>CM055122.1:333647767-333725481 GCA_029206835.1 Rana muscosa
AGATGTCAGGTGAGACACCGGGAGTGTCTGCAGACAGGTGGTGCCTGTGGGAAGAAGCAGGACTCGGGAGAGGAGCCTGCTCAAAGCCAGGGTTAGGTACCGGGTGTGGACAAGAGGAAGCGTGGTCATGAGGGTAGCCATACACAGAGGAGTGGGATCAGACAGTCCATTTAACAAGGTCACATCAGGAGGCAGGCAGAAGACCCTAAAGTCCAAGGGCAAGGTATTCACAGATGCAAGGTATCGCAGGAACAAACCCACTGGAGAGACAAAGATCAACCAGCAGTCAGAGAAACTGGCTCCTTTTTATAAAGGCCGTTTTGGCACCAGTCTGGGCCGGCCGTGCGCATGTGTGTGTGTGTGTGTGTGTGTGCGCGCAACAATTTGTGCGGCTATGTAAGATACTGGCAGGAATGCTAGGTCTTCCTGAGCTTCTGCTGAGGATAGTATCCTGACAGCATTACCCCCTTCTGTGTACATTCCAAAGCAGTTCATGAGAAGAATATTTCATTGCAGATTACATCTAGTTTTGTCTTCTGGGCAAAATTGTGCCATAGTGACAAATTCAGAAAGTGATTCATACTGAGTGGTCTAAGGTCATTAGTGTACCCCAAGGTTCAATGCGGGGACCATTACATATTATTCTGGGTATAAATTATATCAAATAGGGGTGCAGGTGGAAGGAATGGAGCTGAGCTCCCTGTTGTAGCGTGCAGGTGGAAGGAATGGAGCTGAGCTCCCTGTTGTAGCGTGCAGGTGGAAGGAATGGAGCTGAGCTCCCTGTTGTAGCGTGCAGGTGGAAGGAATGGAGCTGAGCTCCCTGTTGTAGCGTGCAGGTGGAAGGAATGGAGCTGAGCTCCCTGTTGTAGCGTGCAGGTGGAAGGAATGGAGCTGAGCTCCCTGTTGTAGCGTGCAGGTGGAAGGAATGGAGCTGAGCTCCCTGTTGTAGCGTGCAGGTGGAAGGAATGGAGCTGAGCTCCCTGTTGTAGCGTGCAGGTGGAAGGAATGGAGCTGAGCTCCCTGTTGTAGCGTGCAGGTGGAAGGAATGGAGCTGAGCTCCCCGTTGTAGCGTGCAGGTGGAAGGAATGGAGCTGAGCTCCCCGGTGTAGCGTGCAGGTGGAAGGAATGGAGCTGAGCTCCCCGGTGTAGCGTGCAGGTGGAAGGAATGGAGCTGAGCTCCCCGGTGTAGCGTGCAGGTGGAAGGAATGGAGCTGAGCTCCCCGGTGTAGCGTGCAGGTGGAAGGAATGGAGCTGAGCTCCCCGGTGTAGCGTGCAGGTGGAAGGAATGGAGCTGAGCTCCCCGGTGTAGCGTGCAGGTGGAAGGAATGGAGCTGAGCTCCCCGGTGTAGCGTGCAGGTGGAAGGAATGGAGCTGACCACCTGACTTTACAGCAGAGCTAACATTAGAATAGACAAGTACCGGGTAACAAAAGTAGATTACAGGGGACTCTGAAAAACACAAGCTACTATCGGACTGCATCCTATGCTGATAGTTGCCAGCTCCAGCTAACATTTTATTTTACTTGTAAAGGACACAGGCTGAATATTCCTAGACCTTTTAAGCCAATAACGGCGCAGTTTTGTTAGAACAAAAAAACTAACAGCCGGCTGAAAAAAAAACTGAGCAGATTTCCCCATCCACACATAGAAGGTGGATCGGGAAAACCTCCCCTCTGTGTCTTTGTATTCTGACAGCAGGGCTCCCCCACCATCAGAATACACTGATCAGTGCAGAAGTCCATTGGCTGCATGTGCTGATTGAATGCTGGTTTTCCAGGAGGAACATTTGACCAAAACCAGCCTAAGAGCCAGCTGCTCACAGATTGAGATTTGTCCAAGTCCTGCTAAACTAGCCAAATTTCGGTCCATGTATGGCCAGCTTTAGTTATAGACGGCTACCGGCAGGTGTTTGGGCACACCCCCTTAGGCGTACCCCTATTATAATACCCCTTTTCTCTATCCTTCATTGAAGGACACAACTTTGCTATCTCATGGATGCATTTCATGCTGCCACCTTCAGGAGCAGGATGTTAAGTGCTACTTAGAAGTATGGGAAACCTTTTGATTAAAAAAAATACTTGCCTAGGTGGATGCAGCATCTGTCCCTCGCCGGCTCCAACATTGAGAACCAAGCGATCAAACACAGCTGATCGCTCGGTTCTCAGCTCCATGAGCAGAAAAAAAACCGTCGATCAATTGTGGTGCTGGATGACATGCTGGGTATCGGAGATCCTGGTAGTTGTCGGCACCCCCCCCCCCCTCCACCATCATGGAGGGAAAGCCACCCCAAATATAGGGGGATTAACTGTGATGGCTGGCAGGGGCTCATCCCCTTGGGAAAGGCGTACAACCAGGTACTTTTTAGTTGCATCCCCACATATCAACTGACATCACTCAGATCATATAAGGTTAGAGATGCTTGCCCCCTTACCTGGAGGACAACAGGTCACAGGTTTGCCCTTAGGACCCTGAGTATACCTTTCATGTGGGGGAGGAGCTGTTGGGTTACATTAGAGGTGCTCCCTGGCCCCTATGATCTCTTTTTGCCTTTTTTGTAGGATTTTCCACTGCAAACCCCCCCCCCCCCCCCTTTTCTGGGTAGCTGGGGCAGGGTCTGTGTGTTGTAGGGTGCCACAATGACAGTTAACCTGGGGTATACAGCTCTGGCCATAAGTTTTGAGACTGGCACGAATATTCATTTTCACAAAGTCTACTGCTTCAGTGGTTTTAGCTATTTTTGTCATATGTTACTATGGGATACTGAAGTATAATTGCAAGCATTTCATTAGTGTCCAGAGGCTTTTATTGACAATGACATGAAGTTTATGCAAAGAGTCAATATTTGCAGTGCTGACGCTTCTTTTTCAAGACCTCTGCAATTGGCCCCGCCATGCTGTCAGTGAACATCTGGGCCACACCCTGACTGATGGCAAGCCCATTGTTGCATAATCGATGCTTGGCATTTGTCAGAATTTGTGTGTGTGTGTTTTATTTTTATTTTTTTTAGTTCACCCGCCTCTTGAGGATTGACCCAAAGTTCTCAATGGGATTAAGGTCTGGAGAGTTTCCTGACCATGGACTCAAAATATTTTGTTCCCCGATCCACTTGGTTATGACTTTGCCTTATGGCAAGGTGCTCCATAATGCTGGAAAAGGCATTGTTCCTCACCAAACTCTTCTTGGATGGCTGGGGGAAGTTGTTCTTGGAGGATATTTTTGTACCATCCTATGTTCATGGCTGTGTTCTTGGGAGCCCACTCCCTTGGCTGAGAAGCAACCCCAATCGTGAATGGTCTCAGGATGCATGACACGGGACTGATGGTAGCACTCACCTTTTTCCAAGGTTTTTTCTGGATGCTTTAAACAATGGGAAAGGGGATTCATCAGAGAAAATGACTCCCCCCCCCCCCCCCCCCCAGTCCTTAGCAGACCAATCCCTGTACCTTCTGCAGAATATCAGTCTGTTCCTGATCTTTTCCTGGAGAGAAGTAGCTTCTTTTGCTGCCCTTCTTCACACCATGCCATCCTCCAAAGGTCTTCTCACTATGCGTACAGATGCACTCACACCTGCCTGCTGCCATTCCTGAGCAAGCTCTGTACTGGTGGTTTCCCCCGAACCCACAGCTAAATCAACTGTAGGAGACAGTCCTGGCACTTGTTGGACTTTCTTGGGTGCCCTGAAGCCTTCTTTACAACAATTTAACCTCTCTCCTTAAAATTCTTGATCCGATAAATGATTGCTTTAGGTGCATGCTTAGTAGCAGCAATATCCTTGCCTGTGAATCCCTTATTGTGCAAAGCAATGATGACTGCATGCGTTTCCTTGAAGGTAAGTAACCATGGTTAACAGGGGAAGAACAATGATTTCAAGCACCACCCTCCTTTTTAAAGCTTCCAGTCTGTTATTCTAACTCAATCAGCATTACAGAGTGATTTCCAGCCTTGTTCTCGTCAACACTGACACCTATGTTACCGTGAGAATCACTGACAATGATGTCAGATGGTCCTTTTGTGGCACGGTTGAAATGCAGTGAAAATTTTGATAATATTTTTTTTTTTTTGGGTTAAGTTAATTTTCCTGGCAAGGAGGGCCTTTACTTGCAATTCATCTGATCACTCTTCATAACATTCTGGAGTATATGCAAATTGCCTTCAGAAAAACTGAGGCAGCAGACTGACCATTCATATTTGTGTCATTCTAAAAACTTTTGGCCATGGCTGTACACAAAGCAGATTGCTGGTGTCTCCAAGGCGGCAGCCTGAATAATCATTGCCGTGTGTCTGGCTGCAGCAGCTTGTCTCCCTTGTCGGATCTGTGTACTGTGGGTGGAGGGGGGGGGGGGGGGGATGGGGGTTAGTTAGGTGCTACAGCTCAATTTTTAACACATTATAATTGCTTATAGCAGTGCATTACATTGCTATATGTAAGCATTTTACTGAATGAAACTGATTCATTCAGTCTGTTTTGCTGTGATTGGGCAATGCTTATCATCCCTCCCTTCTAGATTGTAAGCTGTAATTAGGGCCCTCCTGTATTGTATCTGTACTGTGTGCCCTTGTTCCGTCAGATATGGCGCCCCATCAGAATTGGTAATGAAAGTTACGTTTCGTTGCCACCATCTTTCTACACCTCACACTCTACCATAGTAAAGATACACTGAGCAGGCGGTAAGCGGACATCTTGTTACACCCACCGGAGTCTTGCATTTTATATATATATTTTTTTTAACAGTAGACTGAGTTGATATAGTGAAATACAGTACTTAAAACTCTGTTTGACTGTTTACATGTTGAATTTTAAAAGCAGCGGCAAGCCTGCTGATCTCACAGGTTTGCTAATCGGACAGAAGTTGCTTTTAAAATTCAACATGTAAATATACAGAGTTGCAAGTCTTGTATTTCACTATATCAACTCAGTTTACTGTTTAAAAAAAAAAAAAAAGTGTAAAATGCAAAACTCCGCTGGGTGTAACAAGATGTCTGTTGCCCCCTTCTCGGTGTATTTTTACTGTGGTGTAGCAAGATGGCGGTGACTAAACATCAATTCCGTTACCAATTCTGACGGGTCGCCTAATCTGATGGAACACCTTCATGTTGTAAAGGCTCTCAGTAGGTACCGCCCACTCATTAAGGGGGCCCTATAAAATGAGAGATCAGGAGATAGTTTGAAGGCTTGGATACCCTGTGAGAGAGACAGACCTGTGACCTTCCTGGTGAGCATACATATACACTCACCGGACACTTTATTAGGTAAACCTGTTCAATTGCTTGGTAACACAAATTGAAGTTCAGACTGAGCATCAGAATGGGAAAGAAAGGAGATTGAAGTGCTTTGAATGTGGCATGGGTGTTTGATGCCAAAAGGGCTGGTCTGAATATTTCTGGGATTTTCACACACAACCATCTCTCGGGATTACAGAGAATAGTGGGGGGAAAAGAGAAAATATCCAGTGAGTGGCAGTTGTGTGGAGGAAAATTCCTTGTTGAGGTCAGAGGAGAATGGGCAGACTGGTTCCAGATGATAGAAAGGCAACAGTAACTCAAATAACCACTCGTTACACCCAAGGTATTGTCAGGAACCATGAATCGGACAGAAATGCAGTAAAAATCACACCTTTTAATGTAATGGTTAAAATGGTACAGATTAGTAAAACGTGGACAAAACATAAGCCAGGAATTGGAAGCCAAAGCAGATAGTCAGATGAGCCAGTCAACAGGAACCCAAAGATCAGTATAGTCTGAGGCAGAAGAGCAGGATTAGGAACCAGAAGGGACACCAGCCAGGCAAAGTCTTTCACAGGAACACAGCAGAGAAAACTGAACATTTCCTATCAAATACTTACTGTAATTTTCCTTTCCTGATAGACTCCATGGCAGCATACATGTGGGTTAACCCCGCCTCCAGTCCTCCCCTATAGGACACCTCTCACATAAAACTTTTCTCCAAGCCAGCGGCCATGTTCTGTAACTACCTTACTTTAGGCGCAGTTCATGAACTGTATTTGGTGCTTTATAAATAATAAAGCAATCAGACGTTTGGGAGGCTCCTGCTGCCATGGAGTCTATCAAATGGTCAGGGGTCGATAGTGGGGTCCCCCAGGGGTCTGTGCTGGGACCAATACTGTTTAAATTGTTCATAAACGATCTGGAGGATGGGGGTAAGCAGCTCAATCTCTGTATTTGCAGGGCAATAACTTCTCTGCAGGATGTGGAAACCTTGCAAGAAGAGCTGAGCAAATGAATGGGGTGGGCAACTACATGGCAAATGAGGTTCAATGTAAAAGAATGCATTTGGGTGGTAAAAATCTGAATGCAATCTATACCAGTGTTTCTCAACTCCAGTCCTCAAGGCGCCCCAACAGGTCATGTTTTCAGGATTTCCATAGCTGAGGCAGGGCCGGCCCTACCATGGGACCCGATGGGAACATGGTCCCAGGCGGCACTTTAAGAGGGGCGGCAACAGGGGCGAACTGCCTGAGGACCTGAGTTTCCCTCCATCTAGTGTGCAGTGTCATACTGTACTGCATCGCTGGCGCCGCTGTCACTGGCCATAGTGGCAAGACCCACTTCAAGGGCCTCTCCAGCGGCCCCTGCTTCACTGCCCAAACTGGTTGCTAGCTGCGGACCGCTTTGTGTCTAGCAACCAGTGACATAAGGAGAGAGAGAGAGGCCCATCATTCATTGCAGAGAGTATTTCACTTCCTCCTCCTCCGCTAGCTCCACCCACCTCCTCCCTGTATGTAACAGCATGAGATCGGAGCGGCTGTGTGTGTGTGTGTGGAGAGAGAGCAGCTGCGGGCTCTTCTCCCCCCTCCTCCTCCTCATGCTGCTGTTCCTAGGACAGCCACCACTATGTTTCTTCCCCCTTTTCCTCCCATTGGCCAGGGAAAAAAACTAAAAGGAGAAAAGAGGATTATGGGATGTGTAGTGCAAATGGCTGGCCCATTGCAATTCTAGGGGGGAAACTGCAGCCCCCAGCATGCCCATCTGAAGGGGAGGGAGAGAGAGCCAGGCTGAGTGACAGGCTGCATCTGGTGACAGACATTGGTGACAAGTGACACGCTGCATCTGGTGACAAGTGACAGGCTGCATCTGGTGACAGGCAATGGTGACAAGTGACACGCTGCATCTGGTGACAAGTGACACGCTGCATCTGGTGACAGGCAATGGTGACAAGTGACACGCTGCATCTGGTGACAGGCAATGGTGACAAGTGACAGGCTGCATCTGGTGACAGGCAATGGTGACAAGTGACAGGCTGCATCTGTTGACAGGCAATGGTGACAAGTGACAGGCTGCATCTGTTGACAGGCATCAATGACAAGTGACAGGCTGCATCTGGTGACAGGCAATGGTGACAAGTTACAGGCTGCATCTGGTGACAGGCATCGGTGACAAGTGACAGGCTGCATCTGGTGACAGGCATCGGTGACAAGTGACAGGCTGCATCTGTTGACAGGCATCAGTGACAAGTGACAGGCTGCATCTGGTGACAGGCATCGGTGACAAGTGACAGGTTGCATCTGGTGACAGGCAATGGTGACAAGTGACAGGCTGCATCTGTTGACAGGCATCAGTGACAAGTGACAGGCTGCATCTGGTGACAGGCATCGGTGACAAGTGACAGGCTGCATCTGGTGACAGGCAATGGTGACAAGTGACAGGCTGCATCTGTTGACAGGCATCGGTGACAAGTGACAGGCTGCATCTGGTGACAGGCATTGGTGACAAGTGACAGGCTGCATCTGGTGACAGGCATTGGTGACAAGTGACAGGCTGCATCTGGTGACAGGCATTGGTGACAAGTGACTGGCTGCATCTGGTGACAGGCATTGGTGACAAGTGACTGGCTGCATCTGGTGACAGGCATTGGTGACAAGTGACAGGCTGCATCTGGTGACAGGCATTGGTGACAAGTGACAGGCTGCATCTGGTGACAGGCATTGGTGACAAGTGACAGGCTGCATGTTGTGGCAGGCTATGGGTGGCAAGTGGCACAGCTGCATCTGGTGGCAAGCAATAAGCTACATCTGGTGGCAAGCAATGGTGGCAAATGACAAACTCAGGGTTCCCACTGATTCCGCATTATGGTGAGTTAAACTATTTCATTATATATTACAATGTAGTAATAGAAATAATGTGATTTGATCATCCTGACACCATATCAATCATAATGTTAGGATGATTTAAGTGCTAACACCAGCCATTCGCCCGACAAATCACCCGCTGCCAAATTCCCTGTCAGCGAGACTACACCCCCCCCCCCCTCATCTTTTTTTGGGAAGGAAGGGCGGTATCCCTGAATGGCAGTTTGGAAATGTGGTCAATGCAGCGCTGTTGTTGCAGCATGTTGCATCACTGAGCTGGGATCAGAGCGTAGCTGGTCGGTGGCAGTGGAGAGAAAGGGGGGAGCTTTCATGGTGCTACACAATACTCTTTGCAGGAAGGAGCTAGGGTGACCACATTTTTAAACTACTATTCACGGACACCCCCCCCCCCCCCCCCTTCCCAAACATCAGCTTGTTCTGTACCGAATCACAGCACAGTGATTGGACACAAGAGGCTGGATTTATGATTTCTCCAATCACATGCAGGGGGCGGGGATTGTGCTCCTCCAGGCATTCCCGGCCAGGACAAGTACTGTCAGTGAGTAAAGCGGTGATGTGGTGGCCTTTTTTTGGGGGCATCAGATTGGCCCGGGGGGTGCAAAATGCGTGGTCACCCTAGAAGGGGCATGTCTCTTTGCTGAATATATGGGATGTCTCTTGCTGAATATATTGGGCTGTCTCTTTGCTTTATGGAAACGTCTCTTTGCTGGATGGGCATAGGATTTTGTTTTAGGGGGGGCAGCATTTCATTCTTGGGCCCAGGCAGCACAATGTCTTGGGCCAGCCCTGAGCTGTGGTAATTACTAAGGCAGTGAAACTGATCAAATCACCTGTGAAAAATAATGGAAAGCCTGAAAACATGACCTGTTGGGGCGCCTTGAGGACTGGAGTTGAGAAACACTGATCTATACAATGGGGGGAGAATCTCTGGGGGAATCTAGGATGGAGAAGGGCCTGGGCGTCCTAGTAGATGATAGGCTCAGCAATAGCATGCAATGCCAAGCTGCTGATAACAAAGCAAACAGAATATTGGCATGTATTAAAAAGGGGATTAACTCCAAAGATAAAATTATAATTCTCCCGCTCTAGAAGACTCTGGTCCGGCCGCACCTGGAGTATGCTGTCCAGCTCTGGGCACCAGTCCCCAGGAAGGATGTACTGGAAATGGAGTGAGTACAAAGAAGGGCAACAAAGCTAATAAAGGGTCTGGAGGATATTAGTTATGAGGAAAGGTTGTGAGCACTGAACTTATTTTCTCTGGAGAAGAGACGCTTGAGAGGGGAGATGATTTCAATGTACAAATACCGTACTGGTGACCCCACAATAGGGAGAAAACTTTTCCGCAGAAGGGAGTTTAATAAGACACGTGGCCACTCACTAAAATTAGAAGAAAAGAGGTTTAACCTTAAATTACGTAGAGGGTTCTTTACTGTAAGAGCGGCAAGGATGTGGAATTTCCTTCCACAGGCGGTGGTCTCAGCAGGGAGCATCGATGGTTTCAAGAAACTATTAGATAATCTCCTGAACGACCACAACATACAGGGATATACAATGTAATACTGACATATAATCACACACATAGGCTGGACTTGTGTCTTTTTTCAACCTCACCTACTATGCAACTTATGATAATTAACCCCTTGCCACCCAGGCCAATTCTGACACTTCTCTCCTACATGTAAAAATCATACTTTTTTGCCAGGAAATTACCCAGAACCCCCAAGCATTATATATATAATTTTAGCAGACACCCTAGGGAATAAAATGGCGATCGTTGCAACTTTTTATGTCACACAATGTTTACGCAGCAATTTTTTTTAAATGTGTTTTTTTGTTGGAAAAAAAACGGTTTCATGAACAAAACAACACTAAGGTTAGCCCGATTATTTTGTATAATGTTAAAGATGATGTTACGCCGAGTAAATAGATACCTGCCATGTCACACTTTAAAATTGTGCACACTTGTGGAATGGCGCCAAACTTCAGTACTTATAAATCACCATAGGTGACAATTTAATTTTTTTTTTTACAGGTTACATGTTTAGAGTTACAGAGGAGGCCTAGTGGTAGAATTATTGCTCTCGCTCTAACGATCGAGGCTTATGTAACCTGTGTGTATCTGGCTCTGATACTAGCCAGTGCCTCACCAGCCACTTACCTAACCACGCATCCCTGCCTTACACACCCGGGTGGGCAAAATGTTGAGGAAAAAGTTTAACACGTCAACCGACACTACTTGTAAACCAAAATTAACTGAAGATTAACACAGTAATGGGACACAGCTGGTTCAACACAGTAATGGGACACAAACGTGTTAATAGATGACCAGGAAGCGCGCCCTGCAAATTACTTCGGGAGCTACATGACGCAAAGCTGCCCAAGATGTAGACCCACTCCTAGTCGGGTGAGCAGACACTACCTCCAAAGGAGCCAAGCCCTTTGCTCTGTGAGCCTGTTGGGTGACCTAGGCCAGTGATGGCAAACCTTGCCACCCCAGATGTTTTGGAACTACATTTCCCATAATGCTAAACTACACTGCAGAGTGCATGAGCATCATGGGAAATGTAGTTCTAAAACATCTGGGGTGCCAAGGTTCGCCATCAGTGACCTAGGCAATCCGTGTTTGATGTGATGTAAGTAAAGACAGCACAGGCCATTATGGTACAGAGGCCATGTTAAGGGCAAGCCATTACTGTACAGAAGCCATGTTCATTGAATAATAACCAGCAGGAACAGGAAACACCACACAAGAAGTGAGTACAACAGAGTTGCATTTAAAGAAACACAACATCCATGACAATTTGTGCCACAATCGCCCTAGATGAGGCACGTTTCTCAGTCCTTTCTGGCATAAGAATGAACAGGCATTCTGAAGGATGCTGTAACTTGTAGATATGACTTTACAATATCTGAGTAGGGTGACCACATTTCCAAACTACCATTCAGGGACACCCTCCCTTCCCAAAAATCAGCTTGTGCTGTAACGAATCACAGCACAGTGATTAGATACAAGAGGCGGGATTTATGATTTCTCCAATCACAAGCAGGGGGCGGGGATTGTGCTCCTCCAGGCATTCCCGGCCAGGACAAGTACTGTCAGTGAGTAAAGCGGTGATGTGGCGGCCTTTTTTGGGGGCATCAGATTGGCCCCGGGGGGTGGCTGTGTCAGTTTCATTCCAGGACACTGTATTGTCCTGGAATGAAGGTGCCCGGGACAGACCTGCAAAATGCGGGACTGTCCCGGGCAATCCGGGACGCTTGGTCACCCTATATCTGAGGGATTCCTAAAATTGAAGGAAGGCACTGCTTGAAGTCAAATCAGGATTCCCTGTTTACTAGACATGCGCTTTAACCAACTAAGCCACAGCACACTTTCTTCCACGCAAGTTAGAACTCTAAAGCCCCGTTCACACGATCGGTTTAACTGATGAAAACCGTCCGATGGATGGTTTTCATCAGACCAACCGATCGTGTATGGTACCCATCGGTCTTTTTTCCATCGGATGGAAAAAATAGAACTTGTTTTAAATTTTTCCGATGGATAAAAAACCGATGTGAATTTCCGATCGTCTATGGGCAAGTCCATCGGTTAAAAAACCCACGCATGCTCAGAATCAAGTCGACGCATGCTCAGAAGCATTAAACTTAATTTTTCTCGGCTCATCGGAGTGTTTTACGTCACCGCGTTTGGAACGGTCGGTTTTTTGACTGATGGTGTGTGGCCAAGACTGATGAAAAACAGTTTCATCGGATTTCCGATGGTCAAATCCATCGGACGAAAATCCATAGGTTATCCGATCGTGTGTACAGGGCTTTAGGTTGGCAGAACAATTTCTTGGCTCCCACAAAGACTGATGCACCCTTGGGAATTGAGTCAAACATAGGAAACGGCACCGCTCGACTGGAAATAACGTAAGAAAGTTCTCCATGACCAGTGAACCAATCTCTAAAGCCCTGTACACACGATCGGATTTCCTATGGATTCTAATCCGATGGATTTTTCCATCGGAAATCCGATGAAGCTGACTTCCATCAGTCTTGCCTACACACCATCAGTCAAAAATCCGGCCGTCCCAAACGCTGTGACGTAAAACACTCCGACAAGCCGAGAAAAATTAAGTTCAATGCTTCTGAGCATGCGTCGACTTGATTCTGAGCATGCGTGGGTTTTTTGTCCGATGGAGTTCCACACAGACGATCGGAACTTGCTATCGTTTTTTTTCCCCATTGGATAAATGTAAAACATGTTCTATTTTTTCTCATCGATGGAAAAAAGACCGATGGGGCCCATACACGATCGGTTTGTCCGATGACAAAAGTCCATCGGACTGTTTTCATCGGTAATACCGATCGTGTGTACACGGCATCAGGATTTTTATGCCAACCTAATAACTGGGAAAAGGCGAACTTGACAGAGAGGCCTCTAATGGAGACAGCCCTAGAATACTCTGCTCCAATTCCCAATAGAGACTCCATTGGAAAACCTCTGCTTACTCCGAGGTCTGAACCTAGCTGCTTCCTTGAAGAATTGTTGAACAGGAAAGATCCCTAGACCGGAAAACACCTGTGACGGACAATAAAACTGACACTTGAACTCCAAGGGAGCTGACCGATAGAGCCATAACTAAATCCATCTGGAGGAAGCCTAGATGACCTAAAATGTCTAGATGTGTCAGGTGTGCAAGGTCTAAAACGGACCTCTACAAGCTGTTCCTCTTCATGACCATAAGAGGGGCGAGCACCTGCCAAAAAAATCTCTTGCATTCAGAGGCTGGCACAGCAGCACTTTGCGACACCAGCAACTTACATAAAGCATGAGTATATGCTTTCTTTAACTCAAGGTGAGGCAAAATCCATGGAAATGAATCAGAGAAGATGGAGGACTTCTGATGGACCATGCATGTCCCGAAAGGACCACTTTGACATCCAAATAGTCTGAAGCCTAACTCTGCTTCTTAGATTCCGAGTTCAAGCTTTTAGCATACTTTTGAGGGGATATTGGGTCTCCTCATCAGCTCTTCCTAAAATCCTGACCTTGTTTGTAAAAATATGTGACCCTCGCATGCTCTGAACTTTGTTCTCTAGACTGTCCTTATCTGGCCTAGCCAGTGCTGATCCTGAGGTAGGACCTCAACTTGCCAACTGTGGCCCAGGATCCGGTGCTAGCCAGCATGCCAAAAGATGAAGCTCTCTAAAGGGGAATGCTACACTACGCCTTTTAGAGGCAGGAACAGCAAGCCCAGGCCCCAGCCATAGCACTCACTTACCGTAACTGACAAAAGCATCACCTGTGCCACTATGCGGCTGATGTAATTCGTAGCCTTATCATGGAAACCGACAACAGCTCCGACTCCTGAACTACAGAGTTTCTGAAAATGCTCCTGAATACTGCGTCCACCTTCTCCATCCACATTTCCATCCTTTTCGATATGGCCACAAGAGCCCAGGCCGACTTTCGAGCTATTCGCTGCATGTTCCAAGGAAGAGCGACATGCTTGCTCGCCTCATCAAGGCCTCAGCCATTTAGAGAGGCAGCCTTTAGATGCTTCACATCCTTATCTCTGAATGGATAGAGTTTGGCCATCTTGCTCAGAAGGAAGGGATATCTCACAACCCTGCTCCACTTATCCAAAATGATGTCCCCTAGTTCTGTTAAGAATGAGAATTTAGAACACTCTCTCTATGGCTATGTCTCCAATTTGTGCGATTGGAGTGCTGCCCAATCCAACTTTACAGTCTCTGGATCAAAGTTGCATTAAAAGTTGCATCAAAGTAGCGCAGGAACCCCTCAAAGTTGCTGCAACTCTAAAGCCCTGTACACACGATCAGATATCCTATGGATTCTAATCCGATGGTTTTGTCCATCGGAAATCCGATGAAGCTGACTTCCATCAGTCTTGCCTACACACCATCAGTCAAAAAACCGACTGTCCCAAACGCGGTGACGTAAAACACTCCGATGAGCCGAGAAAAAGGAAGTTCAATGCTTCTGAGCATGCGTCGACTTGATTTTGAGCATGCGTGGGTTTTTTATCCGATGGACTTGCCCACAGACGATCGGAATTTGCTATCGTTTTTTTATCCATCGGATAATTTTAAAACATGTTCTATTTTTTAAAACCCGATGGAAAAAAGACCGATGGGTCCCATACACGATCGGTTTGTCTGATGAAAACAAACAATCCATCGGACGGTTTTCATCAGTTAAACCGATCGTGTGTACGGGGCTTTAGTTGCATAAATTAGAACAGGTGCCATTGAACTCAATGGACTGTGACCGCCATGCGACCCCATGTGTCTAAAGTCACATGACAAGTCGCACTAGGCGATTGGGGGGAGGGCCCAGAGGTAGAGATAGTCAGCGCGGAACATATTCCAGAGGGTAGTATTGGGGGCATTAGTGGTAGGTTGATTAAAGAACATAAATCCAAGGTAAATATAGTAACAAGTCCTAGTTGCAATCTCGGAACACCCAATAAGAGGATAGTATGCGACCAGTCTGAAATACACGGCATGTTCACCAATGCCAGGAGCCTGGCGGACAATATGGGTGAACTAAAAAAAACTGTTATATGAGAAGGATTTGGATTTTGTGGGAATTTCAGAGACCTGGTTCAACAGCTCTCATGATTGGTTGGCATCCATTCAAGGGTATTCCCTTTATCGCAGGCATAGAGAGGGTAAAAAAGGGGGAGGTGTATGCCTATATATCAAGAATATAGTACAAGTGAATGTGAGAAATTACATCACTAAGGGAGCTAGGGAGGAGGTGGAATCCTTATGGGTAGAGATCCAAAGGGATGAAGCCAAGGGGAAAATAATACTGGGAGTATGCTATAGCCCCCCTAACCTGAGGGAGGAGGGGGAGACAGATCTCCTATCACAATTTGGATTAGCAGCAAGGATGGGAAGTGTTATCATAATGGGGGATTTTAATTATCCAGACATAGACTGGGTGGAGGGAACCACACATTCATCTAAGGCTCGCCAGTTCCTAAATGTCTTGCAGGACAATTTCATGGGTCAGATGGTAAACGCACCAACTAGAAATAAAGCGTTGCTGGATCTACTGATTACCAACAATATAGACCTGATCACGGATGTCGAAATACGGGACAAATTAGGTAACAGCGATCACAGGTCAATTGGCTTCAGTATAAATCACACAAATAGGAAACATAAGGGGAATACAAAGACACTGAATTCCAAGAGCAATCTTCCCTAAACTAGGAACCTTGCTAGAAGATATAAATTGGGATAAAATCTTAGGAACAAAGAAAACGGAGCAGAGATGGGTTTGCTTTAAGGCCATATCCCATTGGGTAATAAATTTAAAAGAGCGAACAAAAGTCCTGGGTGGCTTAACACCAATGTAAAAATGCATATAAAGGCAAAGGAGAAGGCCTTCAAAAAATACAAGGTTGAGGGATCATCATCAGCATTCAGACTTTACAAAGAATGCAACAAGAAATGTAAGAGTGCAATTATGGCGGTTAAGATAGAACATGAAAGACAAATAGCGGAGGAGAGCAAAAAAAATCCCAAGAAATTCTTTAAGTATGTAAACAGTAAAAAAGGGAGGACAGACCATATTGGCCCCATAAAGAATGAGGAAGGACATCTGGTTACAAAGGATGGGGAGATGGGGAAGGTATTGAATTTATTCTTCTCCTCAGTCTTCCGAGGGAATCGGGGGGCTTTAGTAGCCAAAACTGCAGTGTTTATCCTCATGACACATCACAGGAAGCACCTCCATGGTTAACGGAGGACAGAATAGAAATTAGACTTGGGAAACTTAACATTAATAAATCACCGGGACCAGCTGGCTTGCACCCAAGGGTGCTTGGGGAACTCAGTCAAGTAATTGCCAGATACTGTGCCAGAAACAATTGTATGTGTATATTGTGAGGGGGTTAGCTCGGCAGCGGGTGTGTGTGACCCCCGAGATGGGCTCCCCACACAAAAACAGGCCCAGCAAACGGAGGTTGTGGTTTTCAAAATCAAAAAGGTGCGGTTTATTTTCTATTTACAGTGACAAAACACAGCAAAGCCAAAAGAAACATAAACAAAATAAATCCTGGTCAACTTGACCTCTGACTAAACATACAGGTTTCCTAACTAACAACTGGGATCAGCCTAGTGCTGTCCTAGTCCCTAAGTCCCTGGTTTTAAATGTCCAAGCAAATAGCCACACAGGCTTTGTCTCACCGCACAGGGGTTCACTCTCCCTAGACAGTCCACACAGGTCTGGTTCCAGGCATGAGCTAACCCCTAATGAAGCTGGGAGTTCTTATAGAGGCCTAAATGAGCTGACAAGGTTCAGCTGGTCTCCTCATCTCTGTCTGCACGACGCCCCACACTCTCCCTAGAGGTATGAGTCATCCATGAGCCCACTAGCCTTATACAACTCTCCACCTAGTTGTATAAGTCAGCGTAAAGCCTGAATCTGGGCGAAATATATCTACCCCCCTGGATGCAACCAGGTGACTTTACCTTCCTGCTGTCACATACCCCCCCCTCTTGTTTTAACCTCGGGGTTGGAACACCAGCAATCAGGCATTCATGTACTCGAGACAAAGCATCCACATTCCCCATTTGAACGCCAGGGCGATGCTTTACTGTGAAGTTGAATTCCTGGAGGGCCAGGAACCACCTATTCACTCTTCTATTTGTTTCCTTGTTTTGAGCCATCCACTTTAACGGAGCGTGATCCGTAACCATGTCAAAGTGCCTACCTAGCAGGTAGTACCGAAGGGAATCTAGAGCCCACTTCACCGCTAAACACTCCTTTTCAACGGTGGCGTAATTTACCTCATGGGACTTCAACTTCCTGCTGAGGTAAATGACTGGGTGCTCTTCCCCGTTCCAGACCTGGGACAATACTGCTCCTAACCCCACATCTGACGCATCACTTTGTACGACAAAGTCTTTAGAGAAGTCGGGTGAGTACAACACTGGCTGGCTACATAAGGCTTGTTTCAAGAATTGGAATGCTGCCTCAGCCTCGGGGGTCCATTTAATCATGACCGACCCTTTCCCCTTCGTCAGGTTGGTTAGGGGCACAGCCTTAGAAGCAAAGTGGGGAATGAATCGCCGATAATACCCAGCG
The DNA here is from genome assembly GCA_029206835.1 of Rana muscosa. Taxonomy (NCBI): domain Eukaryota; kingdom Metazoa; phylum Chordata; class Amphibia; order Anura; family Ranidae; genus Rana; species Rana muscosa. The sequence continues at coordinate 333,664,984 of CM055122.1, forward strand.
ATTCCCAGAAAGGCTCGTACCTGCTTCTTGCTGTTGGGACGTGGCCAACTCTGGATGGCCTCGACTTTGTTGAGTTGGGGTTTTATTACTCCCCTCCCAATGGTGTACCCAAGATATTTGGCCTCCTCCTGCCCAATGGTACACTTCTTGGGGTTAGCCGTAAACCCCGCTTCCCGAACAGAGTCCAGGACTGCTTGCACTTTTGGCAGATGTGAGGCCCAATCTGTGCTATGGACAATTATGTCATCCAGGTAAGCCGCAGCATACTTCCGATGGGGCCTCAGCATCTGGTCCATTTTCCGCTGGAATGTGGCCGGCGCATTCTGTAACCCGAACGGCATTCTTTTATATTGGAACGCCCCGTCTGGGGTTACAAATGCGGTTTTCTCTTTGGCCGACTTGGCCAGGGGGATTTGCCAATACCCTTTTGTGAGGTCAAGAGTCGTCATGTATCGGGCTGTTCCCAGCCGGTCGATCAACTCATCTATACGTGGCATGGGGTAGGTGTCAAATTTTGTAACTTTGTTCAACTGACGAAAATCGTTACAAAATCGCCAGCTCCCATCCGGTTTAGGCACCAACACAATGGGACTAGACCAATCACTTTGGGACTCCTCTATCACCCCTAAGTTCAGCATTTTCTGTACTTCCTCCCGTATTGCCTCCCGTCGGGCCTCTGGGATCCGATAGGGTTTTAACTTCACCCTTTCACCGGGCGGGGTAATGATGTCATGCTCTACCCCAGATGTTTGTCCCGGCAGCTCAGAGAATACCTCCTTGTTGCGAAGCACAAACTCCTTAACCTCCTGTTGTTGGGGTTGTGACAAGGTGGCTGCTATTCCAACCTCAGGAATCACGCAACCAGTTTGAGCTGGTGACCAAGTGTCTGCGACTAGGGACTCTCTATCCCTCCAGGCTTTCAACAGATTAACGTGATAGATCTGTTCGGGCTTTCGCCTTCCTGGTTGTCTGACCTTGTAATTCACTTCGCTCACTTTTTCCATTATCTCGTAGGGGCCTTGCCATTTGGCAAGGAATTTACTTTCAACCGTAGGGACAAGTACCAGTATCCTATCCCCCGGGGAAAAGGTACGGGTCTTGGCTCCACGGTTGTACACTCTCTGCTGTGCTAACTGCGCTTGGGCCAAATGTTCCTTCACGATGGGCATTACCTGTGCAATTCGGTCTTGCATCAGGGCGACATGCTCAATCACACTCCTGTGGGGAGAACTCTCACTTTCCCAAGTTTCCTTGGCAATATCCAACAGCCCTCTTGGGTGTCTCCCATACAGTAACTCAAAGGGGGAGAATCCCGTAGAGGATTGGGGCACCTCCCTAATAGCAAACATCAGATAAGGAAGTAGACAGTCCCAATCCTTTCCATCTCTATCCACCACTTTCTTCAACATTTGTTTTAGGGTTTTGTTGAACCTTTCAACCAGCCCATCGGTTTGGGGGTGATACACAGATGTACGTAATTGCGTCACTTTGAACAATTTACACAGCTCCTTCATAACCCGGGACATAAAGGGTGTACCTTGGTCCGTAAGCAGTTCTTTACAAATACCCACCCGGCTAAACACAAGAGATAGCTCTTTGGCTATGGTTTTGGCCGAGGTATTTCGGAGAGGGATCGCTTCTGGATAACGGGTGGCATAGTCCATTATAACTAATATGTACTGGTGCCCCCTAGCGGACTTGATTATAGGACCTACCAAATCCATGGCGATCCTCTCAAACGGGACCTCAATGATGGGTAGAGGGACCAGCGGGCTACGGAAATGTGGCATCGGGGCCGACCTCTGACACACAGGGCAGGAGGAACAATAATTTTCTATGTCCTTCATCACCCCCGGCCAATAGAATCTCTGTAATACCCTCTCTCGGGTTTTCTCTGTCCCCAGATGACCTCCAAGAATGTGCCCATGGGCCAACTCCAACACCAACTTCCTGTAAGGTTTGGGCACCACAAGCTGCTCAACGGTTTCTTCTGCCCTTTTTGCCACCCGATACAGTAGGTCCTTCTCTACGCTGAAGTATGGGTAAGTGCAGGTATTATCTGGGTTCACTAACTCGCCATCTATTTTCACTACGTTTTCCCGTGCCTTTATTAGGGCGGGGTCTTTCAACTGTTCTGTGGCAAAGTTTTCCCTGTGAACCTCAAGATCAGAAAACTCCACAGACGGTAGGTTTTCGTCTGAGGAGGTGGGCTCCTCTCCAGTTTCTTGAGTCTCCCCTGCCAATACTGATAAGGGAAATTCCGGAGAGTCCTCACCACTCTCAGGGGAGTTCTGGCTATCACATTCCTGGTACATAGGGGCACCAGTGGGGGGCTCAGGATCATCCCACAGTTCCCAGAACTTCGGAAAATCCCTTCCCACAATGGCGTCATGCGGTAACTGAGATACTAAGCCCACTGGATGAGAGAGGGTACCTTTGGGGGTCTCGAAACACACTGTAGTCACTGGATACTCTCGGGTGTCCCCATGCACACAAATAACAGCTACCTTGCTATTCCCAGAGACCTCTGTTTTAACTAATTCAGCCTTTATCAGGGTCACAAGGCTACCTGAATCCAGCAATACCACAACATTTCTACCATTAACACACATTTTGCATAAATGTTTCTCAGTTCCTCGAATGGCAGTGCATGCGACTGTCGCACACAGCGACTGACGTCTGCCCGTCAGAAAGTCACACTGCATGGGTTCCTCCACAACCGGGCAATTGGCTGCAATATGTCCCGCTTGCCGGCAGCGGTAGCAAACGATCCTTCTTGCGGCCTCTTGAGCCGCTGATTTCCCAGGCTGTTCTCGCCAAACTTGGGGTAGAGCTCCCACCCTCTCACTCTCTCCACCCTCACCCCTTGGAATCCTCTTATCCGCCCCTGGGGATGGTCTGGTCTTAGGGTGGAAAGTCCGAGTGTCTCTGGAAGAGGCCGTCAGGTTCTCTGTAGCCAAGTATTTCTCCACACGATCCACAAGACCATCGGCCGTCTCTGGGTCTCCATGGCTTACCCACTTTTGGATGGCAGTAGGAAGAGCTCTCAAAAACCGATCCATTACAACACGTTCCACAATCTTTGGTGCGGACAAAGTCTCTGGCTGTAGCCACTTTCTGCTCAGGTGAATGAGATCATACATTTGAGACCTGGGGGGTTTTCCAAGCTGGAAAGTCCAGTTATGCACACGCTGAGTCCGGACAGCCTGGGTGACACCCAGCCTTGCCAATATTTCAGCTTTTAGCATCACATAGTCTTTTGCTTGGTTAGGCTCTAGGTCATAGTAAGCTTTCTGCGATTCACCAGTTAACAGAGGAGCCACCAGTCCAGCCCACTGCTCCTCAGGCCACTTTTCTCTTTCAGCGGTCCTTTCAAATGTGGTCAAAAATACCTCTGGATCATCCTCTCCAGTCATTTTTGTCAATAAACGACTCACCCCAAAGGACGCGGTATTAGTGGGACGGCTTTCCTCACTGGTCTGCGGACGTTGCTGCATTACTGCTTCCATCTGTTGTTGTAGTCTCTGCTCTTGCTTCTGCAACAGGTCTATGAAGCGGGCCTCAGATTGCTGCTGGGCTTGTTGCTGAGCCTCCAGACTCTGTTGCAAAGTTGCGTTTGTCTGCTGCTGGGCTGCAAGGCTCTGTTGATGAGCTTGCTGCTGGGCTGCGAAGTTCTTTTGCAAACCTGCATTTGTCTGCTGTTGATTGGCATTTGCTAGAGCCAGCTGCTTCAGTATCTCCTCCATGCTGGCTTAAAAAAAAAAACTGCCACTGGTTCTCCACCAACTGTGAGGGGGTTAGCTCGGCAGCGGGTGTGTGTGACCCCCGAGATGGGCTCCCCACACAAAAACAGGCCCAGCAAACGGAGGTTGTGGTTTTCAAAATCAAAAAGGTGCGGTTTATTTTCTATTTACAGTGACAAAACACAGCAAAGCAAAAGAAACATAAACAAAATAAATCCTGGTCAACTTGACCTCTGACTAAACATACAGGTTTCCTAACTAACAACTGGGATCAGCCTAGTGCTGTCCTAGTCCCTAAGTCCCTGGTTTTAAATGTCCAAGCAAATAGCCACACAGGCTTTGTCTCACCGCACAGGGGTTCACTCTCCCTAGACAGTCCACACAGGTCTGGGTCCAGGCATGAGCTAACCCCTAATGAAGCTGGGAGTTCTTATAGAGGCCTAAATGAGCTGACAAGGTTCAGCTGGTCTCCTCATCTCTGTCTGCACGACGCCCCACACTCTCCCTAGAGGTATGAGTCATCCATGAGCCCACTAGCCTTATACAACTCTCCACCTAGTTGTATAAGTCGGCGTAAAGCCTGAATCTGGGCGAAATATATCTACCCCCCTGGATGCAACCAGGTGACTTTACCTTCCTGCTGTCACAATATATATATATGTACTTAAAAGTTAATACCATATATACACATCCTCTGGATTCGCATCCAGGTAAAAAACAAAATAAGTGAATGCGTAAAAAGCAGGAAGTCCATTCACATCCACTGCCGGATTGTATCACACAAAAAATAAAATAAATAAATTCACATAGGCAGAGAAGTGTCCATTGATGAAGCAGACAACCAATATATGACAGGAGATTGTAGATCTTCAATGCAAACTTCGGTTCAGCAGAAATGTAAAAAAAGGCCGCTTACCAGAGCAGATGGGTCCCTGTCACGGAGACCAAACGAGCTCAACACGTACACCAGATCCGGGTGTCAGCAATGTGGTCATCTGAGTCCTCACTCCGCTCACCGATCTGAGGCTATCCATGCACCTTCCGTCAGTGGGGACGCTCGTGTAGCGTAGTAAGTGGTAGGTTCAGAGGGAGAAATAAAAGAACCTCATGGTGAAGTAACTTTGGTAAAAAAAAACGAGTACCCTTTATTGATAAAAAATGGGTAGGCTGACATCCACAAGAAGGTAAAACAAACTTTCAAAACAGCACTAAACCCCGCCGCGGCTCGAGCCAATCAGCTGGGGGCGTGGTGACGTCAGGATCCTGAGCCCCGCCCTGAGCTCTGCCTATGTGAGTTTATTTATTTTATTTTTTGTGTGATACAATCCGGCAGTGGAAGTGAATAGATTTCTGCTTTTTACACATTCACTTATTTTGTTTTTTTACCTGGATGCGGATCCAGAGGATGTGTATATATTGTATTAACTTTTAAGTACACACATGTGTGTGTGTATATATATATATATATATATATATATATAAAATTGTTTCTGGCACATTGTCTGCTATTCACAGGGTTGCGCATTTATTATTTTTCACATGTGTTTCTAGCTGAATATTCCAGCAATTTTTTTTATTTGCAGCACCATCACTTTCTTGTCATTAATATATGCGCCATAGCTTCTTTTGGTGACTAGCATATATATATACACTTATCTGATATATTTAATTAATGTTTTGTTGGTTAAGTGTGTTAGCACTTGTGTGTTGATACAGCCTAGGGAGATAGCGCGGATTAACCACTTTACAAGTAATTGCCAGACCATTGTTCCTAATTTTTACTGACAGTCTACTGACTGAAATGGTACCAGCTGATTGGAGAAAAGCCAATGTAGCACCAACATTTAATAAGGGCCCAAAATCCATCCCTGGGAATTACAGACCAGTTAGCCCGCTGCCTAACATCAATAGTATGTAAGCTCTTGGAGGGGATGATAAGGGACTATATACAGGATTTTAGTAATGAGAACGGTATCATTAGCAGTAATCCGCATGGATTCATGAAGAATCATTCTTGCCAAACCAATCTATTAACCTTCTATGAGGAGGTGAGCTGCCATCTAGATAAAGGAAGGCCCGTAGACGTGGTGGTATCTGGATTTTGCAAAAGCATTTGACACAGTTCCCCGTAAATGTTTACTGTACAAAGTAGGGTCCATTGACATGGGCCATAGGGTGAGTACATTGATTGAAAAGTGGCTACAAGGGCGAGTTCAGAGGGTGGTGATAAATGGGGAGTACTCGGAATGGTCAGGGGTCGATAGTGGGGTCCCCCAGGGGTCTGTGCTGGGACCAATCCTGTTTAATTTGTTCATAAATGACCTGGAGGATGGGGTAAACAGCTCAATCTCTGTATTTGCGGACGATACTTAGCTAAGCAGGGCAATAACTTCTCCGCAGGATGTGGAAACCTTACAAGAAGATTTGAACAAATGAATGGTGTGGGCAACTACATGGCAAATGAGGTTTATTGTAGAAAAAAGTAAAATAATGCACTTGGGTGGCAAAAATATGAATGCAATCTATACACTGGGGGGGGGGGGGGGAGAACCTCTGGGGGGATCTAGGATGGAAAAGGACCTGGGGGTCCTAGTAGATGATAGCAGCAGCTTGGCATTGCATGCCATTGCTGAGCCTAACAAAGCAAACAGAATATTGGCATTAAAAAGGGGATCAACTCCAGAGATAAAACGATAATTCTCCCGCTCTACAAGACTCTGGTCCGGCCGCACCTGGAGTATGCTGTCCAGTTCTGGGGAACAAAATAGTCTTTCAGCGCTAAAAACTGGCAATCATTGGAAACATTAGTGTCATATAAAAAACATTATTATTAGAAGTCTGGATTCTAGTGCAGCTGGCAACTTCCGGAGAAAGTGAACTATAGAAAATATACAACCATCCAGCGCTCAATGGGACCAGTGAGAAAAGAACTATTGCAATTGCTGTATTCAAAACAAGTTCATTTATTAGATGCACGCTAAAATTGGTATAAAATCACAACTGTCAATGAAAAATTAGATCATAAAAAGCATCTAAAAGAACTCATAATCATGGTTGAAGTGCTTCAAGACGTAATATATACGATACCGCCATAACTCCAAGAGCCAAAGGGTTAATGTCAGCAAGGGTGCTCCAGGTCCTGATGTAAAACAAGGCTGAGCCAATGGTGTGGTGTGCAGACAGAGAAGGAAGTGGGGGGGACACCGCTCTCCGTAATGCAACCAGTAGCTGGGTTGCGGGAAAACAGGCTTGTTCAAATCCAGGAGGTGTGTTGTGAACCGCGCCAGCCGGGTAACCACAATCAGACTGGCTGATCAGGCAAGCCGAACGATGGTGTTCCGGGAGGCGCTCTGGAAGACGCGCACTAGATCCAACAGCCGGAAGCAGGACTCGAAGCCCGGACGAGGGGAACACAGATGCTGGGCGGGTCGCAGCCTCAATATTGCCGTGGAGACCTTGGCTTACATGTTTCACGCGCCTGCGTTTTATCAAAGGGCTTTGATGGGGTATCACTAGTTCAGGCTGGTGGTGGGGGTGTAATGGTGTGGGGGTGGGGTATCACCAGTTCAGGCTGGTGGTGGTGGGGGTGTAATGGTGTGGGGGATGGGGTATCACCGGTTCAGGCTGGTGGTGGGGGTGTAATGGTGTGGGGGATGGGCTATCACCGGTTCAGGCTGGTGGTGGGGGTGTAATGGTGTGGGGTATGGGGTATCACCGGTTCAGGCTGGTGGTGGGGGTGTAATGGTGTGGGGGATGGGGTATCACCGGTTCAGGCTGGTGGTGGTGTAATGGTGTGGGGGGATGGGGTATCACCGGTTCAGGCTGGTGGTGGGGGTGTAATGGTGTGGGGGGATGGGGTATCACCGGTTCAGGCTGGTGGTGGGGGTGTAATGGTGTGGGGGATGGGCTATCACCGGTTCAGGCTGGTGGTGGGGGTGTAATTTTGTGGGGGATGGGGTATCACCGGTTCAGGCTGGTGGTGGGGTTGTAATGGTTTGGGGGATGGGCTATCACCGGTTCAGGCTGGTGGTGGGGGTGTAATGGTGTGGGGGGATGGGGTATCACCGGTTCAGGCTGGTGGTGGGGGGTGTAATGGTGTGGGGGATGGGCTATCACCGGTTCAGGCTGGTGGTGGGGTTGTAATGGTGTGGGGGGGATGGGGTATCACCGGTTCAGGCTGGTGGTGGGGGGTGTAATGGTGTGGGGGGATGGGATATCACCGGCTCAGGCTGGTGGTGGGGGTGTAATGGTGGGGGGGGATGGGATATCACCGGTTCAGGCTGGTGGTGGGGGTGTAATGGTGTGGGGGATGGGATATCACCGGTTCAGGCTGGTGGTGGGGGTGTAATGGTGTGGGGGATGGGCTATCACTGGTTCAGGCTGGTGGTGGGGTTGTAATGGTTTGGGGGATGGGCTATCACCGGTTCAGGCTGGTGGTGGGGGTGTAATGGTGTGGGGGGATGGGGTATCACCGGTTCAGGCTGGTGGTGGGGGGTGTAATGGTGTGGGGGATGGGCTATCACCGGTTCAGGCTGGTGGTGGGGGTGTAATGGTGTGGGGGGGATGGGGTATCACCGGTTCAGGCTGGTGGTGGGGGGTGTAATGGTGTGGGGGGATGGGATATCACCGGCTCAGGCTGGTGGTGGGGGTGTAATGGTGGGGGGGGATGGGATATCACCGGTTCAGGCTGGTGGTGGGGGTGTAATGGTGTGGGGGATGGGATATCACCGGTTCAGGCTGGTGGTGGGGGTGTAATGGTGTGGGGGATGGGCTATCACTGGTTCAGGCTGGTGGTGGGGGTGTAATGGTGTGGGGGATGGGCTATCACCGGTTCAGGCTGGTGGTGGGGGTGTAATGGTGTGGGGGGATGGGGTATCACCGGTTCAGGCTGGTGGTGGGGGTGTAATGGTGTGGGGGATGGGGTATCACTGGTTCAGGCTGGTGGTGGGGGTGTAATGGTGTGGGGGATGGGGTATCACCGGTTCAGGCTGGTGGGGGGGGGTGTAATGGTGTGGGGGATGGGATATCACCGGTTCAGGCTGGTGGTGGGGGTGTAATGGTGGGGGGGGGATGGGATATCACCGGTTCAGGCTGGTGGTGGGGGTGTAACGGTGTGGGGGATGGGCTATCACTGGTTCAGGCTGGTGGTGGGGGTGTAATGGTGTGGGGGATGGGGTATCACCGGTTCAGGCTGGTGGTGGGGGTGTAATTTTGTGGGGGATGGGGTATCACCGGTTCAGGCTGGTGGTGGGGGTGTAATGGTGTGGGGGATGGGGTATCACCGGTTCAGGCTGGTGGTGGGGGTGTAATGGTGTGGGGGATGGGCTATCACTGGTTCAGACTGGTGGTGGGGGTGTAATTTTGTGGGGGATGGGATATCACCGGTTCAGGCTGGTGGTGGGGGTGTAATGGTGTGGGGGATGGGGTATCACCGGTTCAGGCTGGTGGTGGGGTTGTAATGGTGTGGGGGATGGGGTATCACCGGTTCAGGCTGGTGGTGGGGGTGTAATTGTGTGGGGGATGGGCACACTTTGGGGCCCCCCATGTCACAAAGCTCCAATCATCTTACCACTGGACAATGAGGTCACTGTCCTCCAATGGCCTCCACACTCACCACATCTCATCCAATAGAGCACCTTTGGGATGTGGTGGAACGGGAGATTGGCATCATGGATGTGCGGCCGACAAATCTGATGTTATCAGGTCACTATGGAGCAAAATCTCAGAGGAACATTTCCAACACCTTCTTGTATCTTTTCCACCAAGAATGAAGGCAAAAGGGGATCCAACCCGCTACTAGCAAGGGGGGTCTAATAAAGGGGGTCCAACCCCCCTCCCTCCTATAGTGTTATTAAAACCAAAACTAAAAATGTAACATATTGCAGCTTAGCAATCATTAGATGTGGCGGCTGCATTCGTTTTTTTTCCCTCTGTTTGCACCTGGAGATCTGGTCAGTAACACACCTCCTGTATTAGTGCCCCCCTCTCTAGATGAAGGAGCACAGGGGGCACCTTTGGAGAGCAACATTGTCAGTCTGGGGGGAAGGAAGTGTTAGATGTACTAGCAGATTTAAATACACTAACAAATTAAAGCTGAACTCTAATATTTTATAAGCAGTTACAGCAAATAGTTTTTTCTTCTTTTGGGATAAAGGTTTTACTTAAAGTGGAGTTCCACCCAATTTTTTTACTTTTTTTTTATTCCACTCCTCACCCCCTTACATGCCACATTTGCCATGTAATTTTTTTTGGGGGGGGGGGAGTGGGGGCTTCAGTAGGGGTGGGACTTCCTGTCCCACTTCCTCCTCCTGCCCTGGAGCCGCCTAGGCGATACGCCATATCGCCTTGTGGCGGCTCCTCCCTGTAGGCGATCACCTGGGACGTGACAGGTCCCAGGCGATCGCCTGTCCACTCACAGAGCGCTGCGCCGTTCGCGCATGCGCAGTGAGTGCCCGGCCGTGAAGCCGAAAGCTGTCACGGCCGGGTGCCCATACTGTGAATGGACGCGCCGGCGGAGGAGGGGGGAGAGGAGCGGAGCTCCAGGCGGCGTGTCGCTGGACAGTGGAGCAGGTAAGTGTATGTTTATTAAAAGCCAGAAGATACACTTTTTGTAGCTGCTGACTTTTAATAAACATAAAAAAAGGCTGGAACTCCGCTTTAAATAAATAAAAGCTGATCATTGTAAGCACTCCGTCAGTAGTAAATGGTTTTTCTCATCCCTGTAACTGATACATTTTGCAAAGAGCTTGTTCTCTTGTTCTTTTTGAAAAACAAAAGACTTACTGTCTGGATAACCAGAATAAAAGAAAGTGTAAAAAAAAAAGAAAAACGAATGCAGCCGTCACATCAAAAAATTGGTACAATAAATGTTTGATTTTGGGCTTATTAGCGCTTTAAGGTAGGCTGTGTGCTGAGATTCTTGTGCTGAGGTTTCTGCATGTCTGTCTTGTGACTTGTAGGTACAAGGACTGCCAAATATGACCGTGTACACAGTCCCAAGCCCCTCCCACTGCTAGCATGATTTAGCCACACCCACATTTCGCTGTTCATGGTGCCCCAGGCTCAACCTCCAAGGAAGAAAAACTATCTATGGCCCCGCCCAAATGTAAATAAATGGATGATGACTAATAATTGATATAAATGTTACTATGGAAACAGGAGCACGCCAATCCGACTGAATTTCCCCCAGCACTTCGCTCATTCAGAGAGAATCATTTATTGGATTCCAGAACAGATGACAAAATCCAGCGATTAGAAGTCCTCAGAGTCCCATTCATAACTCCGTCCTCCTCTGTATAACAAGAGACTCCATACACTGCTGTGCGAAAGTTTTAGGCAGGTGTGATGCTGTGAAAGAAGAACGCTTTCAGACAAACTATTAATAGTTTATTCTTATCAATGAAAAAAAAATAGAACGTAAATGAAGAGAAATCCAATCAATATTGGGGTCCCCCCCCCCCCTGCTAGGTAGACCTGCATACAGTTGAAGGAACTCGGCAGGTAGGCGGTTCTATGGCAGGTAGGCGGTTCTATGGCAGGTAGGCGGTTCTATGACAGGGAGGCGGGTCTATGGCAGGTAGGCGGGTCTATGGCAGCTATGGCAGGTAGGCAGTTCTATGGCAGGTAGGAGGGTCTATGGCAGGTAGGCGGGTCTATGGCAGGTAGGCGGTTCTGGGTACATCTTGGAGAACTAATTAATAAAGCAGAGATTGGCAGTGTGTGTACCGAAACCTGATCCGTCTAATCCAATATAGCATACAGAAATAAACCTAGTGCTCAAGGTACGGTGTAACCCCTCAGGTATAAAATATATATTTATTGCATTTACACAATAAAAGTGGCACATGTCTCGGCTGCCCTGTGTTCATTGATGGGCTGGCGAGAGTACATGTTACAAAATGACGCCTGACATGTTTCGGACTATGTAGTCTTTCCTCAGAGGCTTACTGTCATTTGAAGAATCAACAAGTATTCTACAATGTAGATATAAAGAATATTAGTTCAATTCAGTAAATGACCTGCTGTATATTTCACAAGTATTTTCTCACAATATTTACTCTCAGTAAAGAGCTGCACACTTATAGATTGATGTTATAGCATCTGAAATTGTACTTACGGCAGAGGTGTCAGGCACGGCCCTGGTTCCGCCTGTGTACGACTTGCGGGCGATCGGCACTGTATCCCCACTGCCCGGCGCGCGGGGGTCCCCAGATTCTGGTCACCACGGCGCTCGGGACTCCTTTGCCTGTAGGAACTCGTCCGCTCCAGGATGGATTCCTTCCTGCTTGCGCTCCACTATGAAGCGCATGCAGGTGGGCTCCATGGGTGCCGGTGATTCAGTACATGTCTCCGCCCACCATGGGCGGGTGCCCCCCCCGCCGCAGAGTCAGAAAACATTCTCTGTATCAAATTTTTTGTTACCAATATTGTATAAACATGTTTTATACATATATATATTTTTTTCAATTACTACTTTTTGCGACTGAAATTTTATTGTGTAAAGTTTTGCACAGTACTGGATGTCCAATCTTTATTATGCACCTAGATAGCTTCCATGCATACAATAACGTATATTCTAGACCAGTCTCTTCCTACCAACGTCTCATAAATCAAAACCTTAACTTGATAGCCAGATTCTTCCCATTGACCTAAATGTAGGGCAATCTGATTGGTTGAGTTTACCAGTACCATTGCCACTCCCATGTTGCATCCCACTTACAGTACATAGCCCAGCCGCCCATCTCCATCCTCATCCCCTTTACCAGTCTGTCCCAAAGTGTTAGTGCTGAATAAAATGTATCAAATTAATTCACTGAATATTGAGAAGATTTATTGATGTGAATATGGGACTCTATGAATTAATGGACTTTCTTTGAAGCATCTTACTCCCACCACCACCCCTGCCATCACCATCCTCCCACCACCTGTGTCTTCCATGTCTGCTCTTACGGTCACCCATGCTTCCATCTCCATCCTAACCACATCCCCCCCACCATGTCCCATCTCTGTTCTCAACCTGTCACGCGTGTCCCTTTCCATCCTACGCCCATGTTTTCTGTTCTTTCCTTCATCATCAATCTGTCCCACCACCCTCCCATCCATTCTCTATCTTCGCCAATACTAACCATCTCCTGTTCCACCCCTGCCCATCTCCTGTGTCTCACCCCATCTCCCCCTGCCCTCGCCCCATCTCCTGTGTCCAAACCCTTGTCCTCGCCCCATCTCCTGTGTCCAAACCCTTGCCCCATCTCCTGTGTCCCCACCCCTGCCCTCCCCCCATCTCCTGTGTCACCCCATCTCCCCCTGCCCTCAACCTCTCCCTCGCCCCAGATCCTGTGTCCAAACCCTTGCCCTCGCCCCGTCTTCTGTGTCCAAACCCTTGCCCCATCTCCTGTGTCCAAACCCCTGCCCTCGCCCCATCTCATGTGTCCCCACCCCTGCCCTTGGCTGATGACATGACAATTTCTGCCTCCGTCAGAGGAAGCTTTGTGTTTGACAGAATACAAGGCTGCCTATGAATGGCTGAGCGCTGATTTTGTTGCAGGTGTGGAGCACAGGGCTGTATACTATAGCTGAGGCTTTATATGGCATACCCACCAGGAACACCTTTTAGTGTGGGAAATGACTCATTTGTGCCAGCTTGGCCCAGAGGACCTATTTAAAGTGACAATAAAAGCCGGACATTAGAAACAGAAGAAGGATTCCACTACAAAGTTTGTGAAAATCCTTGCAATGTACATTGATCACCTCGAGGTGATTGTTTGTTTTTTCTCTCACTCAAAAGCGGAGGCACTCTTTAGGTCAGAGGTAAGAAAATGCATGCGGGAGGTCATGTCATCCAGCAACTTCCTGGAGCCAAGAACACTGTGGCTTCTCTTCCAGGACTGCTGAGCTCTGGCTGGAGAACAAAGAATTTATTGTTCTCCACATCTGCAATCAGCATGTCAATGACCCCCCCCCCCCCCCCCACAACTATTCCATGTGATGCAGAAATGTGCATCCCAGTAGGACACACCACAAGAACCTCAAATATCATCTGTGGGACCCCAAACATTCCCCATGGGACCATTGAGGATTCTGTGCACCCTGAGCATTACCTACAAGACTCGCTGAAGGTCTTCCCCACCAGGAATTACACAGCAGTCATTAAAACGGGAAAAGATTTTATTCAAAGTCATCATAACCATCATGCAATGAGCAGTAGGGCCACAACGGGCAGCAGATCACATTTTATGTCAGAAATCAATCTCATTGGGTCTGGAGGCGCTGGAACCAGTAAGCAAATACCAGCACACTGAAGAGTCCATCGAATTGCACATGCCGCTCCCTGGAATTCAGCATTGGTGGCCCTTCCCAGCACTGTTCTTCTAGGAATGGCGACTGGTTTTCAATGACTGGCTCATGCCGGGAGTGCCAGTCCTGAAATGTCCGCCATATGCAGAACCATGTAGTCCAACACATTGTGAGATACTATACATGGCGGTCCAGAGGGGCGGCCCTGCGACTTTTCCATGCAAAATGGATTTAATACAGAAGTGGAGGAGGCGCCCCCTACTGCTGAATATATGGGGGTCCCCCAATTCTAAAATAAGGTCAGAAAGCAATGCTCCACCCATTCCTACACAAAAGGGGAATTCACATTACGGGAAAATTAACCTACTACAGGTATACAGAGCAATATATACACAGGAGGTACAACTACGGAGGATCAATATACACAAAAGTCCTAAAAGAACAAAAAATAAAAATAAAATGGGGGAATGTGATCGTCCAATCAGGACAATGAAGTGTTGTGACGTCTGAAGGATAACCAGTAAAGTGCAGCTAGTGACTGAGGACCATAAGGAGGGTGGTGGGGAATATACAGGGACAGTAATTGTATTACAGGTAATATTTGGGGACCGACATGTCACGGCCCGTGGTGCTATTACAGGTAATATTTGGGGACCGACGTGTCACGGCCCGTGGTGCTATTACAGGTAATATTTGGGGACCGACATGTCACGGCCCGTGGTGGAATTACGGGCGATATTTGGGGACCGACATGTCACAGCCCGTGGTGGCATTACGGGTAATATTTGGGGACCGTGTCACAGCCAGTGGTGGCATTACAGGGGATATTTGGGGACCAACACGTCACGGTCCGTGGTGCTATTACAGATAATATTTGGGGACCGACCTGTCACGGTCCGTGGTGGAATTACAGGTGATATTTGGGGACCGACCTGTCACGGTCCGTGGTGGAATTACAGGTGATATTTGGGGACCGACCTGTCACGGTCCGTGGTGGAATTACAGGTGATATTTGGGGACCGACCTGTCACGGTCCGTGGTGGAATTACGGGTGATATTTGGGGGGCTAACAGGTCATAGTGGTATTATGGATAATATTTGGGTAATTATCTGTCACATTCCGTGGTATTATGTAGGAGTACACGGGTACTGATTTGTGGTAATCCATGCTGGCGTTTGGGGTCGGCAGCGTTTCTACATTTCAGTGAACGGATGTCCACATTGGGTCAGGCTGCGAGAGAAGCTGTCATCAGCGAAGAAGCAGTAACATTCACAAACAAAGCAAGGAAGCATCATATACACATTTCCTGGTAATAGGGGAACCTCGGGGCCGGACTGAGGGGCCCAATACTGGATGTGAAGAGTGAAGTCACAACACTCACTCCTTGGCTTTGCCGATGATGGCCAGAATGTAGAGGAAGATATTAATGATATCTGTGTAGAGATTGAGGGCAGCAAAGACATATTCCTCTGGACTAAGTGCCAACTGCTTATTGCCCAGAATCATCTGCGTGTCCACCGCCAGGAACTAGAGGGAGAGAGGAGAAAAATACATTAATCCAGAGAACCACCAAACCACCTGTCAGGCACAACCTAAGACGTCAATCTCAGAAGTCCCTAAACTTGTCATCCATGAACAAAAACAGATAGAGGGGACGACGCAAGATCTCCCTCGTTTTCAAGACACAATCGTGTGGGCTGGAGGTGGTACAGAGGGTAAGAGGACACAATGGTGTGGAGTGGAGGTGGTACAGAGGGCAGGAGGACACAATGGAGGGGAGGTGGTACAGGAGGGTAGAAGGACACAATGGTGTGGAGTGGTGGTGGTACAGAGGGTAGGAGGACCCAATGGTGTGGTGGTGGTACAGAGGGTAGGAGGACACAATGGTGTGGAGTGGAGGTGGTACAGAGGGTAGAAGGACACAATGGTGTGGAGTGGTGGTGGTACAGAGGGTAGGAGGACACAATGGTGTGGTGGTGGTACAGAGGGTAGGAGGACCCAATGGTGTGGAGCGGAGGTGGTACAGAGGGTAGGAGGACACAATGGTGTGGTGGTGGTACAGAGGGTAGGAGGACCCAATGGTGTGGAGCGGAGGTGGTACAGAGGGTAGGAGGACACAATGGTGTGGTGGTGGTACAGAGGGTAGGAGGACACAATGGTGTGGAGTGGTGGTGGTACATAGGGGGTAGGAGGACACAATGGTGTGGAGTGGAGGTGGTACAGAGGGTAGAAGGACACAATGGTGTGGAGTGGAGGTGGTACAGAGGGTAGAAGGACACAATGGTGTGGAGTGGTGGTGGTACAGAGGGTAGAAGGACACAATGGTGTTGGGCTGGAGGTGGTACAGGAGGGTAGGAGGACACAATGGTGTGGAGTGGTGGTGGTACAGAGGGTAGGAAGACACAATGGTGTTGGGCTGGAGGTGGTACAGAGGGTAGGAGGACACAATGGTGTGGTGGTGGTACAGAGGGTAGGAGGACACAATGGTGTGGAGTGGTGGTGGTACATAGGGGGTAGGAGGACACAATGGTGTGGAGTGGAGGTGGTACAGAGGGTAGAAGGACACAATGGTGTTGGGCTGGAGGTGGTACAGGAGGGTAGGAGGACACAATGGTGTGGAGTGGTGGTGGTACAGAGGGTAGGAAGACACAATGGTGTTGGGCTGGAGGTGGTACAGAGGGTAGGAGGACACAATGGTGTGGTGGTGGTACAGAGGGTAGGAGGACACAATGGTGTGGAGTGGTACAGAGGGGGTAGGAGGACACAATGGTGTGGAGTGGTGGTGGTACAGAGGGTAGAAGGACACAATGGTGTGGAGTGGTGGTGGTACAGAGGGTAGAAGGACACAATGGTGTTGGGCTGGAGGTGGTACAGGAGGGTAGGAGGACACAATGGTGTGGAGTGGTGGTGGTACAGAGGGTAGGAAGACACAATGGTGTTGGGCTGGAGGTGGTACAGAGGGTAGGAGGACACAATGGTGTGGTGGTGGTACAGAGGGTAGGAGGACACAATGGTGTGGAGTGGTGGTGGTACATAGGGGGTAGGAGGACACAATGGTGTGGAGTGGAGGTGGTACAGAGGGTAGAAGGACACAATGGTGTGGAGTGGAGGTGGTACAGAGGGTAGAAGGACACAATGGTGTGGAGTGGTGGTGGTAGAGGGTAGAAGGACACAATGGTGTTGGGCTGGAGGTGGTACAGGAGGGTAGGAGGACACAATGGTGTGGAGTGGTGGTGGTACAGAGGGTAGGAAGACACAATGGTGTTGGGCTGGAGGTGGTACAGAGGGTAGGAGGACACAATGGTGTGGTGGTGGTACAGAGGGTAGGAGGACACAATGGTGTGGAGTGGTACAGAGGGGGTAGGAGGACACAATGGTGTGGAGTGGTGGTGGTACAGAGGGTAGGAGGACACAATGGTGTGGAGTGGAGGTGGTACAGAGGGTAGAAGGACACAATGGTGTTGGGCTGGAGGTGGTACAGAGGGTAGGAGGACACAATGGTGTGGAGTGGTGGTGGTACAGAGGGTAGGAGGACCCAATGGTGTGGTGGTGGTACAGAGGGTAGGAGGACCCAATGGTGTGGTGGTGGTACAGAGGGTAGGAGGACCCAATGGTGTGGTGGTGGTACAGAGGGTAGGAGGACCCAATGGTGTGGTGGTGGTACAGAGGGTAGGAGGACACAATGGTGTGGAGTGGTGGTACAGAGGGTAGGAGGACACAATGGTGTGGAGTGGTGGTGGTACAGAGGGTAGGAGGACACAATGGTGTGGAGTGGTGGTGGTACAGAGGGTAGGAGGACACAATGGTGTGGAGTGGTGGTGGTACAGAGGGTAGGAGGACACAATGGTGTGGAGTGGAGGTGGTACAGAGGGTAGAAGGACACAATGGTGTTGGGCTGGAGGTGGTACAGGAGGGTAGGAGGACACAATGGTGTGGAGTGGTGGTGGTACAGAGGGTAGGAAGACACAATGGTGTGGAGTGGTGGTGGTACAGAGGGTAGGAGGACACAATGGTGTGGAGTGGAGGTGGTACAGAGGGTAGGAGGACACAATGGTGTGGAGTGGTGGTGGTACAGAGGGTAGGAGGACACAATGGTGTGGAGTGGTGGTGGTACAGAGGGTAGGAAGACACAATGGTGTTGGGCTGGAGGTGGTACAGGAGGGTAGGAGGACACAATGGTGTGGAGTGGTGGTGGTACAGAGGGTAGGAAGACACAATGGTGTGGAGTGGTGGTGGTACAGAGGGTAGGAGGACACAATGGTGTGGTGGTGGTACAGAGGGTAGGAGGACACAATGGTGTGGAGTGGTGGTGGTACAGAGGGGGTAGAAGGACACAATGGTGTGGAGTGGAGGTGGTACAGAGGGTAGGAGGACACAATGGTGTGGAGTGGTGGTGGTACAGAGGGTAGGAGGACACAATGGTGTGGAGTGGTGGTGGTACAGAGGGTAGGAGGACACAATGGTGTTGGGCTGGAGGTGGTACAGGAGGGTAGGAGGACACAATGGTGTGGAGTGGTGGTGGTACAGAGGGTAGGAAGACACAATGGTGTTGGGCTTGTTTTGCCACCTCTAGAGTTTGCGAGAAGCTGGAGTGGAAGGGGGTGGGGCATCAATGGAGACAGTAGGATGCTGCATGTAAGTTTCTAGACAATTTTGAAGAGGTGGGTGACATCACCAGTATTCTGCTAATGGGAGGAGTTTTGGCAGATCTGCCCTGTTTTCCCTTCTCATAGCTGTCTGGGTCTTCTCAGGACCCCCGTATGCTGTGCTAGGACTCGCTGACATCTGTTGATGCATATATCTGGTCCGGCACGTGAGGAGTTACATGGATCAGACGTGTCAGAAGATTAGACCTAATCCCAGACCGACGTTGAGGCTTCTTATTGTGACCTCCAAGTGTTCAATCCTACACAAGAACTCAGTCCTCCATAGTCATGCAGCTTTTCTCACTGACACAAACCTGGATCTACCTCTCCAAGATCAGCGGTAGAATCGCTCGCAGCGTTTTCAAAAAAACATTTTTGCAATTCACTAAAGAACAGACTAAAAGAATGTTTGCGCCATTTTTTTAAAGTGATGCGATTTCTTAGTAGTGACAACTTGCGGTATCTTAACACCGGAACCTGCTGCGTCCTTAACAACTACGACTCATCCGCTGTCAGGGGGATTCTTCGCTGATAGCAAAATGTAAAACAAAAGAACCGGTATATATTGGTGGGTATGTATGCATGTGTACACATACACCTCCCATTTGTGTAAATCTTTTCTTGTATCTTTTCATGTGACAACACTGAAGAAATGACACTTTGCTACAATGTAAAGTAGTGAGTGTACAGCTTGTATAACGGTGTAAATTTCCTCTCCCCTCAAAATAACTCAACACACAGCCATTAATGTCTAAACCGCTGGCAAAAGCGAGTACACCCCTAAGTGAAAATGTCCAAATTGGGCCCAAAGTGTCAATACTCTGTGTGGCCACCATTATTTTCCAGCACTGCCTTAACCCTCTTGGGCATGGAGGTCACCAAAGCTTCACAGGTTGTCACTGCCGTCCTCTTCCCCTCCTCCATGACGACATCACGGAGCTGGTGGATGTTAGAGACCTTGCGCTCCTCCACCTTCTGTTTGAGGAGCCCCACAGATGCTCAATAGGGTTTAGGTATGGAGACATGCTTGGCCAGTCCATCATCTTTATCCTCAGCTTCTTTAGCAAGGCAGTGGTGGTCTTGGAGGTGTGTTTGGGGTAGTTATGTTGGAATACTACCCTGCGGTCCAGTCTCTGAAGGGAGGGGGATCATGCTCTGCTTCAGTATGTCACAGTACATGTTGGCATTCATGGTTCCCTCAATGATCTGTAGCTCCCCAGTGCCGGCAGCACTCATGCAGCCCCAGACCATGACACTCCCACCACCATGCCTGACTGTAGAGACACACTTGTCTTTGTCCTCCTCACCTGGATGCCGCCACACACGCTTGTCACCATCTGACACCAAATACGTTTATCTTGGTCTCATCAGACCACAGGACATGGTTCCAATAATCCATGTCCTTAGTCTGCTTGTCTTCAGCAAACTGTTTGCGGCTCTTTCTTGTGCATCATCTTTAGAAGAGGCTTCCTTCTGGGATGACAGCCATGCAGACCAATTTGATGCAGTGTGCGGCGTATGGTCTGAGCACCGACAGGCTGACCCCTCCCCCACCCCTTCACCCTCTGCAGCAATGCTGGCAGCACTCATACGTCCATTTCCCAAAGACAACCTCTGGATATGACGCTGAGCACATGACCTCAACTTCTTTGGTGGACCATGGCGAGGCCTGTTCTGAGGGGAACCTGTCCTGTTATACCGCTGGATGTTCTTGGCCACCGTGCTGCAGCTCAGTTTCAGAGTCTTGGCAATCTTCTTATAGCCTCGGCCATCTTTATGTAGAGCAACAATTCTTTTCTTCACATCCTCAGAGTTCTTTGCCATGAGGTGCCATGTTGAACTTCTAGTGACCAGTATGAGAGAGTGAGAGCGATAACACCAAATTTAACACACCTGCTCCCCATTCACCCGAGACCTTGTAACACTAACGAGTCACATGACACCGGGGAGAGAAAATGGCTAATTGGGCCCAATTTGGACATTTTCACTTAGGGGTGTACTCACTTTTGTCAGATTGTGTGAATATAGCTCATATTTTTTTTTTTTTTTTTTAAAGCAGAGGCCCTAGAAAATAAATTGGTGGGTTTTATACTTTTTTTTTTTTTAAGTCCATTATTTTGGAAAAAACAAACAATGCATAACCTAATTGTTTGGTAAAAATCAAAATGATATCACGCCGAGTAAATGATACCAAACATGCCACGCCTTGAATTTGTGCACCCCCATTTAACAGCGACAAACAAGGTACATTTTACCATCTATAAGTGACAAATTTAAGACTTTACATGTCACCACTTTAGATGTACAGAGGAGGTCTAGAATTACGGCCCATGATCTGACGTTCGTGGTGACACCTCATATGTGGGACTATCGCTGTGTGCGCATGAGTGTGGGGGTCGATGTACACCGCCACGGGGAAGGGGGCCCCCCACTTTAAATATTTTTAAATTCATTTACTTATTTTGTACACTGTTGCTTTCATTTATCACTTTTATTGTAAACATCCCTTGTGACAGCAATAGGCAGCGACAGGTCCTCTTTATGGAGGGATCCAGAAGACCCCAAATCCCTCCTCTGATATTAAAAGCATTCAAAACACCAAGATCAGCATTTTTGAACACTTTTGGGAGCTGTATATGTGACGGGACGCTACCCCCCTCCCTCTCATGGGTAGAAGCAGATGGGACAGGACGCTACCCCCCTCCCTCTCATGGGTAGAAGCAGATGGGACAGGACGCTACCCCCCTCCCTCTCATGGGTAGAAGCAGATGGGACAGGACGCTACCCCCCTCCCTCTCATGGGTAGAAGCAGATGGGACAGGACGCTACCCCCCTCCCTCCCATGGGTAGAAGCAGATGGGACAGGGCGCTACCCCCTCCCATGGGTAGACGCAGATGGGACAGGGCGCTACCCCCTCCCATGGGTAGACGCAGATGGGACAGGGCGCTACCCCCTCCCATGGGTAGACGCAGATGGGACAGGGCGCTACCCCCTCCCATGGGTAGACGCAGATGGGACAGGGCGCTACCCCCTCCCATGGGTAGACAAAGATGGGACAGGGCGCTACCCCCTCCCATGGGTAGACAAAGATGGGACAGGGCGCTACCCCCTCCCATGGGTAGAAAAAGATGGGACAGGGCGCTACCCCCTCCCATGGGTAGAAAAAGATGGGACAGGGCGCTACCCCCTCCCATGGGTAGAAAAAGATGGGACAGGGCGCTACCCCCTCCCATGGGTAGAAAAAGATGGGACAGGGCGCTACCCCCTCCCATGGGTAGAAAAAGATGGGACAGGGCGCTACCCCCTCCCATGGGTAGAAAAAGATGGGACAGGGCGCTACCCCCTCCCATGGGTAGAAAAAGATGGGACAGGGCGCTACCCCCTCCCATGGGTAGAAAAAGATGGGACAGGGCGCTACCCCCTCCCATGGGTAGAAAAAGATGGGACAGGGCGCTACCCCCTCCCATGGGTAGAAAAAGATGGGACAGGGCGCTACCCCCTCCCATGGGTAGAAAAAGATGGGACAGGGCGCTACCCCCTCCCATGGGTAGAAAAAGATGGGACAGGGCGCTACCCCCTCCCATGGGTAGAAAAAGATGGGACAGGGCGCTACCCCCTCCCATGGGTAGAAAAAGATGGGACAGGGCGCTACCCCCTCCCATGGGTAGAAAAAGATGGGACAGGGCGCTACCCCCTCCCATGGGTAGAAAAAGATGGGACAGGGCGCTACCCCCTCCCATGGGTAGAAAAAGATGGGACAGGGCGCTACAGCCCCCCCCATAGGTAGAAGCAGATGTGACAGAACGCGGTGTGTGAAGCCCATACAGGTGGGATATACATCTCCATAGTCTATGTCGGAGATTAGCACAGCGTCAAACAACTTACACATGTGAAGAGAAGGGCTCCCAGCGCGGCGTACACTATCTGCAGGATCTTGTTACGGATGAATATGCAGAGGATGGAGAAGACGATTAGGACCACCAGGCTGACCATTAGGACCCCCATACAGGATGTGAAGTCATACTTTGTCTGTGGAAAGAAAAGACAAAAACGAGGTTACAGCGAATAATCTCCACACCGGGGGGGGGTTTGCATAGTGGAGGCTGACCGCCACACTGGGGGGGGGGGGGGGGCATAGTGGAGGCTGACCGCCACACCGCATACTTCATACCCCCTATGGCTAAACCAGAGGCTGGGGGGGGCCCGTAGGTGGACTTCATATTTTTGGACCACCACCTTTAGCTGAATAGAACCCATCTCAAATCAAGTTATTTAGCCAATACCCTTAGATGATTCTTTGTTGGGCCGGGTTTTCCTAATTTCCAGTCTGTTCTCAACAGTCATATGACGGCATTAACTTCCACCCACTGTTTGGCAACGTCCTCACTCAGTGAAGTGCGACTGTGCCAGAAGGACGCGAGCGTGGCTAGCGTTGCCCAATGGGCGGAAGTGGTCCGCGCATATATAGCTGGCTGTCGATAGGAGTCACGCCCTCATACAAAGTCAGGAAATTACAAAACGCGTCAGTGCACGACTCCTATCAACTAACCGGAAGTGACGTGTGCGCTCCACGGGCCAGGACCGAACCAGGAAGTCCCAGAGAAACGTATGGTAACTAAGACAGCTTCAGTTTGTTCATATGATGACCAAGCTACCACACCTCACAAGTTTACTAAACACATCTTTGCTTGAATGTTTACTTATTTGGTACGCATAACTTGTAAGGGGCACTTTGGATAACTTTTAAAAAGGGTACTGCTCCGTGTAGATATTTTTTCCCTCACATGCGATTGCGGGACCGTATATCAAGTAAGTAAAATTGGTGGAAAGTGCCGTACAAATGGAAGATGATGATGATTCAATGTGCAGTTAATTCTTACATCTGGTGAGTGTATCCCCTAAAGGAGCAAGACCCCCCCCCCACGTGGTGAAGATCCTATTGGTGGAAGGAGCACTGTGTATAGATTCAGAACATGGCACTCTTTCCTCTGCTTCACTGTTTCATATACATATTTATATGGAGGACTTTCAAGCGTTGGTTTGATTGTAGCGCTGCTAAGGTATGATTGTGGACTCTGGATCTTTTAAAGTATTTTAATTAGTTTTTTTTCCAGGTTTTGTTTGCTTTAAGCAGCTGCTATCTGTATATTTCTCAGACTATGCTACGTTTGCTCATAGATCTGTATTGCTTATTCCGAGCGGTGCTCTTTTAGGTAGGGAGTAAGAAGGACTTTGAGTCTTATGACAGAGTTGGGTTTTATCCAGATCGGTTCTTACGGCCATGAGAAATGTGAAGATCTACTACTATAGGCTGTAAAATGCCAACCAATGACATCATGAAACGAGAAGATCACATCTTATGCAGGTAGGAAGGTTTAGAATGCCTTGAATGGAATCCGCATCCCTCAATATAGAATAGGAATTTTTGTACTCACCGGAAAATGCTTCTTTTGAAGTCCAGTGTCCAAGTCCCTTGGTTTTATTTTCTTGTGGTTCCATCTATTCTAATACTAAAACTGGGCAGGAGGGCTGGAAAGCCAGCATGTGAGGCACAGAGTAATCTCTGGCACTGGATTGATGGAGTTCACAGCAGGAAAAAAAAAAAATAGGATTTTTTTACTCACCGTAAAATCCTTTTCTCTGAGTTCATGGACCGACACAGCTTCCTATTGACATAGTGGGTATCTGTTATTTAGGAGGGCCTAGGCAGAAAAACTTGTAAAAAGTGTTGCATCACACCTTCTACAGCACCACCCTCTGGGTATATCCCCTCTATCTGCATCTCGCAGATCAGTTCGTCAAAAAGCAGTACAAACTTAAACAAAAAAGGGAGGAGTGGGTGCTGTTTCCGTCCATGAACTCAGAGAAAAGGATTTTACGGAGAGAAAAAAAAAAAAAAAAAATCCTATTTACCCTTTCGTTCATGGACCGACACAGCTTCCTATTGACATAGTGGGACGTCCCAAAGCAGTGTTTACAAAAAAAAAAAAAAAAAAAGGGGAGGAGGGATGGCAACAGCATAAAAGTAAACTTCACCCAAAACACAAAACAGCACTCCTCCAAACGGAGGAGTTGCAACTCTAAACAGTCGCTTGCAAAACTTTGCGGCCAAAAGAGGCATCCGAAGATGCACCTACATCAACCTTGTAGAATTTTGTGAAAGTGTGAGCGGACGACCAAGTAGCCGCTTTACATAATTGGGAAACAGACACTTTATGTCGGAAAGCCCAAGAGGCACCTATTGCCCTGGTCGAATTCGCCGTGACAGGAAGGGGGGCGCTTGACCCTTTAAAGGCGTAAGCCTGGATTACTATCTGTCGGATCCACCTCAAGATGGTGGCCGACGAGACTGCTTGGGACCAGCCACTGAAACAAACTGAGTCTGACCTCCGGAACTGAGCCATAGCAGATAGGTATACTCTCAAAGCCTGGACAACGTCCAAGGAATGCAACGCCGACTCCTTAGGATTCGACGGATGAGGACACAAGGATGGAAGTACAATGTCTTCATTGAGATGAAAAGCCGAAACGACTTTCGGAAGAAAAGAGGGCTGCGGACGCAGCACCACCTTATCCTTGTGGAAAATCAAATAGGGAGCCTTGCAGGACAAGGCTGCCAGCTCAGAAACCCATCTGACGTAACAGCCACTAAAAGGTGTCAATAAGGGAATATCCCTAATATTCTCAAACGGTGACTTCTGAAGCACCGAGAGGACCAGGTTCAAGTCCCACGGAGGTAGCGCGGGACAAACCAGAGGAGCCACATGTCAAACCCCCTGCACAAATTTACTCAAAAAAAAAGGAGTGAGCCGCCAGGGGTCGCTGAAAAAAAAAAAAAAAAAAAAGAAGGACAGCCAGGGCAGATATCTGTCCCTTAACCGTACTTAGGGAAAGCCTTTGGCCCACTCCATGTTGTAGAAACAGGATTCTGGAGACCAAATAAGTACACAGGTGCCATTTAATTTCCTCACACAAGGAAATGTAGGCATTCCAAGTGCGATGATAAACCCTCCTAGAGGACGGCTTACGAGCACTTCCCATAGTAGAGATTACTGAATCTGATAGGCCCCGGTCTCTCAGTACCTGGCTCTCAATAGCCATGCCGTTAAAGCCAGAGACTGTAAAGCAGGATGGAGTACGGGACCTTGCGATAGCAGGTCCTTCTGTAGCGTTAGGCGCCAGGGGACGTCTGCTACCAGACATACTAGATCGGCGTACCAAGGACGCTGAGGCCAATCTGGAGCGATTAGGATCATTGGAATTCCCTCTGCCTCCACTCTGCGGAGCAGAAGAGGAAGAAGCCTTAAGGGAGGGAAGGCATAGATTAGCCGATACTGACCCCACGATGCAACCAACGTGTCCGTTGCGTCTGCCCATGGGTCTCTTGACCGGGCCACAAACCTTAATACCTTCCGATTGAGTCGGGAAGCCAGAAGATCTACGTCTGGTGTGCCCCATCTTTGGCAGAGGAGTTGGAACACCTCCGGGTGTAAGGACCATTCTCCCTGGTCCAGCATTTGGTGACTCAGGTAGTCCACCTGCCAGTTCTCCACACCCGGAATGTACATGGCCGACAGTGCCGGTACACTCTTTTCTGCCCACCTCAGGATGTGAGCGACCTCCGATGCTGCAGCTGAGCTTCTTGTTCCTCCTTGACGATTGACATATGCCACTGCCGTGGCATTGTCTGACTGGATGCCCTTGCAGCCTCAGACTATCTGAAGAGGCACAGCTTGATCGCCCGGATCTCCAGGACATTGATCGGCAGGCGGGATTCCTCCGGGGTCCAGTGACCTTGCGTCGACTGAACACCCCAGACTCCCCCCCAAACCTTTAAGGCTGGCGTCCGTCGTGATCACTATCCAATGAACAGGAAGAAATTACTTCCTGGCCAGCAGAGCCGGTGATGTCAGCCACCATACCAGAGATCTGACTAGGTGGCTTACCCAGATTTGATAATCCAGAGATGGGCATCTGTTCCATCTGGACAGAACTTCCTTCTGTAACACCCGAGTGTGATGTTGAGCATTTGGGACCGCCTCGAAGGAGGCTACCATGAGGCCCAAAACTTGCATGCAAAAAACGGAGTGACGACCATTTCTTGGATGTCAGCTGCCGCACTGCAGCCCGAAGGGTCTGCAACTTTTCCACAGGGAGGAATACCTTTGCCTCTGAGGAATCCAGAATCAACCCCAGGTACACTAGGCATTGAGTGGGCACCAAAACTAAACTTTTGCATGTTTAGTACCCAACCACAGTCGGAGCGTCTGACAGGTTATGGACACGCTTACCTCCAATTCTGAGCTTGAAGAGGCCTTCAGAAGAAGGTTGTCCAAGTAGCCCACGATATCGATGCCCCGCTGACTTAGGAGGGCCAGAATCGGGGCGAGCACCTTGGTGAACGTCCTGGGTGACGAAGCCAGGCCAAACGGGAGGGCCACAAACTGATAGTGGTTGTCCCCGATTGCAAAATCGCATGAGCCTTTGGTGTCTGGAGTATATGGGGATATGCAGGTATGTGTCCTTGATGTTCAAGGATGCCAGAAAGTCCCCTGGATGGAGAGCAGTGACTACAGATCGAACCGACTCCATCTGAAATCTTTGTACTTTCACAAAGCAATTGAGGGCCCTGAGATCCAGGATAGGACGAACCCCATCCTTCTTTGGCACTATGAACAGACAGATTTGAGTAAAAACCCTGAAATCGTTCCTGCTCTGGAACTGGACTGACCACCCTGCGTTCCAGCAGACCCTGGACCGCCCCCGTACAGGGCCTCCTGACGGGTGATCTGTAGCTGGAGGGAACAAATCTGTTCAGTGGACAGGAGAGAAATTCTATCTTGTAGCCTGAGGAGATCACTTTGCAAACCCACCGGTCGGAGATCAGAGATCAGAGATGTCCACTGAGTCGCGAAGACGTCCCCCCACCCGAGAGATGTGGGGGCAGACCTTCATGCAGACGTAGATTTGTCCGCAGGCTTGTTGGGTTTGCGGGGCCAAGGACACTTCTGTCCTTGAGCAGGCCCTTTGTCGGTCTGGTGTCTTTTCCCTGTCACCCTGGGCGGACGAAAAATAAAACGCTTGCGTGCAGTAAAAGGAGGGGCCTTGCCCCTGGCGTGGCCCGTTACCCTTCTTGGTTTGAGGAAACAGAGTGCTCTTACCTCCTGTGGCATCCTTGATGATGTCATTTAGAGAGGCCCCAAAAAGTCTGTCGCCCTTAAAGGGCAGATCCAACAGGGCTTTTTTGGAAGCCTGGTCCATAGACCAGCTTTTTAGCCAGATCAGGCAGCGTATAATAAACCGAAGCTTTAGACGGCAGGGGAATAGTATCCATGTCTGACTCGCAGACAAACTTAAGGCCCTGTACCAACTGGTCGGCCAAAGTTGTTTCATTAGGAGCATCTGGCTCCTTTAACCCCTGGAGTAGCAATTTTGCCCATTCAGTAAGTGTCTGAGACACTAAAGGCCCCGGCCAATGCCGGGTGCACCGCTGAGCCTACCACTGAGTATAAGTAGCGAGCGAGTGCTTCAGCTTTCTTAACCGCAGGGTCCTTGAAAACAGGAGCCCCTTCCACTGGAACTGTGGTAGTTCTATTAAGTCTGGACACCGGCGGGTCCACCATCAGGGGAGAGGTCCATTTTTTTTTTTAGAAAACGCTCCTCAAAAAAGGTGTACCGTACCGCAAAATTCTTTGGGGATGTAAACACCCTTAGTGGGTTTTCCCACTCCTTGTATAAGAGCTTATCCAAATAAAAACACACAAGGAAACACTTTAGCAGTGCGGGCAGGTTTACGGAACCCAAAAGGGGACTGGTGTCACAGCAGTAATAAAAGGTCAGATACCAAAGCCTTATCGTGTACTGACCTGGACTCAGAGTCAGAGTCATTCTCACTGTCCGATCGGTCACGGTCTGCAGTCTCTGATGCATCAGAATCCGGATCATGAGCCATAGCTGGGCCTGCATCAGAATTATCCCCGGAAGATTGCAGGGCGACGGGGCGTTTACTATCTCCCCCCCCCCCCCCCCCCCCCCGTGTTCGGCTTCCACTCTGGCAACAAGGGCCTCTAGGATTGCCGACATAGCATCCATAGATACATCAGGGGCCAAATCAGGTGTTTCAGGGGAAAAACCGTCTGCTTCAGACGCCGTGCTGAGACCCCACAGAGCTCCAAGCAAGGTATCAATAAGCCACCCTCCTAGCCGATACAGAGATGCAGGGTTTTTCCCAGAGGACTCAGCACCCTTGGAACGGTACCGCTACTGCTGCTGTGTGTTCCACCTGTGATGCTATCCCACCGCTGTAGTGTCAGTCTGATTCTTATCAGCATTTTCTGTGTGAATTCGTGAAAGTGCACCCGACACTGCCAGTCCCGTCCATGGGCCAGTCACCGAGACAAACAGTTAGTCTGACCTCCGAAACTGAGCCGTAGCAGACAGATACATTCCTTAAACGTTTTCTGCGGGTGTAATGTAACCTCTTTGGGATGCGACGGCCGAGGACACAAGGATGGAAGTACAACGTCCTTATTCAAAAGAGGCCGAAACCACCTTCAGAAGAAGAAACTAAGGCTGCGGGCGTAGCACCGCTTATCCGTATGGAGGATCACGTAGGGGGACTTGCAAGACAAGGCCCCCAATTAGAAACCCTCCTGACAGGTAATAGCCACCAGAAAGACAACTTTTCTGAGAGAGTGTCAAAAACGGAATCTCTGATGTTCTTAAAAAGGGAGGTTACTGAAGTACCGAGGGAACCAAAATCAAAATCGCACGGAGGTAGTGGTGGCCGAACCGGAGGACCCACATGTCGGACCCCTTGCACAAACGTACTCAGTGAATGAACCGCCAAGGGTAGTTTAAAGAAAAAACAGCCAAGGCTGAAAACTGTCCCTTAATGGTGCGCAAGACAAGTTTCTGATCAACTCCACGCTATAAAAACAGAAGGATCCTGGAAACAGACTATGCCCGTGGGCGCCAACCCATCTCCTCTCAGATGTAGGTCTCCCACGTGCAAAGATAGATCTTCCGAGAAGACTTCCGTGCCCTCAGCATGGAGGAAATTACTGAGTCCGACAGGCCTCGGTCCCTCAGAACCTGACTTTCAATCAGCCAAGTCATTAAAGCCAGCGACAGTAAAGCAGGATAAAGTATGGGACCTAAGGGGCATCCGCCACCAGGCGCACTAGGTTGGCGTACTGGGACAGAGGTCAATCTGGGGCAATTAGAGTCACCGGAATCCCCTCGGGGGGGGGGTATAACTTGGCCAATACTGACCCTACGGGGCCACCCACGTGTCCATCGCATCCTCCCAGGGATCCTTGGCCCTGGCAACAACTTCAATACTTTCCGATAGAATCGAGAAGGCAGGAGATGCACGGCTGGCATGCCCCATCTCAGACAAAAAGTCTAAACACATCTGGGTGTAGCGAACATTGTCCTTGGTCCAGCATCTGGCAACTTAGGGAGTCAGCTGCCAGTTTACTACACGCCGATAGAGCCGTCACGCTCCGTTCAGCCCACCGCAAGATGCGAGCAACCTCCAATGCTGCAGCCGAGCTGCTTGTTCCTCCTAGATGGTTGACATATGCCCCCGTCGTGGCGTTGTCTAACTGGATCCTGACCGGACGCCCCTTTGACCATGTGGAGAGGCACTGCCTGATAGCTTCAAGTTCTCTTACATTGATCGGCAGGCGGGATTCTTCCTGTATCCATCGACTGCACACCCCCAACCGGTCAGACTGGCATCTGTCGTGATTACCGTCCAGTGAAAAGGAAGGAACGACTTTCCGGACTGAAGAGCCGGAGATTTCAGCCACCGGACCAGGGGAGGTCTGACTAGGTGGCCCACCCGGATTTGACAATCCAGGGACAATGGAGACCTGTCCCATTTGGACAGGATCTCCTTTCGAAAGACTAGAGTATGGAATTGGAGCATACGGTACTGCCTCAAAAAAAGGAGGCTACCATGAGACCCAGGACTCACATGCAAAAGCGCAGCGACGACCACCTGCGGGATGCCAACAGCTTCACCGCCGCCTGAAGAGCCTACAATTTTTTCAAAGGGAGAAAAACCCTTGCATCTGAAGAGAGCAGGATCAAACCCATGTACTCCAGGCGCCGAGTCTGCACCAACACCGACCTCTGGAGGTTTAGTACCCAACCAAATATTTGAAGGGTCTAACTATCATCGCCACATCCTCCTCTAATTCTGAGCATGAAGCAGCCTTCAGAAGGACGTCGTCCAGGAAGCCCACAAAGCGATTCCTCGCTGTCAGAGCAAGGCCAGGATCGTGGTGAGCACCTTGGAGAAAACCCTTGGTGCCGATGCCAGGCCAAAAAGGTAGATCCACAAAATTGTAGTGATCGACCCTGACTGCAAAAACGCAGACATTTGATGCCCGACATATATGGGGACCTGTAAATTTGGACGCCAGAAAATCCCCCGGATGGAGAGCAGCGACCTGAGAGAATTGATCCCATCCTGAACCTTCGTACTTTTACAAAGGAGTTGAGGACCTGAGGATCAGGATTGGACGAACCCCGTCCTACTGTGGGACTACAAACAGATTGGAATAGAATCCCTGAAGCCTTTCCGGCAGCGGCACAGGAGCTATTACCCCATGCTTCAGCAGGTCCTGCACTGCCCCAAACAGGGCGTTCCGATGAGCCGGAGGGAAAAAAAATAAATCTGTTCTGTGGACAAGAAGAAAATCTATCTTGTACCCTTATGAAACCATTTTGCAAACCCACTGGTCGGAAAGCAGGGAAGTCCACCGAGCTGCGAAGTCATGCAGGGGCAGCCCTACATGCAGCCGCAGATTTGTTCGCAGGCCGTCTGGCTTGCGAACCCAGGGACACTTATCCCCTCAGCTGGCCCCCTTGACGGCCTGGAAACGCTCACCTGCGGGTCCGGCCAAAAGAAAAAACGCTTGTGAGCGGGGGAAGGAAAAAAAAAAAAAAAAGGGAGGGCCCTGGCCTATGGCGTGGCTCCATACCCTTTCTGGATTGTGGGAGCGCCGTGCTCCCACCCCAAATGACATTTTCAATAATGTCATCCAGTGAGGCTCCAAAAAGCCCCCAACCCTGGAAGAGCAAATCCGCCAGAGACTTCTAGGACGTCCGGTCCGCAGACCAGCATTTCAGTCAAATCATGCGGCGTAGCCCCACCGCAGATACTGAACAGGCAGGAAGCTGCATCTAAGGCCGCATTGCAGACATACTTGAGTCCATGCACCAACTGGTCTGCTATCATGCAGACTGGGGAAGCCTGTTGCTATTCCAAGCATGGTGCAGCAATCTTGCCCATTCAAGGAAGCGTCCGTGACACCAGGGTCGTGGCCAACAGTGACCGCCATACTGACCAATACCATGAACAAGGATCAGGCGCACCGCCACGGTCCTCCTGTCTGCAGGGTACTTAAAGACAGGGGCCCCTACCACCGGACCATGGTAATTCCCTGGATGCCCCATCGGGGGGAGATGGAAAGACTCCCCAAAAGGATAACGGACAGCCATGCAATTTATTTGGAATGCTGCAGCCGCTCCCATTCGTAGTATTTAAAACGTATCAAATAAGCTAGGTAGGGAAATCTCCTAGCAGTTCGGGCCGGCTAGTGGGACCCAGAAGGGGCCAATACCTTAATAGATGCCCTCGCCGTAACCTCCATTTTAAATCGGAGATCCCGCGTGCTGTGATAAGTGCTCCAACAAGCGCCCTTTTGCGCTGACCCGGAAGCAAGGACGCAGTTCCGCACCGTCCGAAGGGTCCCGATTTGCATCTTTTGACAAGTCAGAGCAGGGGACAACTGCCACCCTTAAGTCCGCACACCGCTTCTACCCTGGTAATAAGGGACTCCAGGACCACCAGCAAGGCGTCCATAAGCACCCCAGGAACAGGGCACTGGTTGCCTCAAAAATAGAAAAAAAAAAAACGAAATTTCTTCAGGACCATGGGCCCAAAGGGAGCCAGGTCCTCACCCTCTACTAGGCAGAAAAAAAAAAAAAAAAAGCTGCTGAGGCAGTGAGAGGGGTTATGACCAGAGGGACCGCCCCCTGGGTGGGGCTGTTCAGCTTTGCTAAAGTTGAATGTATTAAATGTCTGCCTAGTCCTCTCCTGATAGACGGAACATAACCCACAAGTCAAGATAAGGAGCTGTGTCCGTCCATGGACGAAAAATAGAATTACGTTTTCAGATCCTCCTGGAAGTGGCTTTTTTGTCATGCAATTCTCCCCCCCCCCCCATTGCAGATGAATACTCACCGTTTTGGTGTTCTAAAACCTCCGCTGTCCATTTGCGTAAGCAAGGTTAACTTTTAAAATGTGATGAAGGCATTTCCCCATTTTGCTTGTGGGCATGTGAAGCCCACAAGCACTCATTTCCTGGATGTGGTGAATGCTCATCTCCCAGCATTCACCGCTCGTTCCCGCACATGCTCAGTGTTTACTGTGAGCAGCGCCGTAAACGTCCTGGTTGCTATCACAACGGGCGGCGTCATCGAAAGTTCCCGCCCCGTTGTGAGGGCAACCAAAATAATAGTAGTTTTGTTCCGCACTGACTCTTGGGAAGCATGACACTTAGCTCCCAGGAGACAGTGCGGAGCCGGGGAAAGCAGGATACATGCCTACTCCCATGGGAGCGAGAGACAGGAAGTAACACTTAAAACAGAAATAATAAAAAGGCATTTAAAAAAAAAAAAAAAAAGGCAAAAAAAAATAAAATAAATTTGAGTGACATTGGAATATCTATGCAATGTACTGAGGGCGATAAGATATAGTTGTGAATTTGGGTGGAACTCCGCTTTAAGACAAGCTTTTTATAAGCCAGAACCTGCGTAGTGGGGTGGAGTGGAGGCCTGAAATGAAAAGCTCTGACCTGTTGGGACGGGGCCAGAGATCGTGTACCTTAGGGTTCTTCTGGCCCGATTTGAGGCAATAAAAAATGGCCTCTCCTATTTTGTGGAGCAGATAAGGCAGAATTCGTACTGGAATGAAGGCATCAATGGAGGCATCCAAGGCCAGGGCTAGAGGATCCCCACTTCTGGCAACAAAGCAGAGACAGCTTGGTGTTGAATCTGAAGGCCATGGAGGTGTACATTTGGAATCCCCATCTTTGGTGCATCCTCCTGGGATGTGATAGGAAAGGGGAGATTCTGTCCAGGAGAAAATCTGGTTTGCCGCCTCCTTCTGTGAACAAACGGAATAAAATCCCTGAAACCATTCCACAACTGGGACGGGTACAATAACGACCAACGAAAGAAGCAGCTGGAGGGAAATCTGGATAACCGGTACTCACCGCGGAGAAGAGGGCAGGTTTAAAGTCAAATCCTTGGGGGGGGGGGGGGGGGCTTTGGGGGAGACAAACTCCAGTTTGTAGCCTTGGGTGGCAACAGACAGCCCAAAAAACCTGGAATGTCCAAAACCCAGATAAGTAAAGAGACCGACAAATGTCCTTCCACTCAGAAATGGGGGGGGGGGGGGGGAGAATCTTCATTGGCAGAAGGCTTGGGAGTCGGAGGTCTCCTGGTCCTGGTGTAGACCTGGAGGACTCGGCCCATGGGGGACCCTTCCTGTGAGCAAAAAGATTTCCTCCCATGAAGGGAATTCTTTGCAGCTTCTCTGCACACCGGTTCTGCTGACCAGAATGTTGGCCACAGGAGTCTTTGCATCCTGACAGATAAAAGGCCCACCCCAGACATCTGAGGAACCAGAGCAGGGGGGGGGGGGGGTTAATCCGTCTCAGGCAGAGTCTTTAGGATCCAGACAGTTCCAGAATACAGTCCCTGAAGCCTTAGCCGCAGATCCCAAAGCTTTGGTCACACCATTGTGGATGGCCCTGGACTGGTATAGCACCTTGCTGCTAACCCAACGCAGGCACCTAAACGTAGGAACCAGCGCCCAAAAGCACCACAGACTGGCCCCATGTCTTCTCTGGTGGGGCCCGGGTACAGTCCCTGAAGATTATGCCATGGGTCACCAAACCAAAACCTGCGTAATCATTGCAAGCACCGCTGCCTGTGGTCAATGGTTTATCGGATCCATGTCAAACGATACATTCTGCTGGAGAGCTTGTGCTTTTGAAGAACAGACTTACTGGCCAGATCAGCAGGTGAAATTAGAAGAAAGCCTTAAAAAGAGAACGAAGGCAGCCGTCACATCTAAGAATTGGTAATCTGCAATATAAGAAATGTCCGATTTTGGGATTAATACTGAGCGAGGACACATCCAACTCCCACCAGACACAAGCAAAGAACGAAGGTTTGCTGGGAGTGGGAGGGGCTATATGGGGGTACCTGCCTAGAACCGGGTTGTCTGTGTGAACAGAAAGAGAATATATGGAGGAAATTAACAAGTTGGCCGGCTGTTTATACTTGAATTATATTCATAAATACAAGTCCATCAAATCCTAAATGTTACACCCCTGAAACCAATATTCCCACCTCCCCCCAAATCACTACAACCAATCCCCCCCCCCCCCCATGGAAACCATCCTGGACTGAACCCTCAGCGATAATCGCATTCCCTGCAGTGAAGTAGCTGGATGCTGGCTGTGAGCTCAGACAGTCTCATATTGCACACTCTGCAGCAGAGCTACTGGATTAATGAGATCCGCAGCACACAATACAGCCAATGTAGACCCCAACCACACAGAGGTCAGAGGTTACATGTTTCAGCACAGAAATATATTGGATATTACCATCCCCCGATCACACCTACCTGCATGGAGAAGAGGACCACGGTGAAGCAGACTGCCGCGGTGATCCCAACCGCCATTATTACCGCTTCTGTGTCATAAAAACTGGCGATCATTCCCACCATGTATGACAGGCTGAGGGTCAGGATGGACTAAGGAGACATAAGAAAGACACGTCAGAAGGCGTTTTACACCCGGCTATGGGGTGCGGACACACAGGAGGAAGGAGACACACACACACACGAGGGCGGACATACCAGTGCCACCAGGTTCCAGGGGTGTCGGCGGCGGAAGTCCCCGCAGCAGCTGAGAGCGATGAGGGAGCAGAAGAAGATGGCATAGGACAGGTAATAGGTCCAGGTGTTCCTCTGCACATAAAGCCGCACTTCCTTCACAAAGGTGAAGACCGCCACAAAGGCAAACGTCACCAGAAGCTGAGCCGTGAGGACCAGGAAGACCTGCGGGAGTAAGAACAAGTGAGAGGGCGTCAATCCACACATCCAATCAGATCTACAGAACGCGGTGAGGAGGAAAACGGCAGAACTATACCCCCCCCCCCCCAATAGTGCCATTGTCCCAACCAAATCTCATCTACAGAACACATTAGAACGATAGTCCCCCAAAGATTACATCGCATCGCCCCAACCAATCAGCTCTGAGGGATACAGAACACCTCAGAATACTACCAGAGACGGCATCTCACCAACCAATCACATCTACAGAACGTATATGAATGAACTGCATCAGAATTATAAATCAGCACACCGGCTGTTTCTATAATGAGGTTTTCAAACAAGAAATGTACCAGCACTCCGATTCCGATACAGCCAGATTTCATGCCGAGGCCTCAATATCATCCAAAAGGACATCCAGTGTATTCCCACACAAATCAAAAGAAAAAAGAAAGTGCAGGAATGACTCCTCTATAGATCACCAAACCCGATTCCAATCTGCTTTCCTCTGCTTCAAATTACCACCGACCGACCCTTGACCCACCCCACCCCACCTCACTCAACACGCCTCACCGACACCACTCACTCAACCCGCCTCACCTCACCGACACCCGGCCCTCCTCCACCGACACTGAACTACATAGAACTTCCATCAATGGTTACCACATTTCCCTAGAAGCAGGACTCCGATCTCTGGTCCCTATACAGTGACCCCCATCTCATGTCCCCCTCAATGGGCATGGTTACGGTAGATGTGAAGTCCCATTAGTTGTGGCCGCCATCACACACACACACACACACACACACACAAACTGCCATCTCTGCAGACAGACATGAACCCCCCCCCAGTGCCGCCATCACTAGACACAATGGACTACGCCCCTCCCCCGACCCATCAATTATCGCCATTCAGCGACACACAGAATGGTTTCCATTTATCTTCACCAAATAGCAGAGAACGGAGAATACAACCAATCCACAGGAAGTATGAAACATCGTCCAATCGCACTCACCTTCCGGATAAAAGCTCTCCGAATACTTTTATCATCCCAGTGGTTGGTGGGGAACTCCTGGTTGTCACAGTATGAGGGGGGTCCTTCCTCATGGTAGGTGGTACTGTGTATAGGGGAGCCAAAATCTGCCAAACAAACAGCCAATGAGGAAGAGGAAAACAACGGAGAAAGAAATGGGGTATGAGAGGACAGCTATCATTGGACACACAAGAGCGGGGGGGATGGTAGAGGACAGCCATCATTGGACACACAAGGGCAAGGGGATGGTAGAAGACAGCTATCATTGGACACACAAGAGCAGGGGGGGGGGGGGATGATAGAGGACAGCTATCATTGGACACACAAGGGCAGGGGGGATGGAAGAGGACAGCTATCATTGGACACACAAGGGCAGGGGGGGGGGGGGGGGGGGATGGAAGAGGACAGCTATCATTGGACACACAAGGACAGGGGGGGGGGGGATGGAAGAGGACAGCTATCATTGGACACACAAGGGCAGGGGGATAGTAGAGGACAGCCATCATTGGACACACAAGGGCAGGGGGATGGAAGAGGACAGCCATCATTGGACACACAAGGGCAGGGGGGGGGGGGGGGGGATGGAAGAGGACAGCTATCATTGGACACACAAGGGCAGGGGGATGGAAGAGGACAGCTATCATTCATTGGACACACAAGGGCAGGGGGATGGTAGAGGACAGCCATCATTGGACACACAAGGGCGAGTGATGGTAGAGGACAGCCATCATAGAACACACAAGTAGAAGCCGCACATACACCCAGCACAGGTATGGGGGGGGGGGGGGGTGTTAGTTGAGGCTGCACATACACAGCACAGGGGTGGGGGTCGCCAATGAGAGGCCACATACACACAGCAGGGGGGGGGGGGGGGTTGGGTATTCGAGGCCGCACATACAAAGAACAGAGAGAGAAAGAAGCATGCACTCTACTCACCGCTTTGCTCAGACGGGTATCCGCCCTGTAAATATGGAGGCTGCTGGTATGGCTGGTTGGGATACGGACCACTAGGATATGGACCGCTGGGATAGGGCCCTTGGTTGTATGCAGGAGGGTATGGGGGTTGACCCATGGGTGGGTGTGTGGGGTAGGGAACGATATTGGGGTATGGGACCTCAGTGGGGTACATGACGGGGGCAGTTGTAGGATAGGGGTCGGTATTGGGGTACGGAGGGTGCCCATACACTGGCGGTGGAGGCGGAGCTTGTCCAGCTGGGTATGGAGGATTGGAGTACTGATCTCCCGTGACCAGGAAGCTCTTTTCATGAGACATCTTTGCCAACGTCAGGCTCGAAGCCTAAAAAGGTACGACAATCTGCAGAGAGAAGTAAGACAATTTACACTCAGCCGCATTGCTGCAGGAGAACCATGAGGTTCTGAATGGTTCTT
Organism: Rana muscosa; assembly: GCA_029206835.1. NCBI lineage: Eukaryota > Metazoa > Chordata > Amphibia > Anura > Ranidae > Rana > Rana muscosa. Next base: position 333,703,231 of record CM055122.1, read on the forward strand.
AATATGAAAGGAGTCAGGCTTCAATATTTCACACAGCTACCGTGTACCATAACATATACCATAGCGATGTATGGAATCCCCTCACCCAGGTGACCCTCCTACACCAACCATGAGCCTGACACGTGTCAGGACTCTGACTTCAGAGGGGCGGTCCCGCATCATATAGAAAGACAATATACAGTATCTGACAAAAGTAAGAACACCCCTCAGTCACATTTGTGTAACTCTTGTCATGTGAAAACACTGAAGAAATGACACTTTGCTACAATGTAAAGTAGTGAGTGTACAGCTTGTATAACAGTGTAAGTGTGCTGTCCCCTCAAAATAACTCACACAGACATTAATTTCTAAACCGCTGGCAACAAAATTGTACACCCCTGTGACGGACCCCCGTACTCAAGAGTATGTCCACTGTATAAGCTTCCCTTGCCCGGTACCAGCACGATCCGAGGTCCCTCAGCCCACCCAGTCACTTGTCGAGACATCAGTGTAGGGTGGAAAATAAGACCGTTTATATAAACACAGGTACAAAAAGGGATACAATTAGAAGAGGGAAGGTCTGGACAGCCACACTCCAATAAAATAACAAAAAGTACAAACCACAGCAGGGTACAGGATAGAGCTGACGCGTTTCACACTTTCAACAGTGCTTAGTCATAGCTATACAACCACAAAGCTTTGCTACAAATATATGTCTAAAATGCAACATTTATACACACACACACACACACACACACACACATAGAATTGTTCGCTGGTATACAGTTTAGCGTGTTTTCTTCCTTCCTTCTTTTCCAAATTTGAGGCGTTTACCTTTCTCCTTGACCATTCATTTTGCCTCTCATGAATATATTAACCACTTGCTTACTGGGCACTTAAACCCCCCACCTGCCCAGACCAATTTTCAAGGACATACAACGATGTACCCAAATTTTTATCATTTTTTTCCCCCCACAAAATAGAGCTCTCTCTTGGTGGTATTTGCTCACCTCTTTTTTTTAACAAAAAATAAAAACCGCAAAGACAGATTTAAAAAACAAAAATACAAAAGCCGTTTTATATTTTGTTATAAAATTTTGCAAACGGGTGATTTTTCTCCTTCATTGATGTACGGCAATGAGGCGTCACTGGTGGGCACCGATAAGGCGTCACTGGTGTCCCTAATGAGGCTGATGTGCCTCTTGCATTGGGGACCAATGTCCCTTACACAGGAGCCGGTGAGCGGACTTTTTTTTTCTCCTCACGCTGTTAGCGTGAGGAAAAAAAAAAAAAAGGATTACCGAGCTTCTGTTTACATCACGTGATCAGCTGTCATTGGCTGACAGCTGATCACGTGGTAAGGGGCCGTATCTGTGATCACCGGAGTCTCAGTGACTTGGTGATCACAGCGCGTGCAAAGGGGAGGACGTCTATTTAAACCCTAATGCCAAAAATAGAGAAAAAAAATTTGGAGAAAGTGCGCACGGACGACCAGGTCACCGCCCTGCACACCTGTGAGAGACGCTTGATGTTGGAAATCCCAGGAAGCACCAATTGCCCTGGTTGAAAGCACCGTGACCGGAAAAGGGGGGGGCATTCCTGAACCACCGAGATACGGTGGCCGACGAGACCGCTAGGCCCTTCTGTGGACCAGACACCAACACAAACAGTGAATCAGACCTCCGTAACGGAGCCGTAGCAGACAGGTACACCCGCAAGGCACGTACCACGTCTAAAGTATGGAGCGCAGCCTCTCTGGGATGCGATGGCTGAGGACACAAGAATGGATAGAATGTCCGCATTCAGGTGGAAGGCCGAAACCACCTTCGGAAGAAACGAAGGATGCAGGCGTAGTACCGCTTAATCCTTATGGAAGACCAAGTATGGTGACTTGCAAGACAAGGCCGCCAATTCAGAAACGACGTAATGGCCACTAGAAAGGCCACCTTCTGAGATATTGTTAAAGTGGTTCTAAACCCCCCCCCCCCCCCCCCCCCAATTTTTTTTTTTTTTACAACCTGCAAAAGAAAGACATAATGAGCTAGTATGCATAGCATACTAGCTCATTATCAATCACTTACCTGAGATCGAAACCCCCGCAGCGGTGCTCGCCATGTTGCTCCCCTCTGCCTTCCGTGTATCGCCGCTGTGATTGGCCCTGGAGCGGCGATGACGTCACACGCATGCACGCTCGGGCTGGCAAGCTCCATTCAGAAATCCGGCTACTATGCCAGCCCGATAGTGCGCATGCGCGTGATGTCAGCGGCACCGGTTTCAAAAGCAAATTCCTCTTAAAGGAGATGAATCTCTCTGATGTTCTCAAAGGGAGGTTCTCTAAGAACCGAGAGCACCAGATTCAAATCCCAAGGAGGGAGAGGTGGTCTAATTGGGGGGGGGGGGGGGGGAGCACATGTCGAAACCCCCAGTACAAAAAAAAAAAAAAAAAAAATTAAAAAATAAAGTTACCCACCAGGGAATGGCTCGCCAAAGGCCGTTGAAAGAAAGCAGCCAAAAGCTGAAATCTGACCCCTAATGGAGCTTAAGGAAAGTTTCTGATCCACTCCACGCTGTAAAAACAGCTGGACCCTGGAAACCGAATACGTCCGTGGACGTCACTCCATCTCTGCGCTCAGAGATGTAGGCCTTCCAAGTATGATGGTAGATCTTCCTGGAAGAAGATTTTAGTGCCCTCAGCATGATCGAGATGACTGAATCCAAAATACCTCGTTCCCTTAGGACCTGGCTTTCAATAGCCATGCCGTTAAAGCCAGCGACTGTAAAGCAGGATGAAGTATGGGACCTTGAGGCAGAAGGTCCTCCCACATTGGCAGTCGCCAGTGCATCCGCCACCAGGCGTATGAAGTCGGCGTAGCAAGGACGCCGGTGCCAATCCAGAGCAATTAGGAACACTGGGATCCCCTCGGTCTGCACTCTGCGGAGCAGAGGAAGCAACATCAGTGGGGGATAGGCATAAATTAGCCAATACTTACCCCACGGGGCCACCAACGCGTCTGCCCAGGGATCTCTGGACCTGGCCACGAATCTCGACACTACGCTACTGAGTCGAGAAGCCAGGAGGTCAATGTCTGGCCTGCCACACCTACGGCAAAGGAGGTGAAACACCTCCGGATGCATGACCATACCCCTTGGTCCAGCAACTGGCAACGCAAATAGTCCGCCAGCCAGGGTTCTACACCTTGAATGTAGACGGCTGGCACACTTCTTCCCGCTGACCTCAGAATGTCCAGATGGTTGATAAGCCATGGCGTTGTCCGACTGGAGTCTGATCAGGCGCCCTTGTAGTCTCCTCAACCACGAGGAGAGACACAGCCTGATCGCCCAAAGTTCCATAACATCGATCGGCATATGGGATTCGTCCAGAGTCGAGCGACCTTGGGCCGACTGGACCCCCAACCTGTGAGGCTGGCGTCCAATAGAAAGGAAGGAAAAGACGTCCCGGACTGAAGTGCCGGGAATGTCAGTCACCAAGTCAGAGAGGCCCTGACTAAGCAATTTACCTGAATCTGATGATTCAGAGACAATGGGGATTTGTTCCAATAGGACAGAATCTCCCCCGCCGAGTGTGGAATTGGGCATATGGTACTGCCTCAAAAGGAGGCTACCATGAGGCCCAACTCACCGCAGCCTGGGGCATCTGCAACTTCCCTGGAGGGAGAAAAAAAACTCTTGCCTCCGAAGAGTACAGAGCAGCCCCAGGTATTCTAGGTGCCGAGTCTGAATTAGCACCTACATCTGGGAGGTACAGCATCCACCAAAAGTCTTGGAGAGTCTGACTGACTATAGACACGTCCTCCTTTAAGTTAATCTGGAAACAGGTTACAGAAGACCATCTAAACAACCTACGAAGGCAATGCCGCGCTGTCTCAGGGTGAGCACCCTGGTGAAACTCTTGGTGCCGACGCTAGGTCAAAAAGGAGAGCCATAAAATAATAGTGGTCCTCCCTGACCGCTAAACACATGAACCAATGGTGCCTGTTGCATATGGCAACATGCAAGCACGTGTCCCCAATGTCCAGGGACGCCCGAAGGTCCCCGGGATGGAGCGAACAGACTCCATCCTGATTTTCCGAACCCCCAACAAATCTTGAACTGCCCCCTTAGGGCAGTCCGACGAGACGGTAAGAGAGGAAGATTTGAGGCAAGAAACCTTTCGGCGAACGAGAAAGAAAAAAAACTTGTACCCTGAAGAGACCACTTCACAAACCCACCGGGTCGGAAAAACAGGAAGGCTACACAAAGGCATTAAGGGCCTTGAGGTCCAAGATTGAACGACTCAGTCCTCCTCTGGGACCATGAACAGATTTGAGTAGAATCCCTAAAACCTGTCCTGCGGCGGTATGGGAATGAGAACCCTCAAAAATACCGCCTTCGTACGGGGAAGGAAGGTCCCGGCTTACGGGGGCGGTCCTCTACTCTTAGTGGACTGAGGTATAAGAGTTCAGTTACCTCTTGTGACATCCTTAACAATGTTGTCCAGTGAGGCACCAAAGAGCCTCAGCTTCCATAAAAGCTTGGTCAGGGGAACAGCAGATCAGCCCTCTCAAATGGCGCAAGACCACCACGGACACAGAGGCCCTGGAGACTAAAGTCGCATGCAGGATTGCTGCACCTGCTGGTCGGCCAGTGTCACAACTTTTAGAGAGCTGATGCTCCTCCACTGTCTGGTACAAATGTTTTGTCCATTCAGTGAGTGTCAGACACCAAAGTAGCTGCCACTAACGGGCGCAACGCTGACCTCCAGCATGGTGAACACGGTCCGTGGTACCCCTGATATCAGGGGTTCAACTGCATGGGAAAAACACCATTTTCCTTTTTTTATTACTCTTCAAAAAAGGATAAACGGACTGCCGTGCGCTGAGGGACCAAAAAGGACCTCTGTGGCAGTCCCCTTTCCTTATCTATGATCCATCAAAGAAATCAATCATAAAAAAGGAAACGCTACATAGAGCGTTAGTGGGACCCAAAAAAGGACTGACACCTCAGTGGATGTCCCAGCAGATACTACACTGACAAGTGCTGTTTGTACAAACAAATTGTTTATACTGTGTATTGCGCCGAAGGCGCGCATGTCATTGGAGCGTGGGAGAAAACTGGAGTACCCAGAGAAAACCCACGCAGACACAGAGTAATACATACTGTATGTATATACTGTGTATTGCGCAGAGGGCGGGCATGTCTTTGGAGAGTGGGAGGAAACCGGAGTACCCGGAGGAAACCCACGCAGACATGAACATGCAAACTCCAGGCAGATGGCATGCTCCGACACCTCAGAACAGTGGTCCCGAGTCAGAGCATTCCCCAGGATATGGCGGGGGAGGGGACCCTACATACCCCCTTCCGCCAACGCCCGCATCCAGGGCTGCAGAGAAATTGTCCTAGTAACTGCAGGTGCTTCAGACTCCATAGGGACTAAGTTAACACAGTAGTATAATACATCCACATAGTGTGTAAAAAACAGAAAGTATGTTTCCACTGACAATTCCCCCTCCTAACTGTGCTGACCAGGGCGGGGGGGGGGGGGGGAGCTACCCAGGGCCACACCACCCAGCCAGAGACTGCGCAGCACCGTTATCCGCTCTGCCTCACACACCTGAGGTAATCTGTGAGGTGATTAGCACTATTCGCGCCGTTCAGTAAGCTTCCAGCGCTAGAGGCCAAGCCACACAGTGGAAATAAAATAAAAAAAAAACCCCATTCCCAAAATGGCCGCCGGGCTCCTCAGGAAAAAGAAAAGTGTGCACTACAAGAAAATGGCCGCCCACAATGAAGACCACAGCGCGGATATGGCAAAATGGCCGCCAATGGAATTTTTCAAATACAGACACACACACACACACACAGTAGAAAAAAGGCGCTGGTGCTACCAAAAGTGGCGCCCGAGCACACTGAGGTGGATGAGAAGGCTGCGGGAACGCAGAGGCTACCAAAAAACACACCACCCCCACAGAGAGCGGACCCCGACACCACCCAACCAGGATACGGAGACCCCTACAGGTACACCCGGCTGACGCAGCAGGCCCCACAATGGGGGGGGGTAGGAAAGAAGGGGGACAGAGGGAATGACCAATGACCCTCCAGGAAAGCCCAGCTGTTCCAAACCGTCAAAAAAACGGAAGGAACTGTACTTACCCGTCCATGCGTGGACATTGCTGGTGCGTCCCTGACAGACTACAACGTAGTAGCTGTCGGCCCAGTCCACGGTGAGTGAGACAGCAAGCAGCCCAGTCATATGTGGACCCCGGAGCACAAGCTCACCGGCCACCCCTGGAGTATGTCGTGACAGACCCCATGCCTATTTGCAAGGGACTAATAGAGGTCGACCGATATTTGGCCATTTTTGATGAAAATCGGCCGATTATTAAAACTGGGCTGATATTTTAGACTGGCTGCCCTACCTCTTCCCTTCTCCACACTCAGCGGCTCCAGCAGCATCAAGCACTGTGTGTGAAACTGCAAGTAACGGGGAGAGCGCGCGAGAGCGAGAGAGAGAGAGCGAGAGAGGACCCAGCAGATATATTACACCAGCCAATGGGATGGTATCTGGGCGGGCCGCTACGTGTATGTGGCCCCGCCCCTTTCTAAAGCAGGCCAATCATTGGCTGGTGTAATTTAGCTGCTGGGTCCCGCCCACCCCCACATCGAGCTCCATTCTGACAGCTCTCCCTCTGTCAGTTTCACACATACACTCTGCTTAGTGTGAAACCTGCCAGTGCCACTGCAAATCAGTGCCCCCAATCAGTGCCACCCGCCAATCGGTGCCACCAGCCAGTGCCAAATCTGTCAGTTCCAAACTAGTGCCAACCAGTGCCATCTGTACTGAGGACAGCAAGTGTGTGCTAGAGTGACAGGAGTAAGCAGGAAGGAGTGGTTGAGGTTTTTTTAATTTTTTTTAAATCGGCCTAAAATATCGGCCACAAAAACCCATATCGGTCGACCTCTAGACTAACACGCTCGATGGCCGGACTGGGAAGACTACAAGGATCTAGAATATCCTGCCTGTCGCCCAGCCGACTGTTGATAGAATCACAAAATAACATTTAAATAAAAAAATAAAAATAAAAAAAAATCCTCAGTACTCTGGGCCCAAAGGGTGCCACGTCCTCTGCTAGGCAGAACAAAACTGAGCTGCTAACTGCAGGGAGGAGGGTTATGTCTGGAGGGACCGCCCCCTGGGTGGGGCTGTTCAACTCTGTTAAAGTAACATGTATTTAAATATCTAACATGTTCTGCCTAGTCCTCTCCTATGAACAGGAACACAACCCGACTGTCAAGACTTAAGGCCATGTCTGTCCATGGACGAAAAGAGAAATCCTATTTTCTCTTTTCGTCCATGGACGGACACAGCTCCTTAAATCTTGACAAAGTGGGACGTCCCCAAGCAGTGTCAGAAAAAACGAAGGGTCGGAACATCAATCAAAAGACTTAACTTCACCCCAAACAAGCAGAGCTCCTCAACGGGGGAGTTGCAACCTCAAACAGCTGCCTGCAAAACCTTGCGACCAAAGGAAGCATCCGAAGATGCACTCACATCAACCTTGTAAAACTTTGAGAAAGTGTAAACAGACCAGGTCGCCGCCTTACACACTTGTGAGACAGACGCTTGATGTCGGAAAGCCCAGGAGGCACCAATTGCCCTGGTCGAATGCACCGTGACAGGGAAGGGAGACGCCCGCCCCTTAAGGGCATAGGCCTGGATGACGGTCTGCCTGATCCACCTAGAAATTGTGGTCGATGAGACCGCCAGGCCCTTCTGTTGACCAGACACCGACAAACATCGAGTCAGACCTACGGAACGGAGCCGTAGCAGACAGGTACACCCACAGAGCACGTACCACGTCTAAAGAATGTAGCGCAACCTACTTGGAATGCGATGGCCGAGGACACAAGGATGGAAGTACAATGTTCCCATTCAGGTGAAAGCTCGAAACCACCTTAGGAAGGAATGATGAGGGTTGCGGGCGTAGCACCGCTTTATCCTTATGGAGGACCAAGTATGGTGACTTGCAAGACAAGGCCGCCATTTCAGAAACCCTTCTGACTGATGTAATGGCAACTAGAAAGGCAACTTTCTGAGAAAGCGTTAAGAGTGGAATCTCCCCGATGTTCTCAAAAGGGAAGTTCCTGAAGTACCGAGAGCACTAGAGGAAAGTCCACGGAGCAAGCAGTGGTCCAATCAGGGGAACCACGTGTCAGACCCCCTGCACAAAATGTACTTACCAGTGAGTGAGCCGACAGGGGCTGTTGGAAGAAGACAGCCAAGGCTGAAATCTGCCCCTTAATAGTGCTTAAGGCCAGTTTCTGATCCACTCCGCGCTGCAAGAACAGCAGGATGCGAGAAACCGAATATGCCCGTGGGCGCCAATTCATCTCTTCACACAGAGATGTAGGCCTTCCAAGTGCGATGGTAGATCTTCCGGGAAGAGGATTTTCGGGCCCTCAACATGGTGGAGATTACTGAATCCGACAGACCTCGGTCCCTTAGTACCTGGCTTTCAATAGCCATGCCGTTAAAGCCAGCGACTGTAAAGCAGGATGAAGTATGGGACCTTGAGACTGAAGGTCCTCCCACATTGGCAGCCGCCAGGGAGCGTCAGCTACCAGTTTCACGAGGTCGGCGTACCAGGGACACCGGGACCAGTCTGGGGCGATTAGAATCACCAGAATCCCCTCGGCCTCCATTCTGCGGAGCAGACAAGGAAGCAATTTCATTGGGGGGGGGGAAAGGCATAAATTCTCCATGGAGTCACCAACGCGTCCGACGCGTCTGCCCAGGGATCCCTGGACCTGGCCACAAACCTTGACACCTTGCGATTGAGTCGAGAGGCCAGGAGATCCACAACTGGTGTGCCCCATTTCTGACAAAGTAATTGAAACACCTCCGGGTGTAATGACCATCCTTGGTCCAGCATCTGGCGACTCAGTCCGCCTGCCAGTATTCTACGCCCGGCACGCTCCCTTCGGCCCATCTAAGGATGTGAGCGACTACCAACGCTGCGGCCGAGCTCGTTGTTCCTTCCCGATGGTTGACTCCGACTGGATTCTGACCAGGACGCCCCTGAAGTCTTTGTGACCACTTGGAGAGGCAGTCTGATCTCTCAAAATTCGAGGACATTAATCGGCAGGCGAGATTAGTCCAGAAACCCTGGGCCGACTGGACTCCCCCCCCCCCCAAACCGTGGGGCTGGCGTCCGTCGAGATCACAGTCCCATGGAAAGGAAGGTAGGTAGGTACGACCTCCTGGACTGAAGAGCCGGGGATCTCAGCCGGCCTCTCAGGGAAGCCTTGACCAGGTGACTTGCCTGAATCTAGATACAATGGAGATCTGTTCCATTGGACAAGATCTCCTGCAATACGCAAGTGTGGAATTGGGCACACGGAACTGCCTCGAAGGAGGCCACCATGAGGCCCAGAACTCGCATGGAAAAAAAAAAAAAAATAAATAAAAAAAACACACAACACACCCCACACGACCATTTTGCGGGATGCTAACAATTTCACCGCCAACTGGAGCATCTGCAACTGCTCCAGGGGAAGGAAGACCTTCGCCTCCGAGGAGTCCAGGATCAAGCCTAGGTACTCCAGACGCTGAGTCGGTACCAAACACCAACATCTGTATGTTCAGTACCCAACCAATGTCCCGGAGGGTCTGACTGACTATAGACACGTCCTCCAATTCTGAGCCAGAAGCAGCTCTCAGAAGAAGATCGTCCAGGTAGCCCACGATAGCAATGCCTCGCTGTCTCAGCAAAGCCAGATCGGGGCGAGCACCTTGTTAAAAACTCTTGGCACCGACGCTATGCCAGATCGCAAAGCGCAGAAACCTCTGATGGCTATTGCAAATGGGGACATGCAAGTATGCGTCCTTGATGTCCAGGGTAGCCAGAAAATCCCCTGGATGGAGCGCAGCAACGTCCGAGCGAATGGATTTCATCCTGAACTTGGCACCCTCAGAAGGTATGGTGGGCCCTGAGGTCCAAGATTGGATGGACACCATCCTTCCTTGGGACTACCAACAACCAACAGATTCAAATAGAAACCCTGAAACCTTTCCACCAGGGGCACAGGTAAAATGACTCCGCACCAGAGCAAGTCTTGTACTGCTCCCATCAAAGCAGACCGACGAGCAGGAAGGAGAGGAAGATTTGAGGGAAAGATCTGTTTGGTGGACAAGAAGAAACTCAATCTTGTACCCCTAAGAGACCACCTCGCAGACCTACTGGTCAGAGAGCAGGGAGGTCCACAGAGCTGCAAACTCTCTTAAGCCATCCCCCCACCCCCGAGTCGGGCGGGGGCAAAATTTCATGCGGTAGCAGGCTTGTTTGGCTTCCGCACCCAGGGACACTTCTGTCCCCCAGCTGGAGCCTTGACAGTCTGGGAGGATCTGCCGGCTGACCCCAACTGACAAAAATACTGCTTCTGCGCAGAATAGGAGGGCCCCGGCCAATGGCGCGGCTCCTTTCCCTTAGAGGACTGCGGGAGAAGTGTGCTCTTACCTCCAGTGACATCATTAATAATGTCATCCAGTGAGGTACCAAAAAGCCTCTGAAAGGCAATCTGCCAGAGCTCACTTGGATGCTTGGTCAGCGGATCAGCATTCCAGCCAATCAGGCAGCGCAGTACCACCGCAGATAGAGGCTCTAGAAATCATTTTACATACACACACACACACACACCGAGTATGTATCAGTGTACATGTCCTTACTGTGGCGCCAAAGGCGCGCATGTCTTTGGAGTGTGGGAGGAAACCCACGCAGACACTGGAAAAACATGCAAACTCCAGGCGGGACAGGGTCCGGGTCGAACCAGTGACCCCCTTGCTGCCAGGTGAGGGTGATAACCACTACACCACTGTGCTGCCCTCCATTCAGTGTATGTCTGAGACACCAAAGTAGCAGCCAATATAGGTCGCAACACTGACCCCAGCATGGTGAACCTGGAACCGGACACCGCTCCAGACCTCCTATCAGTAGGGTCCTGGAGGATAACGGACCGCCATGCGCTGGGGGTCCACAAAGGACCTCTGCGGCCATTCCTTAGCTATAAACTTATCAAAGAAAGTAACATAAAGGAAAAAACTGTCACAAAGCGGGCAGATGTGTGACCCAGAGAACGACTCCTCTGCGGAAGTCCCAGCTGCATCTACCAGCTGGAGAGAGAGTGTCCCGCACAGCATCAGAAGTGCACTCATAAGTGCCCTGACTAACACTCCCCAGAAGAGGGCGCTTTTTTACCCGCCTTACGCCCACACGCTTCTACCCTGGCAGAAAATTATTCCAGGACTGACTCAACGTATCCATGGAAGGTGCACCATTAGCTGCCTCTGGCAATGTAGGGGGAAGAAAGGTCACATACTGACTCCATAAACACCCACTGACAGCCCTCAGGGACCAAGTGAAAAACACATAAGAGTCCACCCTCCTTGCTGCACTGAGGGAGACCGCTCAGCACCGCTGCCTGCCTTGTATACACAGCGCATGTGATGAAAAAAAAAAACTGAGGAGAATTAACTGTGCTAGAGGCCAAACCCACTCCAAAATGGCGGCCAGACGCCTCAGATAAAAAGGGCGCGGACCACAAGAAAAAAGGGATTTTTATAACAGCTTACCTGTAAAATCCTTTTCTTGGAGTACATCACGGGACACAGAGCGACTTAGTCATTACTAATGGGTTATATAGCTACCTTCAGGTGCTGGCACTGGCAACTTCCAAAACCGGAAGGTACCCTCCCCTATATAAGCCCCTCCCATCCGGGAGCACCTCAGTTTTGTAGCAAAGCAATAAGTGTCCCAAAAAAGAGGGGTGGGAGCTCTGTGTCCCGTGATGTACTCCAAGAAAAGGATTTTACAGGTAAGCTGTTATAAAAATCCCTTTTTCTTTTTCGTACATCACGGGACACAGAGCGACTTAGTCATTACTAATGGGACGTCCCAAAGCAATGCCAAATGAGGAGAGGGATACACTATACATAAGCTGGGCGCCATCAGGCATGAGGATCTTTTGCGGCCTGCAACACACTGCGCCCAAAGGTGACATCCTCCTGACTTCTAACGTCCACCTGGTAGAACCTAGTAAACGTGTGTACTGAAGACCATGTTGCGGCCTTACAGATTTGAGCCAGGGAGGCCTGGTGATGCACTGCCCATGAAGTTCCAACTGCTCTCGTGGAGTGCGCCCTAACTTTGAACGGAGGCGGTCTCCTTCTCAAGCCATAGGCTTGCATAATGACCTGTCGAATCCACTTGGCTAAAGTAGATTTTGATGCTGCCTGACCCTTTCTGGGGCCTTCCGGCAGAACAAACAAAGTATCCGTTCTACGAATCTGAGCAGTGGCTTTTAGATAAGCTTTAACTGCTCTTACTACATCCAAAGAATGCAATAACTTTTCCTCTACCGAACTAGGTTTGGGGAAAAAGGAAGGAAGAACCACATCTTGGTTCAAATGAAACCTCGATACCACCTTAGGAAGAAAGGCTGGATGAGGACGTAATACTACTCTGTCCTTATGGACAACCAGATATGGCTCCTTACAGGACAAGGCGGCTAATTCCGATACTCTTTTAGCCGAACAAATGGCTACTAAGAAAATCAATTTCCTGGTGAGAAGAACCAAGGAAATGTGCTGCAATGGTTCAAATGGTTGTTTCTGTAGAACCGACAGAACCAGGTTTAAGTCCCATGGACATATGGGAATACTAACCGGAGGGCTAATACACATCACTCCTTGTATGAAAGCTTTGACTAGTGAATGCGAAGCCAAGGGCCTTTGAAAAAATATTGACAAGGCCGAAATCTGACCCTTGATAGTACTCAAGGCAAGCTTCCTATCCACAGCCCACTGTAGGAAGTCCAGAATCCTACCTATTACGTACTTACGTGGATGCCATTTCCTGGCCTCACACCACGCGATGTACGCCTTCCAGATCCTATAATAGATCTGCCTGGATACCGGCTTCCTGGCATTGATCATGGTAGCTACCACAGGATTAGAGAGACCTCTCTTTTTTAGAATGTGGGCTTCAATAGCCAGGCCGTCAAACCTAGGGCTTGTAAGGAAGGGTGGTATATCGGTCCCTGCGAAAGCAGGTCCGGACGATGTGGGAGGGTCCAAGGACTCCCCACTGACATCTTTTCGATCTCCGCGTACCATGCTCTTCGGGGCCACGCTGGAGCCACCAGAATCACTGGTTTCTTTTCTACCCTGATTCTGCGGATTAATCGCGGTAACAATTGTGGCGGTGGGAATGCATATATCAGCTTGAACTGATCCCAAGGGAACACTAGGGCATCCGAGCCGCAAGCTAGGGGATCCCTTGTGCGAGACACAAATCTGTCCACCTTTGCGTTGAATCTGGATGCTAGCAGATCTACATCCGGTGTTACCCACCGCTGGCATATTGCCTGAAAAACCTCGGGGTGAAGAGACCATTCCCCCGGGCATAATTGTTGGCGACTTAGAAAGTCCGCTCTCCAATTTTCCACTCCTGGGATGAAAACCGCGGATATGGCTGGGACATATCTTTCTGCCCATTCCAGGATGCAATTCGCTTCCCTCTGGGCTGCACGACTCCTGGTGCCACCCTGGTGATTGATATATGCCACTGCCGTGGCATTGTCTGATTGAATTCTGACAGGGGACCCTTGGAGTTTGGATGTCCATGCTACTAGGGCATACCGGGCTGCTCGTATCTCTAAGAGATTGATGGGCAGGGCCTTCTCTGCTTCTGACCACTTGCCCTGGAGAGACCATTGCTCCAGTACTGCCCCCCAGCCTATGAGGCTGGCATCTGTAGTGACCACCTTCCAAGAAACCGGACTGAAGGGTTTCCCTTTTTCCAGATTCTGGGGCACCAACCACCAATGGAGGCTCTTGCGAACGGAAGGGGACAGGGACATTGGTAAGTCTAAAGCCTGAACTTTTTTGTTCCAGGCTGACAGTATGGCCCTCTGCAAGTTCCTTGAATGGAATTGACCGTAGGGTACTGCTTCGAATGAAGCCACCATTTTTCCCCAGCAGTCTCATGCACAGGCGTATGGATGGTTTTCTTTTTGTACCCACTAAGTGGGTCAAATCTTTCAAAGACGACACCTTCTCTGGAGGTAAGAAAATCTTTCTCTGATTTGAATCCAGCCTTAGCCCCAAGTATTCCAGACTTTTGACTGGTCTTAGAACCGACTTGTCTCGGTTGATAATCCAACTGTGATATTCCAGATACTTGATTGTCTCGTGAATAGCTACTTCCAGTTTTTCCACTGAGTGGTCTATTAGTAGCAGGTCGTCTAAATATGCCATTATCGTTACACCCCGTGTTCTTAGATTGGCCAATAGTGGGGCCAGAATTTTTGCGAACACTCGTGGTGCTGTGGCCAGACCGAAAGGTAAGGCTCTGAACTGAAAATGGCACCCTTCTACTGCAAAGCGTAGAAATTTCTGGTGGGCCGGAAAGATGGGAATATGCAGATAAGCATCCTTTATGTCGATCGAGGCTAACCATTCCTGCCCTTGTAGGGCGGTGGCCACCGATCGGAGCGACTCCATCCGAAAAGTCCTGATATGTAGGAACTTGTTTAGCCCTTTTAGATTTAATATGGGCCTCACGTCCCCATTTGGTTTGGGGACTGTGAAAAGGTTCGAGTAAAACCCGAACCCGCTTTCTTCCAAGGGAACCTTCATGATTACACCTTGGAGCAATAGTTGTTCTAGTGCCAGGAGGGATCCTCTCTTCTGGGGATCGCTTGGCACGTTTGACCTCATAAATTGGGCAGGAGGAGTGCCTTTTAACTCCAGCTTGTATCCCAGACTTACTGCGGAGATCACCCATCTGTCTCTGATGGTGTCCCGCCAGGTCTCTATGAACAACTGAAGTCTTCCCCCCACCCGATTGAGTGGGGGCAACCCTTCATGACTTGGGGGGAGGTTTTGTACCTCTTGACCCAGGGTTTCTTGTTACCCTGTGATTGTCCCTGATTTCTGCCCCCTGGATTTGACCGCGGAGGCCGTCGGAACTGTTTCACAGCCGATGTGCCCGGGACTGGAGAAGTAGGCCTCTTAAAAGAAGGACTTCTACTCTTGTTCTTAACCGGCAAGAGTGTACTTTTACCGGCAGAAATTTTCTGGATATATTTGTCCAGATCTTCTCCAAATAAGCGTTCTCCATGAAATGGGAAGCTAATCAGCAATTTCTTACAGGGAGCTTCAGCAGACCAGTTTTTGAGCCATAGAAGCCTACGCATATGTACTACAGACAGCGTAAAGCGGGAGGCCTGTTGGATTGTATCCTTTATGGCGTCCACCGCAAAACACAAGGCTCTAGGTAGGTCAGCTAGGGCAAGAGCCTGCTGATCTGGTAAGTCCCTTAAGACTTGTTTCAACTGATCTTTCACTGCTTGGCAGACTCCAATCGCTGCTACCGCAGGTTGTGTCACCATGCTTGCTGTAGAGAAAGCAGATTTTAGTAAAGACTCCAATTTTTTATCTATTGGATCTTTGAACATTGGAACATTATCTACTGGACATGTCAGTGATTTATTCACACAAGAGATGGCTGCGTCCACTGTAGGGACCCTCCATTTTTTTATGAACTTATCCTCCATGGTATAGATCACTGGAAATCTCTTGGGGGGAGTAAATATTTTATCAGGATGCTCCCAATCCTGGTAAATAAGCCCTTCCAATAAAGGGTGGATTGGGAAGGAACAGACAGTCTGGGGAGCTTTCAGCGACCCCAGCGAGGAAACAGTAGTGGTTGATGGATCCGCCAGAGGCATTTTAAATGCTGATCGGACCAGTCAGAGACTGAACCCATAATCTTTCAGCCTGAGATGCTGAGAAAGGTTCTTCCACTGTTGATTCCTCTATAACCGAATCAACCTCATCCTGATCCCCTTCAGGTAGGTCGATCTCTGCGTGGGGCTGTTCCTCCACTAACAGGCACTCTGAAGGAGGAGACGGAGATCGGACGTGCTTTCCCTGTGACAGGGAAGCAGCGATCAATGCTGTTAATCTCTCTTCCAATCCTCCCAGAGGAGAGGAAAAAACCTCCTCTGTTATATATACACAGGAGCAGGTGGACTGGGGACAGCCGCAGCACCAGGTACTCCTGCGGGGGTTCCTACAGCTACTGACCTCTGAATTTTCAGGGGGAGATTGGTGCAATACAAGCATGCCCAAAATCCACAGAGCCTGATGGAGACCCCTTTGGCTTCCTGGAAGACTTATTTCCGGAGCGTCTGGACGACATATCCTTTAAGCACAAAGCTGAGGTATTCCCGTTGTCATACACAAATTTTACTGGTAATAGTCTAACACAGTTGCTGCTATATACCAGCTGGTGTCCACTAAAGTGTCTTTCTATGGGGATGCCTGCATCAACCGCCTCTGTGTGCCACCGTTTGTTGCTAGCTCTGCTTGCATCCAGCTGACACTTGTACTGTGTCTTTTATCCATGCTGGGACGCCTGCACATGCGCAGAAGCGCCGCGCATCGAGCGTCATCCACCCGCCCCGCCCCTTTCATAGGAGGCGCGTGCACGCGCCCCCACGCCCGTGCGCCTTTTTTGAAAACAAGCAGGGACTAGGAGCCAGGGCCCTTTTTGCCGGAGGGCCTGTGCGGTGGATGAGCGCAGCAACAGGGCAGAGGAAGTGGATTCCCACAGAGAAACTTAACTGCCTGGATCTTTTGACTTGAAAAAAGCCAAAGATCCACATGACAAGAAAAATGGACCACAGCGGCCTCTAGTGGTTTAACACAGGTACCGCGGTCTCTTTTTTTTTTTTTTTCTCTTGACTACTATTAAAATTTTAAATTTTCCAGTAGTTACAGGCATACACAGATATCAGCGGGAATACCGTTTAAACAGACAGAAAGACAAATTAGGCTTGGGGGTCCCCCAATAGAACCAAGTTCCTGGGGGCCCCCACTTACCTGTTCCCCACCGCAGGACTTTGTTTGGTCCACAGAAGCCCAAACTTCACCTATCACGGCAGGCATTGTATTTAAACCTTCAGGGACCGGGTTCCCAAGGATTCCACTCCCCTGGACCTGTATAGCACCCTGCACAGACAACATCTTGGTCGTGGGTATGACCAGAGCTCTGGATCCCAGGGTCCAGCCCTCCTAAGAGAGGCATTACAGGCAAAACCTTGCTCTTCTGTTGCAAGGCCCGGGTACCGACCGTTTAGCTATGAAGCTTTTTTGGTCGGATCCGGAACAGCTTACTAAGGCCCGTAAAAAGAACCTGTACGCAAGCCCAGTGAAAAACACAGGTTACTCTTTGGCCAACACCTTAGACACTGGCAAAAGACTGAGGTGCTCCCGGATGGGAGGGGCTTATATAGGGGAGGGTACTTCCGGTTTTGGAAGTTGCCAGCACCTGAAGGTATCTATATAACCCATTAGTTATGACTAAGTCGCTCTGTGTCCCGTGATGTACGAAAAAGAAATAGCCACCCGCAATACCGACCTGCGCCACATCGTGGCCACTGCAAAATGGCCACAAATGGAAATTAACAAAAAAAAAAAAAACACTAAAAATGGCGTCAGCGCGGCAAAAAAATGGCGCACGAGCCCCAGGATGTGGGCGAGAAGGCCTGCAGAGACTTCCCAGGAGACAGACCCCCCCTCCCCCTCACAGAAAGCGGACCCCGGCGCCCCACAGGGACTCGGAGCCCCCCCCACAGGTACACCCCCGGTCGCAGCCGGCCCTAGGGCAGGAGGGGAAAGGGCGACAGAGAGCATGGAAAGGGAGGACAGGAGAATCCCTTAATCCCGGGAATGCCCAGCTGTTCCATCCTGCCGAGACAGGAGGAACCGTACTTACCCGTCCTTGCGAGGACATGCTGGCGCGTGCCGGACAGACCCACAACCCATGGTACGGAGCAGCTGTCGGCCCGGTCCACTGCGAGTGAGGCAGCAAACAGCCCAGTCACATGCGGACCCCAGAGCATGTGCTCACCGGCCACCCCTGGAGCCATAGGGTACATCGTGGCAGAACCAGTGCAATGCTAAGGACTGGCATGCTTGATGGCCGGAACTGGGAAGACTACAAGGATCTATAATATCCAGCCTGTCGCCCAGCCGGCAGTTGATAGATTTCACAAAAGAAAAAAAAAATTCAAATAAAAAAAATTTGAGGACTCTGGGCCCAAAGGAAACCACGTCCTCTGCTAGGAAAATAAATAAATAAATAAAAAATAAGAGGCTGCTGACTGCAGGGTGGAGGGTTATGTACGGAGGGACCGCCTCCTAGGCGGGGCTGTTCAACTCTGTTAAAGTTACACGTTTTAAGACAACTAACATGTTCTGCCTAGTCCTCTCCTATGAACAGGAACATAACCCAACTGTCAAGATTTAAAGGAGCTGTGTCCGTCCATGGACGAAAAGAGAAAAGAATATACAACAATCCAGCGCTCAATAGGACCAGTGAAAGCAGAACTGTAACAAATGTTTTATTAAAATTAGTTTTTAATTGGATGCACGCTAAAAATTGATATAAAAGCGATATGGATCGAGAAAAAAAAAAAAAAAAAAAAAACAATATAAATCAAACAACCTAACATAAATCAATCTCTCTCGATCCATATCGATTTTATATCAATTTTTAGCCTGCATCCAATTAAAATAACTTATTTTATTAAACCATTTGTTACAGTTCTGCTTTCACTGGTCCTATTGAGCGCTGGATTGTTGTATGTTGTTCAGTGTTTACTTTCTCCGGAAGTTGCCAGCTGCACTGGGAGCCAGATTTTTAAGAACAGTTTTCATATGACACCACACCCTAATATTCCTGCCAGTTTTTTAGCACTGAAAGACTTTGTTTCATAAAAAGAGAAAAGAAGTTTAACCTTAAACTATGTAGAGGGTTCTCTCCTGTTAAGAGAGGCAAGGATGTGGAATTCCCTTCCACAGGCGGTGGTCTCAGTGGGGAGCAGACAGGTTTTCTGAAACGATTAGATAAGCACCTGAACGACCACAACATACAGGGATATACAATGTAATACTGACATATAATCCCACACATAGGTTGGACTGGTGTCTTTTTTCAACCTCACCTTCTATGCAACTCTGCAGTTTAAATCTATCACCACAAGATGGCATTGTGGATACAGATAGGTATGAGTGTGCCAATGTCCTAAATTTATATTAATATATAAAAAAGAAGGAAACATGGACTTTAGAGACAAATTCTGTAGCATTGAAATACAAATTGAACTTTTATTATTCTTTAAAATTCACATTATTGATCTGTTAAAAACAAAACATGGTGTTTGGTCTAAATGATGCTCACACCACCTAACAGGTGGTCAGATCGATCAATCATTCAAAATGAGATGCTGACAAATGGAAGGAGCTCGCATGCATGTGTATATATATATATATATATATATATATATATATATATATATATATATATATATATATATATATATATATATATATATATATATAACACACACACACACACACACACACACACACACACACACTCCTTTAAGCTCATGCATTGTTGGTTCACTTATTTTTTTTTTCCCCTTCGATTTCCCTTATAAATGTTTTTTTTCCTCTGTCTGAATTTCTCACTTCCTGTTCCTCCTCAGTAAGCTTCCCCCATCATCCGAGCCGTTCTGGCTGGGGGTTAGTCAGCGTGCTCGCCCCCTCCCTTGGGACTACACAGCGTCTCCCCCAGCCAGAACGGCTCGGATGATGGGTGAAGCTTACTGAGGAGGAGCAGGAAGTGAGAAATTCAGACAAAGAAAAAAAACAAAACGTTTAGAAGAGAAATCAAAAAAGGTAAAAAGAAAAAAAAAAAAAAAAAAGAGAACCAACAATGCACGAGCTTAAAAAGGAACCCATTTAGGAAAAAAAAAAAAAAAAAAAAAAAAAAAAAAAAAAAAACCAACCTTTACAACCCCTTTAAAAGAGAAAGTAATCCCTAGAAAAAAATAAAAATAAAAAATAAAATAAAAAACCCTGCAAAAGAAAGGCATAATGAGTGAGCATGCATAGCATGCTCGCTCATTATGACTTACCTGAGATCGAAGCCCCCATAGCGGTCCTCAGTCACCACTGCCGCCATCTTGCCTTGATGTCCCGTCATGGATGTCAATGTATCGCCGCTCCGATGACGTCACACGCATATGCGCTCAGGCCGGCAAGAGCCCATTCAGAAAACCGGCAATGATGCCGGCCCGCTAGTGCGCGCGACGTCATCGATTTTTAGTAAATGTCTCCTTAACCGTGTAGGTCTCTGAGATATTTCTCGCACCTACAGGCAAGTCTTAATCTAGGATCACCTGTAGGTGCGAGTTGTCAGAGTGGGTTTACAATCACTTTAAGAAGAAGCTTGCAGTGGTGCATAATATGCAAAACATATGCAGGCAAACCTGGCGGGATCATCCACCAATCAGCGGATTCTCATGCCTTAAGCAATATAGAGCTTGAAAAGGTCCCTATTAGGCACAGCATGATCCCTTATAGGGGTGCCATGGATCTCGATTAATTCATTTTTTCTTTTTATTCTGGTTTAGCGAAAGTAAATCTATATAACATTTTTTAGGCTTTCTGGCCTTGATCTGATAAATCTTCTATTGAAAGTAGAGATACGTATTTGCTCTTTTATTTAATTTTTTGAATATGGAATATTATTTGTGCGGTCTATATTCTTCTCCTGTATGAATTATTTGTATGTTATACTGTATATTTGTTTTATTTGATTATTGAAAAATAAAATATGTTGAAAGAAAAAGGTCCATATATCATGTGTGGGATGAGGGCAATATCCAGATCATCAATCAGACTAAAGGAACTTTGTTAAAGATTAATACAAAATGTAATTTTTATTTTTATTTTATTTTTTTATTTCAAGGCTACAGATGTGCCTCTAAAGTCGATGTTTCCTTCTTTTGAATAAAATTTTACTATGCAAATCTCTCATACTGGTCACTGGAAGCACAACATGGCACCTCATGGCAAAGAACTCTCTGAGGATCTGAAGAAAAGAATTGTTGCTCTACATAAAGATGGCCGAGGTTATAAGAAGATTGCCAAGACCCTGAAACTGAGCTGCAGCACGGTGGCCAAGACCATCCAGCGGTAAAACAGGACAGGTTCCCCTCAGAACAGATCTCGCCATGGTCCACCAAAGAAGTTGAGGTCACGTGCTCAGCGTCATATCCAGAGGTTGTCTTTGGGAAATAGACGTATGAGTGCTGCCAGCATTGCTGCAGAGGTTGTGGGGGATCAGCCTGTCAGTGCTCAGACCATACGCCGCACACTGCATCAAATTGGTCTGCATGTCTGTCATCCCAGAAGGAAGCCTCTTCTAAAGATGATGCACAAGAAAGCCGAAGACAAGCAGACTAAGGACATGGATTACTGGAACCATGTCCTGTGGTCTGATGAGACCAAGATAAACTTATTTGGTGTCAGATGGTGTCAGGCGTGTGTGACGGCAACCAGGTGAGGACAAAGACAAGTGTGTCTTCCCTACAGTCAGGCATGGTGGTGGGAGTGTCATGGTCTGGGGCTGCATGAGTGCTGCCGGTGTTCTGTCAAATTCTCCAACTACGTAACTTCCGGTTTCTTGAAAACCGCATCAATTGGAATTTGACACAACACCGGCAACCGAAAAATAGTCCAGTGCAGGATATTATAAGCGGGGGATACTTAAAAGACGGAAGGTGGAGGAGCGCAAGGTCTCCAACATCCACCAGCTCCGTGATGTCATCATGGAGGAGGGGAAGAGGACTCCAGTGGCAACCTGTGAAGCTCTGGTGACCTCCATGCCCAAGAGGGTTAAGGCAGTGCTGGAAAATAATGGCGGCCACACAAAATATTGACACCGGGCCCAATTTGGACATTTTCACTTAGGGGTGTACTGACTTTTGTTGCCAGCGGTTTAGACATTAATGGCTGTGTGTTGAGTTATTTTGAGGGGACAGCAAATTTACACCGTTATACAAGCTGTACACTCACTACTTTACATTGTAGCAAAGTGTCCAAAACATGAAAAAGATCCAAGAAAAGGATTTACACAAATATGACAGAGAAGAAGAGGAGAGGTGTAGAGAGAGAGGGGGGAGAGAGAGAGAGAGGGGGGAGAGAGAGAGAGAGAGGGGGGGAGAGAGAGAGAGAGGGGGGGAGAGAGAGAGAGAGGGGGGAGAGAGAGAGAGAGGGGGGGGAGAGAGAGAGAGAGGGGGAGGGAGAGAGAGAAGAGGAGAGGGAGAGAGAGAGAGGGGGGCGAAGAGAGAGAGAGG
>CM055122.1:334429663-334498265 GCA_029206835.1 Rana muscosa
AGATCTCCCAGACAGGTCTGGCGCTCTTCTTCCACTTCCCTCATCCAGAGTATTATTTTCCTGGAGAGGATCCCCTCATCTCCTGTCCTGAGGAGCACGCAGGAAGTGCCGGTGAATCTCCGGGGGGGGGGGGGGGATACACTTCATGAGAAGGTTTGGTGGAGCTGAGGTTGTATTGTGTGAGCTTTGGGTGGAGTGAAGCTCAGTGGTTGTGGATGATCCAGGTTGGGCTCGGTGGTTGCGGGCGATCCTGGTTGGGCGCTCGGTGGCTGCGGGCGATCCTGGTTGGGCGCTCGGTGGCTGCGGGCGATCCTGGTTGGGCGCTCGGTGGCTGCGGGCGATCCTGGTTGGGCGCTCGGTGGCTGCGGGCGATCCTGGTTGGGCGCTCGGTGGCTGCGGGCGATCCTGGTTGGGCGCTCGGTGGCTGCGGGCGATCCTGGTTGGGCGCGCGGTGGCTGCGGGCGATCCTGGTTGGGCGCGCGGTGGCTGCGGGCGATCCTGGTTGGGCGCGCGCGTGGTTGCGGGCGATCCTGGTTGGGTGCTCGGTGGTTGCGGGCGATCCTGGTTGGGCGCTCGGTGGCTGCGGGCGATCCTGGTTGGGCGCTCGGTGGCTGCGGGCGATCCTGGTTGGGCGCTCGGTGGTTGTAGATTATGTGCGCTCAACCTGTGGCCCTCCCAGCTGTTGCGGAACTACCCATCGTGCCTCTTGCCTTTGGGAGTCATGCTTGTAACTGTCAGCCTTGTAATGCCTCATAGGACTTGTATCACCCCAACAGCTGGAGGACGAGCGGTTGAGCACCCATGTTGTAGATCAGAGGTAGGCAACCTCAGCCCGCCAGCTGTTTTGAAACCCATGAGACATTGCAAGACCCCGACAATCGCAGGCATAACTCCTAGAGGCAGGGGCATGATGGGACTTGTAGTTTCACCACAGCTGGAGGGCCGAGGTTGCCTACCCCTGTTGTAGATGGTTAGGATGTATTGAGACTCTCGGCTTTCTGTGGTAGATCTGCACCTGGTTCCGGAGTTTCCATTTACATATTTCGCTCCCTAGAGGTTGGCAACGCCCGGTGTGGGGGAAGATGATGCAGGTGGGATCCCCTCAGTGATGGTTGGTCAGTGACGCCACTATCCTCCTCCTATGGAAAAGATCTCATCATGGCCCATTTGTTTTTGGGGGGGGGGGGGGGGAATCATCAGTTGTCAGTCTGTCCACCCACAGAGTGAACGTTTACCACACGTGTCACCGCAGTGTGGAAACCAACCTCTCTTCCTCTTTTAGTACCCACAGTGTGGGGGAGGGGGAAACCTCAGAGGGTATCTTTGTAGATATGATATCTCTGGGTTAGGTACAGACGTACTTTGAAGGTGAATATGATCTACAGATATGTCCCGTGTGTCTGTCCATCTGACACAGCATGAGTCTACTGTGTCTGTCTGGTGTTGGTGTATTGGCGGTTGGACGTGTGTGGCGCGTGGGCGGTTGGACGTGTGTGGCGCGTGGGCGGTTGGACGTGTGTGGCGCTGTGGGCGGTTGGACGTGTGTGGCGCGTGGGCGGTTGGACGTGTGTGGCGCGTGGGCGGTTGGACGTGTGTGGCGCGTGGGCGGTTGGACGTGTGTGGCGCGTGGGCGGTTGGACGTGTGTGGCGCGTGGGCGGTTGGACGTGTGTGGCGCTGTGGGCGGTTGGACGTGTGTGCGGCGGTTGGCCGTGTGTGCGCGGGGCGTTGGCCGTGTGTGGCGCGTGGGCGGTTGGCCGTGTGTGGCGCTGTGGGCGGTTGGCCGTGTGTGGCGCGTGGGCGGTTGGCCGTGTGTGGCGCGTGGGGCGGTTGGCCGTGTGTGGCGCGTGGGCGGTTGGCCTGTGTGGCCGTGGGCGGTTTGCCGTGTGCCGTGGCTTGGCCGTGTGTGGCGCGTGGGCTCGTGTGGGCGCGTGGGCGGTTGGCCGTGTTGCCTGGCGGTTGGCCGTGTGTGGCGCGTGGGCGGTGGCCGTGTGTGGCGCGTGGGCGGTTGGCCGTGTGTGGCGCGTGGGCGGTTGGCCGTGTGTGGCGCGTGGGGCGGTTGGCCGTGTGTGGCGCGTGGGCGGTTGGCCGTGTGTGGCGCGTGGGCGGTTGGCCGTGTGTGGCGCGTGGGCGGTTGGCCGTGTGTGGCGCGTTGTGGGCGGTTGGCCGTGTGTGGCGTGGGGCGGTTGGCGGTGTGTGGCGCGTGGGCGGTTGGCGGTGTGTGGCGCGTGTGGGCGGTTGGCGGTGTGTGGGCTGTGGGCGGTTGGCGGTGTGTGGCGCGTGGGCGGTTGGCGGTGTGTGGCGCGTGGGCGGTTGGCGGTGTGTGGCGCGTGGGCGGTTGGCGGTGTGTGGCGCGTGGGCGGTTGGCGGTGTGTGGCGCGTGGGCGGTTGGCGGTGTGTGGCGCGTTAATGGGTGGAGGTGTGTGGCGCGTTAATGGGTGGAGGTGTGTGGCGCGTTAATGGGTGGAGGTGTGTGGCGCGTTAATGGGTGGAGGTGTGTGGCGCGTTAATGGGTGGAGGTGTGTGGCGCGTTAATGGGTGGAGGTGTGTGGCGCGTTAATGGGTGGAGGTGTGTGGCGCGTTAATGGGTGGAGGTGTGTGGCGCGTTAATGGGTGGAGGTGTGTGGCGCGTTAATGGGTGGAGGTGTGTGGCGCGTTAATGGGTGGAGGTGTGTGGCGCGTTAATGGGTGGAGGTGTGTGGCGCGTTAATGGGTGGAGGTGTGTGGCGCGTTAATGGGTGGAGGTGTGTGGCGCGTTAATGGGTGGAGGTGTGTGGCGCGTTGGCGGGTGGACGTTTCCCGTGTGTTGGTCTTTGGGGCGCTGTGGTCCAGACTCGGACAGTCTTCTGGTCTCTTCATCTCTCACATGGTGGTGTAGATTTTCTTGTCTCCCGCACACACTTGGCTGAACCTGTTCTTATCAGGAATTCAGGTTCAGCCAGTGCCCCCCCCCCCCCCCCCCAGGCTGTGTAGAGGAGGAGGAGGAGGAGAAGCTGTACAGCCAGCTGGAAGCTGTGATCTATTATTTCTGTATTTGTGAGGGGGGGGGGATATTCTATATATCACACATATTTCTAAGGTATATGGTCAGATATCAGTGCAATGTCCTTCCTTGCTGTCCCATATTACAGTTCTTGTTTCCACAGACGGCTCGATTTTTCTTCTCCCCTTTTAGAGGCTAATTTTGATATGAAGAATTTATAGACTGCTGCTGAGATAAAACCAACTAATTATATAAAGGAGCCAGTTGTTGTTTTCAGTGGGAGGGGTGCCGTCGTCTCATTGAGTGTTCTATAAACCTTCCCTCTATGAAATGCTCCGTACGGGGGGGGGGGGCGGCCATGTTTGTACATTACATATGCAGCATCTGCTTCCTAATTAGTAATGTAACAGAGAGCCTGTTCTTCACTGTTCCCCCTTCTCAGTACAAACCATAGAGCAGCTCTGACTAGGGGGGCACACTCCATCTGTAACTGGGTTTATCATAGTAAGAATGCTGATTGCACTGCCTGATATATAGAGAGCCACCAGAGGGAGCAGTTCCAGCTCTGTAGCTGAATGTGAATGATGAAAGTTGGATGAAATTATTGCTTTGTGGTATCGTTCTGATATCTGAATACATGACGGGTCCTCTTTATTGGGATATGTGAATACAGGACAGGTCCTCTTTTTATTGGGATATGGGAATACAGGACGGGTCCTCTTTATTGGGATATGGGAATACAGGACGGGTCCTCTTTTATATTGGGATATCTGAATACAGGACGGGTCCTCTATATTGGGATATCTGGATCCTGGACGGGTCCTCTTTATTGGGTTATGGGAATACAGGGTGGGTCCTTTTTATTGGGATGTGGGAATACAGGACGGGTCCTCTTTATTGGGATGTGGGAATACAGGACGGGTCCTCTTTATTGGGATGTGGGAATACAGGACGGGTCCTCTTTATTGGGATGTGGGAATACAGGACGGGTCCTCTTTATTGGGATGTGGGAATACAGGACGGGTCCTCTTTATTGGGATGTGGGAATACAGGACGGGTCCTCTTTATTGGGATGTGGGAATACAGGACGGGTCCTCTTTATTGGGATGTGGGAATACAGGACGGGTCCTCTTTATTGGGATGTGGGAATACAGGACGGGTCCTCTTTATTGGGATGTGGGAATACAGGACGGGTCCTCTTTATTGGGATGTGGGAATACAGGACGGGTCCTCTTTATTGGGATGTGGGAATACAGGACGGGTCCTCTTTATTGGGATGTGGGAATACAGGACGGGTCCTCTTTATTGGGATGTGGGAATACAGGACGGGTCCTCTTTATTGGGATGTGGGAATACAGGACGGGTCCTCTTTATTGGGATGTGGGAATACAGGACGGGTCCTCTTTATTGGGATGTGGGAATACAAGACGGGTCCTCTTTATTGGGATGTGGGAATACAAGACGGGTCCTCTTTATTGGGATGTGGGAATACAGGACGGGTCCTCTTTATTGGGATGTGGGAATACAGGACGGGTCCTCTTTATTGGGATATGGGAATACAGGACGGGTCCTCTTTATTGGGATATGGGAATACAGGACGGGTCCTCTTTATTGGGATATGGGAATACAGGATGGGTCCTCTTTATTGGGATATGGGAATACAGAACGGGTCCTCTTTATTGGGATATGGGAATACAGGATGGGTCCTCTTTATTGGGATATGGGAATACAGGACGGGTCCTCTATATTGGGATATGGGAATACAGGACGGGTCCTCTATATTGGGATATCTGAATACAGGACGGGTCCTCTATATTGGGATATGGGAATACAGGACGGGTCCTCTATATTGGGATATCTGAATACAGGGCGGGTCCTCTATATTGGGATATGGGAATACAGGACGGGTCCTCTTTATTGGGATATCTGAATACAGGACGGGTCCTCTATATTGGGATATCTGAATACAGGACGGGTCCTCTATATTGGGATATGGGAATACAGGACGGGTCCTCTATATTGGGATATCTGAATACAGGGCGGGTCCTCTATATTGGGATATGGGAATACAGGACGGGTCCTCTATATTGGGATATCTGAATACAGGACGGGTCCTCTTTATTGGGATATCTGAATACAGGACGGGTCCTCTATATTGGGATATCTGAATACAGGACGGGTCCTCTATATTGGGATATCTGAATACAGGACGGGTCCTCTATATTGGGATATGGGAATACAGAACGGGTCCTCTTTATATTGGGATATCTGAATACAGGACGGGTCCTCCTTTTTATATTGGGATATCTGAATACAGGACGGGTCCTCCTTTTTATATTGGGATATCTGAATACAGGACGGGTCCTCTTTTTTTTTATATTGGGATATCTGGATACAGGACGGGTCCTCTTTATTGGGATCTTCGGGGAAGGATCCGGGTTCCCGTTTCCTGAAGATCAGGTTATTCTTCTCACGGGGTGTGGGTGCGCGGGTCGGACGGATTGTGTCAGATGATGAAGAATTCATAGCTTTGTGTCATGTGCTCCTCTGATGAAAAGGATGGAGTGGGGGAGGGGGTCGGATCCTCTGTCAGGTTTTCTTGCAGTCGGTGTCCCCGTTGTGCAGATTCTCTGTCATCAGAAAAGGAACAGAGGGGAAACCTTCCATTGGGGTCACCGGTTCTGGTGACAACTAAGAGGGGATTTCGGACTTCCATCTCACTTCCTCTTGTATCCTCAGAATAGAAAATAAAAACTTCTCCAACAGGACATGGAGAGCAAATGAAAAACCCAGAGGAGGAGTGGCTTCAGCTATTCTATAAAGGGGCCCTGTCACTAATAATAATACGGAAATTAGAGGTTCCACATTTGCCTCTCCTCTGTCCCTTCTGCCTTCACCACCCATGGGTGAAGTATTGAGGAGAAATCACCACTAAGGAACCTCCAGAGACCCAAACATCTGGGGGTTCTAATCCCTGGTCCCAGATGTGCTCCATACTCGGCACTCTAGTGTTGAAGCCACCATGAAATATACTAGACTTGAATGTTCTGATTATATTTGAATGTGACTGGTGTTCTTCAAGGAAATAGTTGAGGTTTGTCCGAGTGGTTGAGCGCAGGGTTGGTGCCGGAGCAAAGGGTTTGTAGAAGATGGTGAGTTTTACTTACCAATGGAAATGAGATCCTGTAGAGTGTACCCTTGTTGAATGTGACTGGTGTTCTTGAAGGAAATAGTTGAGGTTTGTCCGAGTGGCGGAGCGCAGGGTTGGTGCCCGGAGCGCAAGGTTTGTAGAAGTTGGTGGGTTTTACTTACCAATGGAAAGAAGATTCTGTAGAGTGTACCCTTGTTGAATGTGAATGGTGTTCTTCAAGGAAATGGTTGAGGTTTTTTCGAGTGGTGGAGCGCAGGGTTGGTCCCGGAGCGAAGGGTTTGTAGAAGATGGTGGGTTTTACTTACCAATGGAAATTTAGATCCTGTAGAGCAGGGATATGCAATTAGCGGACCTCCAGATGTTGCAAAACTACAAGTCCCATCATGCCTCTGCCTCTGGGTGTCATGCTTGTTGCTGTCAGAGTTTTGCTATGCCTTATGGGACTTGTAGTTCTGCAACAGCTGGAGGTCCGCTAATTGCATATCCCTGCTGTAGAGTGTACCCTTGTTGAATGTGACTGGTGTTCTTGAAGGAAATAGTTGAGGTTTGTCCGAGTGGTGGAGCGCAGAGTTGGTGGGTTTTACTTACCAATGGAAATAAGATTCTGTAGAGTGTACCCTTGTTGAATGTGAATGGTGTTCTTGAAGGAAATAGTTGAGGGTTGGTTCCCGGAGCGCAGGGTTGGTGCCCGGAGCGCAAGGTTTGTAGAAGTTGGTGGGTTTTACTTACCAATGGAAATAAGATTCTGTACAGAGTGTACCCTTGTGGCTTACAGAAGCCAGTGTTTAAAAAAGACAAATCGTCAGGACCGGATGGCTTACACCTGAGAGCAGTGGTGTATTTAGGTTTTGTGCTGCCCTAGGCCTGACTAAACTCGTGCACCCCCTAATTTTAAATATGACCCAACCCCTTCCTGTCATGGCCACACCCTTTCTGTTTAAGACCCACCCTGAAATTTTTGAGTGGGGAAACTAGTTCTTAGGGCCTGGGGGAAAGGGGAGAGCAATGGATTCCCTTTTAATTTGCATAGATTTACTCTCACTTCCTGTTTGGCTATGGGACAGGAAGTGAAGGGAAGTCTTTGCAATGGGTCAGGGATGGTAAAAAATAAACTGACGGGCTATAACCCTCCCTTACTCTATCCAAAATGAAAAGAAAAAGTGTTGCCTATAGTTCTACTTTAAGCACAAATTTCTGATAATTTTATGGAGGACTAAGAAGATATAAACATGCCAATGGTGCAGCAGAAACATATAGCACATAGAGGAAGGTTTTGTGGTCCCGGCTGATAGGACAGTCAAAATTAGAAGCAGCTTGTGTTACACTAACAGTGTAGCACAAGCCGGCGGGGACTCTTTCTGTGCTGCCCCCCTGCAAAGTGCTGCCCTAGGCCTGGGCCTTGTTGGCCTAGGCCAGGATACAGCGTTGCCTGAGAGTCCTCAAAGAACTCAGTCAGGTTATTCCTAATTTTTAGGGACAGCATACTGACAGGTATGCTACCAGCTGATTGGCGAAAAGCTAACTTGGTACCAATGTTCAAAAAAGGGCCGAGATATTTACCTGATATTTTCAGGCCTGTCAGTCTAACATGGATAGTATGTAAGCTATTGGAGGGGGTGATAAGGGCCATATCCAAGATTTTTTTTTTTGATAAGAGTTGTATTATTAGTAGTAATTGGCGTGGATTTACGAAAGTTCATTCTTGCCAAACCAATCTGTTAACATTCTACGAGGAAGTGAGCTGCCATCTAGATAAGGGGAAAGCTGGGGGGGGTGTGGAAGGCTGGGGGGCGTGGTTTATCTGGATTTTGCAAAGGCATTTCATACAGTTCCCCATAAACGCTTAATCTACAAATGAAGGTCTGTAGGCATGGACCATAAGGCTTGTTCTTGGATAGAAAAATGGCTACAGGGGTGGTGATCAATAGCGAGCACTCAGACTGGTCTGGAGTGGTAAGTGGGGTCCTCCAAGGCTCTGTCTTGGGACCAATTCTGTTTAATTTATTCATAAATGATGTCAACGTAAATGGCTCAATCTCAGAGTTTGCTGATGACACAAAACTAAGTAGGGTGATAACTTCACATCAGGATATAGAATCTTTTCAAGAAGACCTAAAATAAAGGGGGGGGGGGGTAACCTACATGACAAATCAGGTTTAATGTTGAAAAATGTACAATAATGCACCTGGGGGCTAAAAAAATAAATGGAAGTTACTTGCTAGGGGGAGAACCTCTGGGGGTCCTAGTAGATGAGATTCGACAATAGCATGCAATGCCAAGCTGCTGCAAGACTATTAGCATGCATTAAAAAGGGGATTTACTAAAATTATATGGAGGGGAAGGGGGTGATGGAGTGAAAACGATTATTCTGCCACTTTACTAGACTCTGGTCCGGCTGCATCTGGAGTATTCCATCCAGTTCTGGTCACCGGTCCTCAGGAGAGATGTGCTGGAACTAGAGAGAGTCCAGAGAATGGCAACAAAGCTGATAAGGGGATGGAGGATCTCAGTTATGGGGGGGGGGGGGGGAATGGAGGAAGTCTATTATGGGCGGCCGGAGGAGCTCCGTTATGGGGGATGAAGGAGCTCGGGGACAGGGGATGAAGGTGCTCGGGGGGAATGGAGGAGCTCATGTATGGGGGGGGGGGGGATGGAGGAGCTCAGTTATGGGGGGGGGGTGGATCAGCTCAGTTATGGGGGGGGGGGGGGTGAAGGAGCTCAGTTATGGGGGGGGGGGATGGGGTTGGAGGAGCTCAGTTATGGGGAGGGGGGTTGGAGGAGCTCAGTTATGGGGAGGGGGGTTGGAGGAGTTCAGTTATGGGGGGGGGGGGGGTGGAGGAGTTCAGTTATGGGGGGAGGGGGTGGAGGAGTTCAGTTATGGGGGGAGGGGGTGGAGGAGTTCAGTTATGGGGGGAGGGGGTGGAGGAGTTCAGTTATGGGGGGAGGGGGTGGAGGAGTTCAGTTATGGGGGGGGTGGAGGAGCTCCGTTATGGGGGGGGGGTGGAGGAGCTCGGGGACGGGGGGGAAGGAGGAGCTCAGTTACGGGGGGACGGAGGAGCTCAGTTATTCAACCTCACCAACTATGTACATAAGGACAGTCTGTGTTATGATTGTGCTCACATTTCATCTTTTTTTTTTTTTTTTTTATGATATATTTTTTCTCTTTTTCTCAGGAAAATGTACACTGGCTAAAAAGTTTCTCCTGACACCTGACTTCTATCTGGATGTGATTGGACAGAACCATCTGTAAGCTCCCTTAGGACCTCCATATATTCCATATCTCAGTAGATCTCAGTTCAGCCGTCTCTCAGGTGTGATTCACCCCCGTAGTCCACGCTTTATGAGATCCCTGGATCCAACGTAGCAATACCCCCCCGGGATTGGACTCCTCTGCATCTTTTGCACGTTTTGAGGCCTCTCACTGTGTCTAGTCTTCCAAAGATTGGGATCTTCCAGAATAGATTCTAGGAACTCGTGGTGGTGACCAGCAACTCCTCAGTCACATCGTACATAATGGTCTTCGTCTTCCTAGCAGAGGCCTCGGCTTCATTACTTCCCATGGCGTTCCTCCACATGGACCATTTCTAATCTGAAGCAATACGGGGTTACCTTGGCTCGTGTGCACCTCCAGCCTGAATCCGGGAAGACTGTCTAGAATCGTGAACGCCGATCCTCGCTGACCATCCTTTGCAGTGGATTCTACAAGATACTAGTGGACAGATAGGGCAATGGCCAATTCCAGTATCAAACGTAAGCTGGTAGACTATATG
Organism: Rana muscosa; assembly: GCA_029206835.1. Classification (NCBI taxonomy): domain Eukaryota; kingdom Metazoa; phylum Chordata; class Amphibia; order Anura; family Ranidae; genus Rana; species Rana muscosa. The sequence goes on from CM055122.1 coordinate 334,439,566, forward strand.
TGACGTTTGACGGCTCTGCTCTGTGAATGTCTGATCAGTGAATTTGTGAAAATACTTAAAGTTGAACTCCAGATATGGATGTTTTTGCACAAGTACATTGGTCCAGCTTGGATCGATGTAACTATACATGCGCCATACCTGGCCGATCCCCGGGGAAGCTGAAAATCCCTTTTTAGTAAGCGCGCTACTTAGGGCTGGTAAAAAAATCGATTTTAATCTTGAATCGAGTTTTGAGCTCAAATCGATTCAGATTTGAAGAAAATTGATTTTTTTTAGATTTTTTTTTTTTTTTTTTCCTTCAAAGTTTCCGTAGCAGGGCTGCAGGGGGCGTATCCGGAATGGCACTGGACGGCGTTACCCCAATTACATCTACTCGCCGCAGCCGCCGCGAGTAGATGTAATGTAACACTAACTAACCGCAAGCCGCCGCCTGCCTATCTGATCAGCGTGTCATGCAGACAGACGGCGGCCATTGCAGTGTTCAAAAGCCGCGCCTCCCGAGTCCTTGTCTGTGATAGGCGGAACACTCAATTTCAGAGCAGGCAGTGTTCAGCCTATCACGGACATCCTCTCATCCTCGTCTGTATTATGAGGATGACCATGATAGGCGGAACACTGAATGCTGGGAAATTGAGTGTTCCGCCTATCACAGACGAGGAGGAGGCGCGGCTTTTGAATACTGGAATGGCCACCGGTGTAGCAGTAAAATGCGTATCCCATGAAAATCTGCATCAGGCACGGGCACAGTGAGGCACGGGCACAGTGAGGCACGGGCACAGTGAGGCACGGGCACAGTTCAATTCAACTAAGAGTAACCTCAGGATTTTTTGTTGTTTTATTAGCTAAATCCAAATACAGTATTAATAATTTGGATGTTTAACAATCTTTGTTGCACACTGACTTTGCAGAAAGGGTTTGCCTTTGCAATTTTGTTTGTTGATGCACTTCAATTAATATAATAAAAAAAAAAAAGTCGAGTTTTTTTTAAAAAAAATCACAGATTTTTTTTTTTTTGGGGAAAATTGCCCAGCCCTAGCGCTACTACGTTTATTGCCACTAGCTTCCGGGTCCTATGCCGGGCCACTGCCCTGCTACTCAGTGAACACGCAAGGATTCACTTGCTCGGCATGGGCACCATTCAGAGAATATTTGCATAATATGCATGCATGTTCTCGGTGAATTTAACGTCTTCTGTGAATAGCACCTGGCCAGGCGAGCGACCTCATGTGTTCACTGCAGCAGGGCAGCTGTTTAGCACAGGACCCCCAAGCTAGCAGCAATTACTTTAGTAGCAGTGCTTACTACAGTCATTTCCAGCTTTTACAGCTCTTGTGATAATGGTTTGTTCCAAGATAAAGATAATTAAAGTAGAATCTCCCCAATGGGGCACAGATGGCAGTTCTTAACCTGAACCCACTCCACCTAAAATGACCAAAATAAATTTGGATAACTGTGCAATAATCTTCTCGCTGGATTGATCTTCTATGACATGTTCCTGTAAATTCATTGTAATGGTTTTTATTTGCACTCGGGGTGAGGAGTGTTTGCTGTGGGTAGTGCCCTGGCTGGTACACCAATCGTTTCCCTGGATGTGTAATGACTGGAGGAATGGAGGAGTCTTTCCTCTGTTATTCTCCTGTCATTTTGGCTCCTTGTAGTCGGTGGGGACCCCGTACATTTGTTACCCAGTATCTGTCACTGTTGGGTACTATCTGCACCCCGGAATATAAAACCTGTCTGTTTCTCACCAGGATTGGCCATCACGCTCATGGACACCTCCACAGACAAGGACCCCGATGTACAGGAGCAGATCTACAGCTCTCTGTGTTTCATGGGAGAGACGGCAATGGTGGAGGTGCTGGAGTCATGTGACTCTTACCTCCGACAGAACAAGGTATGTAGTTAAGAGTCTGAGAATTGGCCTGCATAAGGTTTTCTGTACTAGGAGCGAATCATGACACTCTAAAGGCCCGTACACATGATCGAAAATTCCGACAACAATTGTCTGACGGACGTGTTTTGTCGGATTATCGAACAATTGTTGTCGGAATTTCCGACAAATGTGTTCCGTCGGATTATCCGATCGTGTGTACACAAATCCGTTGAACTAAAATCCAATGTACAAACACGCATGCTCTGAACCAATGCTGAAGTTGCCCAAAGGGTGGCAGTAAAGAGCTGAAAAACCATGTGGTTTGGTGTATGTTGGCTGAAAATGTTCTGCCGTCTGTATGCAGAACAAGTTCATGGACAACACTCTTCGGACAAAAATCCATGGATTTGACTGATGGAAGTCCGACCGTGTGTACGAGGCTTTAGGCTGACATTTGGTTGTTCTTGGTGCAATGTGTCTTTAGTTGGAAATGTGCGATCATTGGTGAGTGACAGCTGTTGTGGAAAAATAGGTTGTATGCAGAGCACACAGCCTATTTTTCCTGTGCTAAATTTCACAGATTTCATCTTCATGCAATAATGCTTCTTAGGCTAACATTCACTCACCATTCATTCGATTTGCCATTCATTCAAGTCAAGAGCCATCACCACCAGACTGTTTTTATCACGGCATCCCACCAAAGACTGCTATGCCGACGCCCTCAAAGGCTTTTATTAAACTTCCAGCAGGAAGTGATGTCACAACATGTGTCCTCCTCCATAGGAAGTGACCATATAAGGATATAATACAACAAAAGAACCAATCACAGACATGTATACATTCAAATAGACTAGCAGTGACGTGCACCGCTTCCAATGACGGGAACCATACCAAAGCTATGGTTCAATGGGCCACAATTGTCGTATCGTTATGCTATAATTCTCGTGGACGCAGATCTGTCTGCTCGGAGTCATTTAATACCAACGCCAAGAAGTGGCCAGTCCCCTGGTAAGGCATAAAACAAACATCCCTAAAAGGAGCAAACATCGCTGTGTCCACAGAAAGATTTTCCCGCCACCGGTCTTCCACCAACGTCTGTATGTGTGAATACGCTCACACGAGCGCATTACAGCAAAACCGACACTGGGGGACATCTGACAACATACATTATTAAAAAACACAGCACACAAACTATGATTGACAACACAGACCGTAAGATGGCCAGGGTATTGTGACGGAACCGTCCCACACTCCGCTTGAGTGCTTCCTCCAGTCTGAACATAGATATCAGATATTATAGCCACCTATTGCAACCAAGAACTAGGCAGGACTAGTTAAGCTGCAAAACTGGAACTCTTTAATGAACAAAAATACAGACCTTTTTATGCACTACACACTCAGATGAGGCTGATCACCTTTATAATATGCAAATGCAACTGTGTACAAAAATATACCGTAATTAACACTATAAACATTATGTTAAATAAACAACTAGCCACCTGGACAATCGGAGATCTCATTCCAGGTCAAACGTGTCGGCACCGAGCTCGCAAAGTACAATACACATTGTCACAAGTGTAAACACATCCCCCACAGTAGTTTGCTAGCAGACAATAGGTGTGTTAATTAGCAGAATTAACAATGGGTGAAAGACCCTTAGAAGGCACAATAGACCTATTAATAATAAACACATTATAGCAGACAACCCCAGACAGGTGGTTTGAGTTGATTACATCACCATCTGCTTTGAGTCTCAGTGTGAAGCAATCACTATTGGCAATGAGGCAGCTACGCCCTATTCTGGGACCCCAAGCCTAGAGTCCCAGAGTCTGTGTGTCTTGGGGAGACATGGACTTGAATCCAAGGTAACATTACTCCAAGGGTCCCCCAGGCATACACCTTACAAAGAGTAATGTTCCATTAAAAGCCAGGACCCGTAGTCATTAGGCAAGAGGCTAGCCTGCAGTCCCCTCCAAAAGCCTCTGTCCCAGTTGAGTCTGTCACAATTATGGCCCTCGGATGTGTTCGGATATGGCCCCCAATCTCTTCATCTGGGAAGTGTGGGTAAATCTGTCACCATTTTGTTCTACCTGCAGTTATCCACCACTCATCGCACCATCATCCTGAGAGCAATGGAGACCATAGTAAGGGAAAACCTTTCAAAACTGAACAAGGACACGGCAAAGATGGTCATCCTGCTGGCCTCAAATGAGATGACCAAATCAAAGGTGAGTGCGGGTAAGCAGATTTGTGTATGGAGGGGTCTATGGGGAGAGCAGGTCAGAATATCTGTGTATGGAGAGTGGGGTTCATTGGTGCTCGGTACTCATTTGTACAACCATTTATTATCATTGACTCATCCCCTCGCCCTGCTGGCATGTCTTACTCTCTCCCCTCCTCTCAGGACCTCGTATTTGAGTGGCAGCAGGCGGCCAGTAATGTCCTTGTCGCGGTTGGCAGGAGCTTCATTAACAACGTCATGGAGGAGATTCTGCTGAAGTTCCAGCCGGGGATCCTCCCACACTTCTTTATCATGCAGACGTTGGCCAATCTATCGGTGGCGAATGGTAAGAGTGTGCCATGTGTCCTCTGTGATGTCAGTGAAATGAGGATGACAGTAATCCTCTCTCTTGTCTCTGTCAGTGTTTGGGATGGTCCCGTTCCTGAACTCCATTCTGGGAACCATGCTGCCAATGTTGGGGATGGCCAAACAGGACCCAATGAAAGCCGTCTTCTGTGTGGGTAAGCCTGAGGAATCATCAGGAATGAGTGATATGGCAATGTGTGTGTGTACAGTGAGAACAGGACTGGGGGGTATATCAATAAATATTAGGATGGAGTATTACCCAGCGCGTAGGATATAGGAGCCTAAACAAGGCAGATATTCAGGTACAGAACTCCGCCAATGACGAGGTACGGAGCTCGACCAATGACCTTATTCCAGAATTTAAATGTATAAACTCCAGAGCCTGGACAGGGCCCAATATACAGAGACCCCAATACCCCATGAAGTACAAAGGTCTATTTACCGAATGCAGAGGGAGGTATTCTGAATTCTGATTGGTTGTTATGGGTTGCTGCCAGTAGAACATAGCTGAAGTGACACAAGGCCAGAGCTTGGCTGGCGCTGGTAAAGGACAGCGGGGCTTCATATGTCATTGTTGGAGCTCTGCATCTTTGTGATATCTGAATGTCCGCCTTGTGCAGTCTATGTGAACGATGTATCCTATATCCTGATCCTTGGGTTCATGTCTGTGTACATGTATAGTCCTGTCCTTTATGAAGGGTGAGCACTGCTCCACCATATAATGTGCTGGTCTTCCAGCAATGATAACCCTGTCCACCCATGTATTGCTATGGTGCCGTACATGAGGGGGTTGTCAGAAGTGGGCACTCCTGTCAGTAGAAGGTACCAGAGCCAGGTCTTACCTGAGGGGGGGGGATGGGGGTGATTGCTCTGCTTACAGCCTCTGATGTGTTCTGTCTCAGCTCTGCAGCGTTTCAGTGAGAGTGTTCTGGAGTATCTGGCTAACCTGGATAAAGCTCCGGACCCCACAGTGAGAAAGGACACCTTCTCTAATGAGCTCTTCAACGCCTATGATATCCTCTTCAATAACTGGCTGCAGAACCGCGAGTCCAAGGTGAGGCGCCGACCAGCTCTGAGGGTATAATGAGGTGTCTGAATAATAAATAGTAATGATCTGATGCAGGTGTCTGTCCCCTGACCCCAGTGGTTGTGTCTGGAACTGTCCGTCCCTCAGTTGTCTGTCCCAATGTCCTCTCTGCTGCTCATCTCTCTCTTATACTCATCTCTCTCTCTTCGCTTCTCTCTTTTTCTCTCTTTTTCTTTCTTTCTCTTGCTCTTTCTTGTACTCTTCTCTCAGTCCCATCTCTGCTTCCTCTGCAGGTCAGGTTGGCTGTGGTTGAGGCTCTCGGGCCGATGAGTCACTTGTTACCCAATGAGAAGTTGGAGGAGCATCTCCCGCGGCTGATCCCTGGCATCCTCTCTCTCTACAAGAAGAATGTGGAGGCTGTCTATGTAACAAAGGTGAGTGGAATGACTGAGATACTTCAAAGGCTGTCATGAAATTCTCTTGAGGGACAAACATGTTCAGGGACTGACGGGTTATACTGCCACCCACAGGAAGATTTGGATGCTGGCTGTGACCAGCCAGATATAAGCCCTCCTATTCCCAGCATGTCTCAGTTTTATTAGCTAGTTTCCTAGGGGGGTGACCACCTTTGCTCTGTGGAGGCAAGTTTTTCTTCAGTATTTCCTGCAATACCAGTGCTTGATCTGGTCTCTGTATGCAGCTTTCTGGATCGGCCTTTCTTCAGCTTGACTTTGGAGTGCTATGCCCAAACCCCGCTGGGCTGGATATGCTGGGCTAGGCCAGACTTTGACCCTTGGGCACTTGGATCTGCATTGTGGTGCTTCCTAAATCTTGGTGTACTGTATTAGTAAGCCACGCAAGACTTTCCAGGTTCAGAGTCAATGTACAGCCACGGGTGTAACCTCTCTGAAGACTCGGTGAGTAGCAAGCACTAGGAGCTATCTCTTTCCTAGGAACAATGGACACAGATTAAAATTCCCACTTCTGCCGGTGTACCATGGAAAGGGTTAACACCTGAGGGACTGAGCGCTGATGTCCTCTGCTTGGTGGAGTGGTGTGTGTGCGCTCCGCGCACTCTTGACACGTCTGGAGGCCCTTTCTGGAACTGTTCTGTTTGCCAGGCCCTGCAGTGCAACATGACTCAGCTTTGACATTAGTCTAAGAAACCCTAAGAAGGGACCGTATCATCATGGCAGCTGATCCTCTGATCATAGAGCATCTGAAGCTCATGCCAGCAGCCTTTTACTACAATGTGGACAGGTTGTTGGAAGGTCTGCCACCTCATGTCATGTAGAAGTCTTCTAAAGCCAGTGAACATGAGGAGGACTATTTGGCTGAAGTGTTGAGCTGCAAGAAGCGCCTGCTTTGCATGTCCCTCAAGAGTCTTTTCGGAGCTGGCCTAGACAACCCTTTCAAGGGTGTTACCAGGGACAAGAGTATTCTCTTCCCCAGCAGAAGAAGCTTAGGGCTCAGTTTGAGAAAACTCACCCCCCCATTCAAGGCCAATAAGAGCCTTTTTTCTTTTACTTTCAGTCCTCAATTTTAAAAGCCAAACCCAAATCTGGCTCCGGTTCAGCCTGTAGACCCTGGACTTCCAAGTCCCCGCCCCCAAACCTTCTGATTAAATCTGCCCCAATGGGGTGGCGTGTGTTTTTAGCCTTTTGTGGACATTTGGGCAACCAACATTTCGAATGTGGCAATGTTCCCTGTGGTGGAACGGTTGCAGGGGTTCTACTCTTCTACTCCAGCCTGTTCACAGTTCCCATCTTGGAACTCGAGGCCCTAAATGTCTTCATTCGAGTTTAGAAATTCCACATTGAAACTACAAGGTCTGTCATAGCTTCAATTCACCAGGGAGACTTTCTGTCCTCCTGAGGACATAAGGGATGTGCACCTGCATTGTCCCCATAAATATACCACATCAACGTTTCCTTTAATTTGCTGTGGGCCCTCTGCACTTCCAGTTTGTGGCCCCGCCATTCAGCCTTTCTTCTGCATCTCGGGTATTCACTGGGTTGCTGGCTCCTGTGCTAGCCTTACTGCACAGTACATCCCATTGTAGGTTACATGGACTATCTTTTGCTGGGGGAACAGTAGACACAAGTTCCAGCACACAATGTGGTTATGACCGTCCAGACCTTGAAGACGTTCAGCTGGGTACTAAGCCTTCAGAAATTGGCACTAAAATGTACCTGTGGCTTTGAGCATCTGGCTTCGCTCAAGCCAGAGTTTGACTTCATGAGAAGCTTCAACATCTCCACTTCCAGACTTACTCTTCAGTCCTGGAGTCCTCCAAGTCTTCATTTTTGCAGGAGAGTTCTGGGGTAAATTGCATCCTTCTTAGAGGCTGTCCCATTCACCCAGTTTCACTCCAGACCCATACAACATCACATTTTGTCATCGTGGGACAAGTCACTCCTTCGACAGACCGATTTGTCTGGCACTATATGGAAAGCATACTTCGAATGGTCTAAGGTAAGACTTTCACCCCAGGAAACTCTCTGGTGTATTTGTAGACAGATTTAGACCTGCTGTTGGCTCTGGGCACTATTATGGGTCAGGTCTCTGCACTTCCACTGGCTTCCCATTCTTTCATGTGTGCTCCTCACAATTGACTCAATGTGATCTCCGTTCAGTTCTCTCAGCTCTTCCAGAAATCTCCTTTTTTAACCTACCTGGGATATTCCACTCTTTCTTACAAATATGCTCTCCTTGTTGTCATTCACCTCTTCCAGGCGATTGTCTGAGCTCCTGGCCTTCTCACAGGAACAAGATGGTGCCAAGGTCCAGAATTTCCTTCCTACTGAAAGTATTTTTGGCCTTTCGACTCAACCAGGACATCGTTCTTCTGTCTCTCTGTCCGGATTCAGTTTTTCAGGAGATCTCCCTCCTTTGTCTGGATGTAGTCCATGTCAGGCGGGTTCACCTCACAGCTTCCGTTAGAAAGACTAACTATGTTTTGTCATTCTTGATGGTACCATTTCTCGGTGCCTCAGCTAAACCTTTATTCAAGCTCATGGTCCTTCAATGAACAGAATATGGGATCTTTGTACTTGGAGTGACGTCCTTTGAGGAACACAGGTCCCACCTCACTGAAGGTCTATGTGATCATGCTCTTGGTGTTGCTTTTCCTCAAAACTGAGGCATGCTGGGAGAAGGAGGGGGTTATACCAGTGTCCAGGTCCTCCTATAGAGAGCAGTAAAACCCCAACAGTCTGAGTTTCTGTATCTCGCTCTGAGAAAATAGTTTTATGGGAAGTTTAAAAATCCCTTTGACATCTGGCCATGTACCAGAGTGTCAGGTCACCTATGACAAGGTGACAGATGCACACCGTAGGGAGACAGGAGTGCACCGCAAGGTAGTGAACCCTATGGCTGACTGCTGCGGATAGGAAACTGGGTGGTTGTGGAAAGCGGGACCAGAGGAGCACAACCGGGATCCTATAGGAAGCTAGAGCCAAGATTCCCCAGGGCGCGGAGTCTAAGGCCTCGTACACACGACCGATTTTCTCGGCAAGAACCAGCAAGAAACTTGCTGGCAGAGAGGTCTTGCCGAGTAAATCGGTCGTGTGTACGCTGCTAGCGTGTTTCTCGTCGAGAAAACCGACGAGAAACCTCGACGAGAAAATAGAGAACCTGCTCTCCATTTTCTCGTCGAGATTCTCCTCGGCGTGTTTCTCGACGAGAAAAGTGAGTGTGTGTGTACACTTACCTGTCCGCCGGGAAGCCCGCGCATGTTCGAAATGAATCTGACGCATGCGCGGTAGCTTCCTAGGCATACGTAGGGTATACCAAGATGGCGGCGACGGCATCGAATGTGACGAGCGCATGCTCGACGTAGCCGATGACGTCACCGCGTACACTCCTTTCAAAGAACCGCGGGTTCTTTGAAACGAGCGTGTGTACACTCGGCCGGGACAAGTTTCTTGTCCAAGAATCTCGTCGAAAAAAACGACATGTTTTTCTCAACGAGAATCTCGGCCGTGTGTACGAGGCCTTAGACCCAGCAGGTATTCTCCAGAGCCTCTAGTGGGGAGGATGTTATGCTGAAGGCTGGGTCCAGGTCGCGGCCCCTAGAGTCTCCTAGCTCACGCCCCGTAGGATAAGGGGAAAAGAGGGGAAGCAGCAGCACAAGATATAAGAGTAACGAATAACAAGCTGAAGGTCAAGGGCCACAAGCAGACAAGGATAACGAAGGACAAGCCGAAGGTCAAGGGTCACGAGCAGACAGGGATAGTCGGGGACAAGCCAAATATGTAACAGAGAGACAGACGTAGCACACGGCAGGCAGGAACCCAAACACACAATGCCTAACAAACACGTTGATCAGCCAAGCAGGCTTGCAGTGCACAGGTTAATATAGTGTTCTGTGATAGGGCCTGGGGTGGAGTCTGGCTGGGAGGAGATTATAAAGGAAGCCAGGTAAAGGAGGTCTGGTCTCTAAGATGAACACATGAGGAGGAAAGGTAAGATGACAGACATTAATGCATATCCATGACACAGAGCCCACTGTTCTGGAGGAGAGTGCAGTGTAATGGTCAGCACAGTTGAAGGGTTCCTGCCTCCCGCCACGGTGGGGACCAGATGGCACCATGGATGGCCAAGTGGTTGGAGGAGGTAGACTGTGAAAGGTTGAAACTCCCAGTAGTGCCGGTCTTGTGAAATCTGAGGATGAGGTCTGATATTGGTGCTCCGGCCTTCCTGTAGGTGTAACCTTGTGGGGGCTCCCTGGTTATAGTGGGATGTATAATAATGCTCCACCCTTGTGTCTGTTGTCAGAGCTTCTGTCAGATCCTGGAGAGCGCTGTGGCCAATGACAGCCGGACTCTGGAGCCTCTGATGGACTCGGTGCTGGCAGCCCTTCACTCCCAGGTAAGGATTCCTTTACTGCCTCTTAGTGAGCTCAGCTGACTGTCACTTCTATTCCTCCCTAACCATCACTTCCATCATCTGCTGCTGCCTGTCCTCTCCTGAGTATGCTGAACCCTGAGCCAGCAGGACAGAAGGCTTTGTGCTCCTAGGGGTGTGCTCCCATTCCCGACATCATGGTGGGTGTCTGACCAGGAAAGGACAGCAGGTAGAATTCCAGGCAAACGGAGGACACATGTCCTGGCACACATGTCCTGGTATACATCGCTATTATAACAAATAACACATTCGTACCACACATCTACAGACCACAATGTACTCATATTATAAAAATCGTGTCTCGCAGTATAATGTTGGCTTTTCCACCCCACTCTGAGGATATGTACATCCTTTGTAGTCACATTAGATGACAGTAGGGGGTATCTCACCAATTATGTCAATGCGTTTCATGGATTTCAAATATCCCACTTCCTCCGGGTCTGAGTGACGCTTGGCAAGGTCTCATGGAGTATCGCTTCAATGTAAAATAAATTATTCCATTCTATTAGGGAGGACAGAGGCTGTGTAGCCGCATATCACAACCCTTCACCAGCCACTGTCCCGTCTTGTGGTGTATGCTGGACCCGGGAGACACCGATACTACAATACTCGCTGTATTTTATTGTTGGGATGGAGGAGGGGAGGACGCCTCTGTCGGTCGTTATCTTTGTTGTTTTTCCCTTTTTTTTTTTTTTTTTTTTTTTTTTTGTGAAAACCTCTGAGAACTTTATCAAAGAACAAAGACTACCTGAGGAAAAATTTTAAATTGCATCGTGAACCCATGAGATTCGGTCTGAATTTAGGGACATGGGAAGTTCTGGGTCCTCTCTGGTCCTTTACAAATGAATGGGGTGGGGACAGGTCCTCCCATCCTCCCATTGTCTTTTCTTCCTCTCCTTGTAGATCTGCTCCTCCATGGACTCCTCCACTCTGATGATGGAACGGAATAAGAATGAGCTTCTCCGCTGCTTCACAGTTCTTGGTAAGGTTGGAGTCTGGGGGGTCGGGGTGGAGTACTGGGATCGCCCAGCAGACAGATCGGTTCCTCTCACACCTAGAGAATGTCCTCTGGAGGACCAACTGCCACCTCCTGTCCCCAGATCCATTGTCTGCTCAGCTTTACCTGGGAGATCTATGATGGCCAGATGAGGATGGATGATGGATAAAGATAATTGAAGAATGTTAATTGATGAATGATGGCTATGATGATGATCATAGATGGATGATTTATGATGCGTGAATAATGATGGATGATTGAAGATGGAATGATAAATGATGGTTAATGAGGGAATGATTATGATGGGTAAGTGATAATGGAAGGATGATGAGTGAATGATGATGGGTGGATGGTGATAGAGGAAGAATGATGATTGATGATGGAGGAAGATGATGGAAGAATGAAAATGGATGATGATGAGTGACTGATGATGGATGAAGATGATGGATGATGATAATGATGATGGAAGGAGGCAGCAGGAGTGTTTTGTTTTTTTTTTGTTTTTTTTAGTATCCCTCTCCGTAGACAACTAGAGGATGTCAAACATTGGGGCCACCTGTCATTGTTGAGATGTGTCGTCTCCGAGGATTTGTCGTCCTCATGCAGATAAGAGACACGTTGCCTCTTCCTCTGTTTGTGGACCTGAACAATGATCTTCTCTTATTGGCTGTGTGACGGAACATCCCACACTCTGCTTGAGTGCTTCCGTCAGTATATCGCTTCCTAAGTCCTGGAACACGAGACCAATGGATCTGGCTATAGTAACCCCCAAGAACCAGACAACACCAGTCTTGCAGAGGACAGTTTTCCTGTGAAGGTGGATGAGACTTTAGTCTCTACCTGTATACCCCAGGGATGCTGGGCAGTCGGCGGCCGAGATGCCCAGCAGCATGACGGACTGAGCCCATCCACCCTGTCTTTTTTCTCCTGCGGCTGAAGTGACTCCAGGGGGAAGGACCAGTGCGCAAAAAAAAAAATCAAGCCGGTTGATCCTGCCAGGCACTGGTAGCGGTCTTGTGTTCTCTTGGAGAGTCGCCCTCCTAGCTCTTGTCTTAGGCCGGCACAGTGGCGTAGTGGTTGTCACTTCTGCCTTGCAGCACTGGGGTCCTCACTTCAAATCCTGGCCAGGACACAATCTGCATGGAGTTTGCATGCATCTCCCTTTGTGGGTTTCCTCCCACACTCCAGAGGTATGGCGGGGACCTTAGACTGAGGAGAATGTACGGTAAGCGCTGTGTCTACTGAGGACGCTCCTATAAATATCCTGTAATATACAGAATGATTGGTCTCTATGGTGAGGAGATGGGGGAGTGGGTGAGTAGTATGACCAGAGAGAACTGGGCAGGGCTGACACCAGTCCACGAACATGGTGAGTGTAGGGAGCGAAGGGCATTCCCGGTAGATGGAGGGGTATGGGGGAAAGGGGGTCAGTGAAGGGGATGAACAATAACCTATGTGCCCCCAGAGATGTTCTGTCCCGACCTACACTCACATCTTCTGTTTTTTGCCTCTTGCAGCCGCCAAGTTCCCCGATAATTTGCTGTCGTATTTACTCCCCAAAATGGAGACCAGCAACCCCAAAGTGCGAGTGGGAACCCTGATCATCCTGAAACAAGTCCTCAACTCTGCCGGTGAGTGGCTGGGGGAGGGCCTTGGTGACGGGAGAGGGCCTGAAGTTGGGAGGGTGCAATGGGGGGGAGGGTCTGTTGGTGGGAGGGTACGATGATTGGAGGACTTGACTGTGGGAGGGTCTGATGGTGGTAAGGTTTGACGGGGGAGGGTCTTATTGGTAGGAGGTCCCTCAGGTCTTTTCCCGCCTCTGATCTGTGCACTTTGTCCTTTCAGCGCCATTTATGGAAGTTAAGAAAGCGCTAATTCTGGCGGCTGTGAGACATCCTCTGCAGGACAACAGCAACCGGGTACATGTGGGGCAATACTATGGGGAACCAATGATGGGGCACTATTCCTCCCCCTGACACTAATGGTGGGACACTATTCCTCCCCCCCTGACACTAAGGGTGGGACACTATTCCTCCCCCCCTGACACTAAGGGTGGGACACTATTCCTCCCCCCCTGACACTAAGGGTGGGACACTATTCCTCCCCCCCCGACACTAAGGGTGGGACACTATTCCTCCCCCCCCGACACTAAGGGTGGGACACTATTCCTCCCCCCCTGACACTAAGGGTGGGACACTATTCCTCCCCCCCTGACACTAAGGGTGGGACACTATTCCTCCCCCCCTGACACTAAGGGTGGGACACTATTCCTCCCCCCCTGACACTAAGGGTGGGACACTATTCCTCCCCCCCTGACACTAAGGGTGGGACACTATTCCTCCCCCCCTGACACTAAGGGTGGGACACTATTCCTCCCCCCCTGACACTAAGGGTGGGACACTATTCCTCCCCCCCTGACACTAAGGGTGGGACACTATTCCTCCCCCCCTGACACTAAGGGTGGGACACTATTCCTCCCCCCCTGACACTAAGGGTGGGACACTATTCCTCCCCCCCTGACACTAAGGGTGGGACACTATTCCTCCCCCCCTGACACTAAGGGTGGGACACTATTCCTCCCCCCCTGACACTAAGGGTGGGACACTATTCCTCCCCCCCTGACACTAAGGGTGGGACACTATTCCTCCCCCCCTGACACTAAGGGTGGGACACTATTCCTCCCCCCCTGACACTAAGGGTGGGACACTATTCCTCCCCCCCTGACACTAAGGGTGGGACACTATTCCTCCCCCCCTGACACTAAGGGTGGGACACTATTCCTCCCCCCCTGACACTAAGGGTGGGACACTATTCCTCCCCCCCCGATTCTCTTAATCCTGTATGTGATATAATTGCTGTCTCCTCCCTTTTCTCTCCTCCTTGTTTCTCTCCTCCTTGTTTCTCTCCTCCTTGTTTCTCTCCTCCTTGTTTCTCTCCTCCTTGTTTCTCTCCTCCTTGTTTCTCTCCTCCTTGTTTCTCTCCTCCTTGTTTCTCTCCTCCTTGTTTCTCTCCTCCTTGTTTCTCTCCTCCTTGTTTCTCTCCTCCTTGTTTCTCTCCTCCTTGTTTCTCTCCTCCTTGTCCCATGTATATGATATGTAGGTGCTCCTCTATCTGCAGGTACGACGGGCGATGGTTCAGCTGATCAGTGCCATGGCACATCACGGTTACCTGGAGCAGCCGGGGGGTGAGGTGCTGCTGGAGTACATCATCCGTCTGTGCTGTATCACACCGGACACCACGGTAGGAGGACATTGTTTCAGGTCTCCTCCTCCTGTCTGAGCGTGGAGGGGGCAGACATGGTGTCAGGTCTTCTCCTGTCTGAGAGAGGAGGGGTATTATACAGGGATGCGTGTTCACACGTCTTTATTATCGGGCGGTATTTGGTAACGCAGTCTATATATATTCTCACAGGACAGAACTCCTGGCAGTGTAGATTGCAGTGCACCCCCAGAATTGTAGTTTTTACCTCATCCTGGTGTTCTGTCCAATTCCTCTCCACTCCCCAGGCCTAGCAGGGCTTATCAGAGGGGCCCTTACCAGGGGGTGTGGTAATGGCATGGCAGTATGATCTCATTGTGGGGGTGGGATAATGACATAGTGTTATGACCTTATTGTTTGTTTTGGGGGGGGGAGGGGCCTTAGTGGTGGACAGCTTGGTTGGTGATTTCAGGGTGGAGTATTTTTCCATTGGTCTTCATTCTTCTCCCTCCATTTCTCAGCCGCGCAGACGGAACTCAGAACAGGAGGAGGTGATGGATGAGAGTGTCCGGAGGATCAGCATCAACACCCTCTACCTGATCAGCACCACTGTGGATCGAATGATCAATGTGAGTTTCCATATGCTCATATTCTATGGTGGGGATGGAGTGGGGCAGGGAGCAAATGAGCCTCTGTGGGGTTGGGGCAGGGAGCAAATGAGCCTCTGTGGGGTTGGGGCAGGGAGCAAATGAGCCTCTGTGGGGTTGGGGCAGGGAGCAAATGAGCCTCTGTGGGGTTGGGGCAGGGAGCAAATGAGCCTCTGTGGGGTTGGGGCAGGGAGCAAATGAGCCTCTGTGGGGTTGGGGCAGGGAGCAAATGAGCCTCTGTGGGGTTGGGGCAGGGAGCAAATGAGCCTCTGTGGGGTTGGGGCAGGGAGCAAATGAGCCTCTGTGGGGTTGGGGCAGGGAGCAAATGAGCCTCTGTGGGGTTGGGGCAGGGAGCAAATGAGCCTCTGTGGGGTTGGGGCAGGGAGCAAATGAGCCTCTGTGGGGTTGGGGCAGGGAGCAAATGAGCCTCTGTGGGGTTGGGGCAGGGAGCAAATGAGCCTCTGTGGGGTTGGGGCAGGGAGCAAATGAGCCTCTGTGGGGTTGGGGCAGGGAGCAAATGAGCCTCTGTGGGGTTGGGGCAGGGAGCAAATGAGCCTCTGTGGGGTTGGGGCAGGGAGCAAATGAGCCTCTGTGGGGTTGGGGCAGGGAGCAAATGAGCCTCTGTGGGGTTGGGGCAGGGAGCAAATGAGCCTCTGTGGGGTTGGGGCAGGGAGCAAATGAGCCTCTGTGGGGTTGGGGCAGGGAGCAAATGAGCCTCTGTGGGGTTGGGGCAGGGAGCAAATGAGCCTCTGTGGGGTTGGGGCAGGGAGCAAATGAGCCTCTGTGGGGTTGGGGCAGGGAGCAAATGGTCCATTGCGGGGTTGGGGTAGGGAGCAATGGTCCATTTTGGGGTAGGGAGCAATGGTCCATTGCGGGGTTGGGGTAGGGAGTAATGGTCCATGTTGGGGTAGGGAGCAATGGTCCATGTTGGGGTAGGGAGCAATGGTCCATGTTGGGGTAGGGAGCAATGGTCCATGTTGGGGTAGGGAGCAATGGTCCATTGTGGGGGATGGGGTAGGGAGGAATGGTCCATTGCGGGGTTGGGGTAGGGAGCAATGGTCCATTGCGGGGTTGGGGTAGGGAGCAATGGTCCATGTTGGGGTAGGGAGCAATGGTCCATTGTGGGGGATGGGGTAGGGAGGAATGGTCCATTGTGGGGGATGGGGTAGGGAGGAATGGGGGAATGTGGGGGGATGTGTGTGGTGGGGGAGGGTTATCTGATGGGAAGGGGCTCCAGGAACAGGTTTCCTAATCGGCAATCTGTACCACATCACATGAGTATTACTTAACCTGTCGCAGGAGTCACATGACCTTATTATTAATGAAACTGCAATGCGTGGGCACGGAGAAGTGGCAGCTATGAGTAAGCACTAACATTTGTAGTGTGAAACGCGTCAGCTGATCCCTGCCTTGCTGTGACCTGTGGTGCATGTGTTTTTATCTTTTTTACAATAAAAGCAACCTTTTTAAGGTGGTTTTTTTTTTTTTTTTTTTTTTTTTTTTTTTTTTGGAGTGCGGCTGTTCATCCCTTCCTTTCTGCTGTTCCATGGCAGCTTTTGAGTCCGATCTCAGAAGTGACCCCCCCCTTCCGCCAGGATCGGTCTCTGACACAACATTTGGGGTCTCATACGAGGATGGTGGGGTGGAAGTAAAAGGAGAAAAGGGAGTTGGAGGCTGTATCCTCTGCAGGTATAGCAGCCCATATGTGTAATGCATGATGGGGTGCCCCCACTTCTTTTTCGAGTGGGGGGATATCTGTCGACCTTAATGGCCATCTTGGTTGGGGACATTCCAGACCTTTTTGGGTTCAGTTTTTTTTTTTTTTGTCACCAAAGGGGACAAACTGGGAGTGTCAGTCTCTACTTCCCTCCAATGCATGATCTCCAATCTGTCCTCTTCTCCGCAGTGAGCATGGGCTCTTCAGCTTGCCCTCCACCAGCTTCTTTCCTTGGGGGGGTCATTGTACCCATGCTGGAAGGGAAAAGGTGTTCACAGTCCCAAAATGAAGAGGGTGTGCGTCCCATCTTAGGCTTTGAGTACTTTAGAACGTTCTGTATGGAGTCCACCAGGTCGGTCCTTGCTGTTCTTCAACAAGGGGACTTCTGGCTTGGCTGGACATTAAAGATGCTTATTGACATGTACCCGTTTATCTTCCGCATTAACGATTTCAAGGTTTTGCCCATGTGCCAGAAGTCTTTTCAATTTGTAGCACTCCCTTTTGGTCTGTCTATTTACCCTTGAGTGTTCACAAAGGTGGTGGTCCCAGCCTTTGCCGTACTTCATTCTCTGGATGTTCATGTTCTCGGATACCTGGATGACCACCTGATAAGAGAACATTCTGCCCATGTTCTATCAAACAACATTCGGAGGACAGCTCAGCTGTTGCAAGCCTTTGGTTGGATATTTAACCCCCAAAAGTCTGCCTGAACTCTGGCTTTTTGCATGAGGGTCCTGGGACTGATGGCCTTTTTTGAGGCCACAATCTGGCGTTTGAGGCAATGAAGTCTTTCCTCCTGGTAAATTGGGCAGTGATCATGATGGATGCCAGCTTGTTGAGTTGGGGGGGGGGGGGGGGGGATGTGGTCGGGACAGTGATGGTACAGGGGACATTGTCTGTACAAGAGTCCCTAGTAGAACAGCTATGGGGGGGGAAGTGGGCCAAATTCTGTCCTCGGCAGAACATCACATTCCGGCCATGTCAGCCGCACAAACTTCAGGTGAAGAAAATTTGGTTGGCAGTTTTTCGCCAACATTCGGAAGAGTGGTCCTTACACCTGGTAGTGTTTTGGGACTGTGACGAACCCAGGACTATGTCCGCCGTCAATGCTTCCTTTGTCCAGAACCAGCACTATCCAAGATTCTTTAGCCCACCCAGTCACCAGACAACACCAGTCTTGCCAGTCTTTGAGTGGCAAACAACAAACTTGTTTAGTTTCACACATGGACACAACAAATAAAATAACTCCAAGACTCTTTCCCCCCCACCCTTGGAAATCAGGGCGGGTTAAACTGTCCAATAACAATGGACACAGGTCAGGTGTATTCAAACTTCTCATCAGTAAACAGTCTTATCAGCAGGGGGCTTCTGGAGGAATCCCCCCTCCCTCTTTCCTCACAGCAAACACACTTGCACATCCCATAATAGTTGAGGCAGGCAGCCACAATAGAACAATAGAATACAGTCACACCCCAAACCATCACAGCAAAGAGTCCACAACAGCATGAGACAACACACAATATATACATAATATACAACATTCAGTCTGACTAGCACAGATCATAGTGGGGTTCTCATTCACCCTGTGCCCCTATTAGGGACACAGGGTAACTTGCGCATAAGAGGGTCGGGAAGCTGGACACAGAGTTTCCAGAGCTCTCCAGGGTAAGCTGAGTTCCACAAACCCCCCAACCAAAGTGACCCCATAGATGGGAATCATTGGACGTGGATCTCCATGCATCAGCATTTAGCCACAAGTTGGAGAGTTTTGTGTCCTGTTCGCTGGATTCCCTCTTTGTTCTTCCGGAGGTATCTCTCGGTGAGGGGTGTCTGGTATGGATTTTGGGGGGCACTCCCATCAGCTAAGAGCTACTGTATGAGCCAGCAGCACCGTGTGTTTACCCGCATGGGCACAGTCATACTGGGGTGGGGTCTTGCTCTATCATTTCTAGGTGGATCCAGCAGGTTGTAATTTAGGGTTACGTAGTGACCGCTTTCTCCTTTCCTGGTGAAGGCTCATTCTACTAGAACTGCTGGTGCATCCTGGGCTTTTCTTTTGTAGAATAGAACTTCTGCCGCCGCTTTTTTTTTTTTTTTTATAAGATATTTTTATTAAGTTTTCCAAACAAACTTATAGACAAACAAAAAATAAAGCACATACAAAAAAAAAAAAAAAACGCATAATAAAGCACCAGACAATCTGTCTACCTCAGGTCACACAGATACATACAGAGTACTTTTCTGGCAAAGTGCATAGATGTACGTAAACAATGGGTTTCAGTGCAGGATAGGGGACATTAGTATAAAGGCACAATCTGGTAACAAACCTTCACAGCAAAGTAATAGGCGTTTATCCTAAAATAAAAAAAATATTTCTCTGGGGGTACGGTCCATCAATGATCAAGTACTAATAATGAGGGATCAATCATTTGCTGAGATGAGGTTAGTGGGCTGGCCAGCCATCTACCCCAGATGTTGTTGAAGGTTTTGCTCTGTTTCCGGATTTCAAAGGTGAGCTTTATATAGCGGGATAACATCATTAATACGTTTCAACCAGGGGGACTTTAGTGAGGTCTGTGCACCCTTCCAGGACAGTAAAATTAGCTTTCCTAACAAAAAAAATAAAGTATACGGAGCAATCTCTTGGCATGAGCTGTTAAGTGAAGTTCCCCAAAGACGCTAAGAAGGCAATTTTTGGGGTGAACAATGTTCGGTAGACCCAATGCAGATGAAATAAAGGCACCCAACTCCTCCCAGAGGTCCCGAAATACCGGGCACGACCAGAAGCAGTGCATGAAGTCCGCCTCCTGGCCACAGCCGCTGAAGCAGGCAGCTGAGGGCAGGGGACCTAGCTTGTGTAACCTAGCCAGAGTAAAGTGTGCTTGATGGAAAATTTTATTTTGTATGATATGGTCACGGGAGGCAATGACAGAGGACTTGTACGTCTCGCTAAATTCTAAACAGTCATCGTCGGTGAGGGAGATGTCCAGGGCGGTCCACTTTGCCTGAGCCTTGTGGAACCTGGGATTATAATCAGACATTAGGACTGCATAATGGGTGGAGACTAGCTTAGTGGGATCTGGCTGTCTAAGCAACTCTTCCAAGGGAGGTATGGCAGTGGGGTCCTCCAGGGAGCCAAACTGGGCGCAGATAGCATTCCGGAGCTGGTAGTAGTAAAATAAATAGGATCTCGGCAGGTCAAAATCTAAACATAACTGGGGGAAGGTTTTGAAACATTGAGCATTGTACAGGTGACACAAATATTTAACCCTTTTAGAGTACCAGCAGTTGGGGTCCGGGAGGGTATATAGTTCGTGCAAATTCGAGTTATACCACAGGGGGTTATTGGGCGACGTTTTAACCAGGTGTGCTTCGAAATTTTCTGGACAATGTACCGAAATGAGAAAAGGGTGTTGGTAAGTATAGAGGTACTGGGACGGTCAGGGACTTTGCTCCTATATATGATATTATGTAGGGTTTCCAGGGAAGAAGCAATGGCCCCCTTCGTGGAGGTGCAGGCGTTGGCCGATACTGGGCACAACCAATCATGTATGTGCACCAGCTGCGATGCCAAATGGTATATATGAAAATTGGGAAACGCCAGGCCTGCCAAATGTGCTGGCAAGCGTAGCGTTTCAAGGGCCACTCTAGGGGAGCCACCTCTCCATAAGAAAGTAGTGCATATCGCATCAATGCGTTTAAAATTGATGTAGGTATTTTACAGGGAGAATTAGCTAGGATATAGAGAAAACAAGGTAGGTAAATCATTTTTGAGTAAATTGGCCCTCCCCCATGAGGTCAAGAGGAAGATCCATCCATAACTTGGTCTGCTCCTGAAGGCGGGCCAATAGGGGTTCCAAGTTATTGGCAACGTAGAAAGACAAAGGAGCCTGTACCAAGACTCCCAAATAATATGAATGAAGGATACCACCTGAAGTTTGGAGTCCGGGTGTACGTGGGGAGAAGTAGACCCATCTAATAGGAAGAGACTGGACTTCTCCCAATTCACCCGGAAGCCAGAAAAGTCACCAAAGGTGGTAATTTCGACCAACAGAGCTCGGAGTGATTCATTAGTGTCAGCTAGCTACACCAATGTGTCATCTGCATATAGGGAAATACGTTCTTCAATATTGGCAATTGGAAGACCTTTAATAGAGGAGGAGGAGTGGATGCGAACCGCAAGCGGCTCCATGGACAAGGCGAACAAGAGGGGTGACAGCGGGCACCCCTGTCGCGTGCCTCTAGTGATCGTAAAGGAGTCAGTGACAGAGGAATTAACCCGTATCTTAGCTACCGGGATGCATAAAGGAGTTTAATCCATGCTATTATGCGGGGACCAAATCCATACATCTGCAGCACCCGGAAGAGATACGGCCATTCCACACTGTCAAACGCTTTGCACGTATCTAAAGACACAATGGCCCGTGTGGGAGGACAGTCATGCGGATATTGCATACCATAAAACGGCCTATATTCATTCGGGTGGACCTTCCGAGGATGAAACCCCCCCCCCCCCCCCCCCCGGTCACTATTACATAATTAATGTGACTACACCATTCAGGCGATTCGCCAGCACCTTGGCCTGGGACGGTAAGATTCACAGTGAATTGGGTCCTTACGGGGCTTTAATAGAAGTACAATTAGGGCTTCACGCATTGTTGGGGGGAGGACCCCTGCCTCTAAGGCTTTGTTATAAGTCTGTAAAAGGTAGGGGCATAAAAGGTCTTTATATTGCACGTACCACTCAGTTGGAAATCCGTCTAGGCCAGGAGTCTTATGTTTAGGAATTTGTGAGATGGCTGCGGCAATTTCCTCAACTGAAATGGGCGCCTCAACATATCCCGTCCCTCAATCGACAATGGGGGGAGAGATATGTCAGACAAATCGTCAACTGAGAGTCATCGTAATCTACTCCTAGAGGTATATAGTTCCCTATAAAAGCAAAAAAAGGAGTCCAGAATGACCCCAGGAACACCACTGACAAGGCCCTGAGCAGTAAGTATGCGAGGTATGGATATGGGAGTGTGGTCAGGTTTAGCCAGGTATGCCAAGAGACGCCTCGCTTTATTACCGTCCAGCAGGCGGAGTTCAAACTCTCTGTGACTCTGCAACCAAGCCTCCCTAGTATCAGAGGCAGGGTTGGAGGTATAAGCAGACTCTGCACGCACCATGGCAGTCTCAAGCTCCTCAGTAAGCATCTGATTTTGTTTTTACGCAGAACCCCTGTGATTGACATGAAGGTGCCCCTTAAAGTGGTTTTGAATGCGTCCCATTCGGTGGAGGGGTCAACCTTTCCCAGGTTTTCCCTCCAGTAGGTAGCCATTCCCGTCCCGTATTCTTTCTGCACTGTTTCGTCCTTCAGCCAGTACGAGTTCAAGCGCCAGATAGCCGGCCCTGAACCTGGGAGAAGGAGGAGATCCACAGAGAGGAGCATGGTCAGAGACCCCTCTAGGAGGATATGAAGCTGCAGAGACAACTGGGAGAGTCTCAGCCGGGACGAATGCCATATCCAGCCTAGACATGGTGTGGCAGGAAAATTTGGCTCACATCTGGATGCTTCCAACGCCAAACCTCAGTAAGGCTATGAGTCTGAGCCCAGTCCACAAAGGAGGGAAATGGTCTACCCCCCCCCCCTCCCAGATGATCCAATATTGAATCCAAAACAGCATTAAAGTGGTTGTAAACCCACTTTTTCAACTTGCACCTACAGGTAAGCCTAGATTAAGGCTTACCTGTAGGTGCAAGAAATATCTCCTAAACCTACACGGTTTAGGAGATATTTAGTAAAAATGACATTGCTCCGTGTCTACGGCGCATGTGCGCCGTAGAGAACGGCGCATTCATGGGGTTAATCCCATTCACAAAATCGGCTACTTCCCAGCAATAGCTGGGCGTAGGCGATTGTGACGGCTCTTGCGCGCATGCGCAGAGTGACGTCACCGCCGCTCCGGCCAATCAGTGCCGGAGCGGCGCTGTGATTGGCTGCAGCAGCGATACCCGGAAGTAACCTTCCGGCTATCGCCGCAGCGATGGATGCGGCTAGATGGAGGGACGCGGACGGCTTCGGGGGCCCCGATCTAAGGTAAGTGGTACATAATGAGCTAATATGCTAGTCATACTAGCTCATAATGCCTTTCTCTTACAGGTGGGGGAAAAAAAAAAGTAAATGTGGGTTTACAACCACTTTAAAGTCCCCAGTATAAAGCAGGGCCTCAGGGGGTCTGTTCAGCAACTGAATGGACAGTTTGGAGAGTACCTCCACAGAAAAGGGGGCGGAATATAAACATTTACCAGTGTAAAGGTCACATTGGATATCTGTAAAGTGAGAATAATAAACCACCCCTCGGGGTCTGTTTTTACCTGAAGCACCTCAGCGGGGAGAGATTTAGCCAATGGGATAGAAACCCCCCTGGAGAAGTTAGTATGAGTAGCATGGTAAAATTTAGACAACCATGGGCGCTTCAAGGCCCTCGTTTTTGTGCCCGTAAGGTGAGTCTCTTGAAGGCAAATGATGGACGACTCTTTTTCAGTACAGAAAAAAATCAAAGATCTCTCCTGGGGTGCATTCAGACCTCTAGTGTTCCAAGAAACTATTCTTAGGGGCTTCGCCATTGTAAGACATATAATATTAATAAAGTATAGGATAACATAGGAACAGATACATAAATGACCAGACAGACCGCACCCTCCAGAGCACATACAAGCACATGGAACAAAAAAGTGCATGGATCTGCCAACAGGAGGACAGGGGCCCGTGATGAAAATATGTAAACATTAACACTCTGCCATAGGCAGAAACCTGAAAAAACAGTGTCCAGAGAAAAAATGCATACCTGAGTTGTGTGAAAGAAAAAAGGGAAAAAAAAAAAAAAAAAGGGGAAAAAATAAACACCCCTCCACAAAGTTCCCAAAAACTTCCCTGCCCCCTCCCCGCTCGGCCATCCCAAACACAGCGAGCCTCGGATCCCAAACTTAGAACCTTAACCCCCACCCAAAAAAAGGGGGGTTCAAAAACTGTACCGTGGCTTTGCCACTAACTGGTGCGAGGGTAGTGTTAAATACGGTTCTGCTCTCAACCGACAGTGAAAAAACCATGTAAGACATGTCCTGTTGCAGAATACATGAGTCTGACTACCCCAAGGAAGTGCAGGAATGGATGGTCTCTACTTCAGAGAGGATGGGCAGGAAAGATGACGATGAGGGGCGTAGTCTGGAGATAATAGTCAAAACATGCAGGAAAAAGGGGGATTCACAGTAACTGGTTCAGTAAACGGGGTGTATTACCCAGCAGGGGAGAAACGGGAGAACAAGTTGCAGTCAACATAGAGCCCTGTGTAGGCTCCAGGCATGGAGAGAAATCTACAGGGGGTTCCGGTAGTAAGGCATAAGTGGATGATGTTTTAGAACCAGGGATACCTTCAATTACCTCTGCGTCTGGAAGCGGCACCGAACCGATCGTTCAGCCATGCCATGGTCTCTTTGGGGCTGGAGTAGAAGTGGGCCATACCATCGTGGATGATGCGAAGCTTAGCAGGGAAAAGCATAGCATAGGACAGGCCTTCTTCAGGCAGGCAAGGTTTCACTGCTGAAAAGGAGACACGCTGGTGCTGAACCTCAGCAGAGAAGTCAGGATATACAGAGATAGTATTGCCATAAAATTTGAGCAGGCCCTTTTCCCTTGCTAGGCGCAGAATGGGAACTTTATCCTGGAAATTAAGGATGCGTGCAATGATGGAACGTGGTGGGGCACCCTCAGGGGGAGGACGAGGGGGGGTGCGATGCGCATGTTCTATGACATGGGAGACCGATGGTGCGTCCATAACAAAAATGTCCCGCAGCCAGGTGTATACAAATTTTTCAGGGTGGGGACCCTCGGACCGTTCAGGGAACCCCACAAATCTAGGGTTGTTCCTTCGAGAACGGTTTTCCAAATCGTCAATTTTGACGCAGAGCGCCGCCATTTCACTAATGGTGTCCCGCATAGTAACTGACAGAGGATTTACTGTGTCCTCTAGAGAGCCAATACGGTCCTCTGCTTCCCCAGTTCTATCGCGAAGGTTCTGGACATCTTGCTTCAGGAGTGAGCCTCTACTTGCATGGATTTCTATCTGGGTAGAGAGAGAGGCCTTATGCCGCGTACACACGATCATTATTCACGGCGGTTAAAAAAACGCCGTGAATAATGTCATTTAAAACGGGGGAACAGCTTGTTCCCCACACACGGTCGTTTTTCACGTCGTTTTTTCTCTTGTCGAGAAAAACGACCGTCTGTGGGCTCAGCGGCAGTGTTTCCCTATGGGAAACACTGCCACGGAAAAAATGTAGGAAAAAACGACGAGAAAAATTAGAACATGTTCTAATTTTTCTCTTTGTTTTTAATGCCGTTTTTTCTCGTCGAGAAAAACGACAAAATGCCCACAGACGATCATTTTTCTCGTCAAATGGGAAAAATGCCGTTTTTCCCGACGAGAAAAACGGCCGTGTGTACGCGGCATTACAGTCCTGTATAAACAGCATAATGGCAGATAGTGTAGGCTCTGCAGAGGGAGAATCTGCAGCCTGGCTATTGTCATCCGACTGCTGCTGGAAGTCTAGGGACAGTGGTGGGTCTGTTTGGGAGCAGAATATGGCAGGTATAGATGCACTCACCCCCGCAGCAGAGCTCCAGTCAGCAGAGGAGGATGTTTGCAGCGTGTCAGCTTGCTGGACACGTGTCCCGGCGCCATCTTGCCTCCGGAACCGCGCCAACTTCTCCGCCATGGATGGGGGCCAAGGCGGCCCGTATTTAACCATGTCTGCCAGCCTGCTGGATGCCCACAACTGTGGGGAATAGATTGGTACCTTTTGGCAACGAGATAGGACTCCGGATAAGGTAAGGATGGCAGTTGAGAGCCGGAGCAGTGTGTCTATGCGACTGCTCTCTTCACCATCCAGCTGCCTGCCACTTCTGCCGCCACTTGGTCTCCAGTTCACACGGGTTTTACCAGATGGACTTTTGGCCACGGCTTGCGCTGCTTTTTGCGGTGCTTTGAAATGGGTCTGGACCCGTTTTTGATATTTGTGAGGGCTTGTTGGCTGGTTTTTGTTGCGGTGTTACTCTCCCCTCCGTTGGTATTGCTTGGGGACGTCCCGGTTATCTCTGAATCTGCCGGTGTCCTGTACTGTAGGATCTAGAAACTTGTCATTTTGACTTACTAGTCAATTCCATTCTTTGGAGTTCAGGACACTGTCCACCCTCCCCTCTGTGGTCATTGATTGCTTGCTAAAGAACTGAGGCTTGCTGGGAGTGGGGGAGAGGTTATATCGGGGTCCTAACCGCTCTTCCTTTTTTTTTTTTCTTTTCTTTTGCCAGCTTCCAGTCGCTTGCAGGTACCCACCTATAACCCATTAGTCTCTGAATCTGTGTCCTGTACTGTACTCCTTTTATATTATGCATTGGTGGGGGGAGGGGTGGTATCTGTACACAGTATGTTTTTATATAATGGAGGATTGTGACCTCTGTCACCTGTGGTCATATACATATATTAGGATGATGGGGGAGGGGTATTATCTGTAACTAGTATATAATGGAGGATTGTGTCCCTCTCAGGTCCTGTGGCCCTACCTCCTGGAGTTTGTGGTGCCCATACAATACACGAATGCCTTGACCCCGGTGTGTAAGAGTTTGGTCCATCTTGGGCAGAAGAAGTTGGCGGACAATGTGGAGTCGTTTCTAATAAACTACAATGTGAATGGTGGGTGTCCATGTCTGGTATGGTTGGCTGTCCATGTCTGGCGGGGTGGCTGTCCATGTCTGGCGGGGTGGCTGTCCATGTCTGGCGGGGTGGCTGTCCATGTGTGGCGGGGTGGGTGTCCATGTGTGGGTGTCCATGTGTGGCGGGGTGGGTGTCCATGTGTGGGTGTCCATGTGTGGGTGTCCATGTCTGGCGGGGTGGGTGTCCATGTGTGGGTGTCCATGTCTGGCGGGGTGGGTGTCCATGTGTGGGTGTCCATGTCTGGCGGGGTGGGCTCTCTGTTCCGTCCTCGGACTCTGTATTTCCTGACTCTGTTTTTTTTTTTCTTCTTCACAGTGAACCTGCCGTCTCCGTTCGCTCTCTTCGCTCGTCTCTTGGTGAGTGAAATTTATTTGTCTCATCCATTGTCATTTCACAAAAGGGAAGTGAAATGAGCTACTGGAGGAAATGTGTACTGCTGGGGCTCTCCTGAGAAGCCAATCGGATCCTTTTTGACATTTCCTGTGCTGGACAAATCACACCTGGAATTCGGCGGATTCCTCCATGTTTGTTTTTCCAGCTGTCCTGTCATGACATGTCGGTTGACCCCACAAAGTGCTTGTAGGAACCTTTTTGTTATTCAGATTGGACTTTGAAGATCTCCGCTTCTCATTTGCACAGTTGAAAAACATGACGACAGGTTCACTTTAAGGGTACCCTGTCATCTGCCCATTGGGGATAATGTAACCCTGTCTGCTGATAGCCCAATCCCTGCATGGTATGCTCACTCATCCACTCTTTCAATGCTCTATCACAGCCCTCGCCCTTTAATGCAGAAGGGGCTTCTGGGTATTGGGGAGCATGTGACTTCCCCGATGTGATTGTGTTCTCGATTTAATCTTGTCACATGGAGAGGGGCAGTAATGAAGTGAATCAGTGAGTTTACCTAGTTGGGGGGAGGGGAGGGCTATCCATCCTGTCTTTTCACCCTGACTCTGTAGGTAACTGGGCCTCTTTTATCTCTGAATGGCTCCAGCCAGCAGTTATATGGTAGTAAGAGGGGTCTGATGTCCTTCTCTCTGGTTAGTATATGGTGGAAGAATGATGATGGAAGAATGATAAATGACATCAGAGCGCTCTACTGTCACCATCTACTAACCAGAGAGAGGGACATCAGACCCCTCTACTGTCACCATCTACTAACCAGAGAGAGGGACATCAGACCTCTCTACTGTCACCATCTACTAACCAGAGAGAGGGACATCAGACCTCTCTACTGTCACCATCTACTAACCAGAGAGAGGGACATCAGACCCCTCTACTGTCACCATCTACTAACCAGAGAGAGGGACATCAGACCCCTCTACTGTCACCATCTACTAACCAGAGAGAGGGACATCAGACCCCTCTACTGTCACCATCTACTAACCAGAGAGAGGGACATCAGACCCCTCTACTGTCACCATCCACTAACCAGAGAGGAGGACATCGGATCCCTCTACTGTCACCATCTACTAACCAGAGAGAGGGACATCAGACCCCTCTACTGTCACCATCTACTAACCAGAGAGAGGGACATCAGACCCCTCTACTGTCACCATCTACTAACCAGAGAGAGGGACATCAGACCCCTCTACTGTCACCATCCACTAACCAGAGAGGAGGACATCGGATCCCTCTACTGTCACCATCTACTAACCAGAGAGAAGGACATCAGACCCCTCTACTGTCATCTACTAACCAGAGAGAAGGACATCAGACCCCTCTACTGTCACCATCTACTAACCAGAGAGAGGGACATCAGATCCCTCTACTGTCACCATCTACTAACCAGAGAGAAGGACATCGGATCCCTCTACTGTCACCATCTACTAACCAGAGAGAAGGACATCAGACCCCTCTACTGTCATCTACTAACCAGAGAGAAGGACATCAGACCCCTCTACTGTCATCTACTAACCAGAGAGAAGGACATCAGACCCCTCTATTGTCGGTCTGTAGATGGTGACAGTAGAGGCATCTGATGTCCTTTCTGGTTAGTGGATGGTGACAGTAGAGGGGTCTGATGTCCTCTCTGGTTAGTAGATGGTGACAGAGGGCTCTGATGTCCCTCTCTCTGGTTAGTGGATGATGACAGTAGAGGGGTCTGATGTCCTTCTCTCTGGTTAGTAGATGGTGACAGTAGAGCGGTCTGATGTCCTTCTCTCTCTGGTTAGTAGATGGTGACAGTAGAGGGGTCTGATGTCCCTCTCTCTGGTTAGTAGATGGTGACAGTAGAGGGGTCTGATGTCCTTCTCTCTGGTTAGTAGATGGTGACAGTAGAGCGGTCTGATGTCCCTCTCTCTGGTTAGTAGATGGTGACAGTAGAGGGGTCTGATGTCCTTCTCTCTGGTTAGTAGATGGTGACAGTAGAGCGGTCTGATGTCCCTCTCTCTGGTTAGTAGATGGTGACAGTAGAGCGCTCTGATGTCCCTCTCTCTGGTTAGTGGATGGTGAAGTTAGGGAAGCAGAATGCATCAGGTCTTCTATCCTCCACTGTCCTGATCACAAGGAGCATATGTGGTAATGTGATGACAACCATATCTGACATGCCAAGTATTTATTGTACATTTGTGCTCCGGAGCTGCTCATTGGGTTAAGGGCACCTGAACATGTGTATACTTTAGCTCAGTTTACATTCATCACTACTGGGGGGTCATTAGATCTGATGGGTGTCTTCATTCAGCGTATCGTGTGATGAAGCATTCTTCTATTGGGTAGATGGTCATCCTGGCAGACCCTCGCCATTCATGTAATTTTTATTTTTTTTCCTAATTTTAGGTAGTATCGGCTTCACTGCAACCCAATGATGGAAGAAACGCGGCGGCTCTGCATCTTCTCTCCGTTCTCCAGATTAATATCCACCCGGCTATTGGCCGGTGCTGGGAGCAGGAAATCCCCGGCCTGCTGCAGTCTCTGGAGGGTAACCCCCAATCCCGGTCACCGCTTTATAATTCATAACCGTCAGTGCTCTCCACACCAACCACCCAGCACCACCATCTCCTGCATGGATGGGGCTGCTTTCCAATATTGTACAAACTGGTGGGATGTGGGGGGAGGTGAGCTCCACCGTGGGTCATTAAATGAGAATTAATCTGGTCATTGATGGAATGATAAATATTTATCCATGTATCCCAATCCCCATTCGACAGAAGTAATTGGTTAGACTGACTTCTGTGGAATGGGAATGTTTTTAAACGTTTGCTGTTGATGTGGAGAGACCCGCTGTCAGAATCCAATGTCCCGCCAGTAGGGGGGAGGAGAGGATTCCTCCATACACATTGTGAGGGTGGAGGAATCCTGTTTTTTTGTGATCAGTCTGATACTTCACAGATATTCAGCTGTCTGTGTCCTTCTTCATCCTCTGGATTCACCATATCCTCCCTCTATATCCTAGAGTCCGATGAGAATGTTCTGCAGCAGAAGGAGTGGGAGGATAAACTGCTGAAGGTAAAGTACACCACATACTGTACTATGTGTGAGAGGCACCAGGGGGCGATGGGGAGCGAGGACTGTATGGACTGTACGATGTATGAGAGGCACCAGGGGGCGATGGGGAGCGAGGACTGTATGGACTGTACGATGTATGAGAGGCACCAGGGGGCGATGGGGAGCGAGGACTGTATGGACTGTACGATGTATGAGAGGCACCAGGGGGCGATGGGGAGCGAGGACTGTATGGACTGTACGATGTATGAGAGGCACCAGGGGGCGATGGGGAGCGAGGACTGTATGGACTGTACGATGTATTAGAGGCACCAGGGGGCGATGGGGAGCGAGGACTGTATGATGTATGAGAGGCACCAGGGGGCGATGGGGAGCGAGGACTGTATGGACTGTACGGACTGTACGATGTATGAGAGGCACCAGGGGGCGATGGGGAGCAAGGACTGTATGGACTGTACGATGTATTAGAGGCACCAGGGGGCAATGGGGAGCGAGGACTGTATGATGTATGAGAGGCACCAGGGGGCGATGGGGAGCGAGGACTGTATGGACTGTACTATGTATGAGAGGCACCAGGGGGCGATGGGAACTAGGACTGTATGGATTGTACGTTGTATTAGAGGCACCAGGGGGCGATGGGGAGCGAGGACTGTATGGACTGTACGATGTATGAGAGGCACCAGGGGGCGATGGGAGCGAGGACTGTATGGACTGTACTACAGTGAGGGGGGAAAAAAGGTATTTTGACTGCTGATTTTGTGACCATGAAACGATCAGACTATAATTTTATTGGTCGGTTTATTATTACAGTGAGAGAATAACAACAAAAATATCCAGAAAAACACATTTCTCTTTCGTTCATGGACGGACACAGCATCTTATTCTTGACATTAGGGTATTGGCCTTCTATCAGGAGAGGACTAGGCAGAAAAGCATGTTGAGTGTTAAAGATGCATCAAAACTGTACAGTACCGCCCTGGGGGCGGTCCCACTAGGTACAACCCCTCTCCCTGCATCATGCAGCTCAGTTTTTTTCTGCCTCAAGATGGAGTTTTTCTTCTCTTATCCACCCAAAAACTTTTTTTTTTTTTTCCTCCAACCTTCATCCCCTTCGGGGCCGCCTTGTTTGGGGCAGTGCAGGACCTGCTCATGCGCAGGGGATAGTACCTGTGCCGGCGCCAGAAAGGTTTTTCAAGGAATCTACAATCTGTTTGTAGTCCCAGAGAAGGGAGGGGTCGGTCCGGTCCTGGATCTCAAGGCCCTCAAAAGCTTTGTGATAGCACAAAGGTTCAGGATGGCAGCTTGTCACTTTGTGGTCGCTGCACTACATTCGGGGGATTTTCTTGCTGCCATCCTTGGACATCAAGGACGCATTTTATTGCAGCCCCCATAGGCATCAGGCATCAGAGGTTTCTGCGGTTTGCAGTCTGGGATGAGCACTACTAGATGGTGGCTCTCCCTTTTTGGCATGGTGCTGGCACCGGGAGTTTCTTCAGGGTGCTCGCCCCGATCCTGGCCATGCTGTGGCAACGAGGGATCGCAATCGTGGGCTGTTTGGTCGATCTCCATCTGAGAGCAGATTCCACCTCCAGAATTCGGGGTGGATGTGGCGATCGCCAGTCTGACTCTGGCTCTGACTCTGTCGGTGTTGGTGCCGACTTCACGCCTGGAATACCTGGGTTCGATCTGGACTCCTCAAGGGCAAGAGCCTTTTTCTCCCTTCGCAAGTTGCAAACTCTTCAGGCTGCGGTATAGCGGTGGGCGTCACGCTAAGGGTGGTCACTGCGCTTTTTTATGCATGTCCTGTTTTTTCATAGTAGCCACCTTCGAAGCGGTCCCGTGTGTTTAATTCCACACTCGAGTCTTGCAAGATGGAGATCCTGTCGACATGGGACACATCTCCATTGTCCCTGGATTGTCAAATCCAGGTGAGCCGGTGGCTGAGGTCTCCGGCCTTTCAGTCCGGAAAAGTCGTTTTCCTTTTTGTTGGACGACACAGGGTCGCTGGACGCAGGAAAGAACCCCGCCTGCCGATCAGGGTGCTCCTTCGGGCGTTCAGGCGGTGCCCCTCCACTTGGTCACGGAGTCTGCGAGAACGTCCAGTCACGATCCAGTTGGACAACGCCACGGTGGTGGCATATGTCACCAATCGAGGGGGAACAAGTCGCTCGGCTGCTGCATGCTGTCACTCACGTTCTGCGGGAGCGGGACAAAGATGTGCTGGCTCTATCGCCCGCATACAGTCTGGGCGTAGAACTCTAGCAGGCGGACTCCCTTAGTCGGTAGTTGCTGGGCCATGGGCTATAGTCTCTACACCCGGAGGTGTTTAGACTCCTCTACCGGAGATGGGGATCCCCTGATAGGGATCTCCTCAAACATGTTTTTTACTTTTTTCCGATGGGAAAAAAATCTGATCGGAAATTCCGATCGTCTGTGTGGAACCCCAACGGAGAAAAAAAATATGCATGCTCAGAATCAAGTTGACTCATGCTCGGAAGCATTGAACTTCATTTTTCTCGGCTCGTCTAATAGTGTTGTATGTCACTGCGTTTTGGACGGTCAGAATTTGGTGTGTATGCAAGACAGCTTGAACGAAATTCCGACAGAAAATTCCGTACAGGGCGTTAGTAGTTGGTGGAGAAACCCTTGTTGGCGATCACAGAGGTCAGACGTTTCTTGGAGTTGGCCTCCAGGTTCTCACACATTTCCGTAGCCAGCCTCTACCATGGACAGACCACCACGCCATCAAATTTACTATAAAGACCAACGCCACCCTCCGAAAATCAATACAATCAACAACACACTGGACAAGATCACAGAAGAAACTATACTCTGAGCTTTTCAAAACCACACTATTGAACAATATGGAAATGCTAAACCAAAACCACTCAACGGAAGAAACACTCAACTCCCTGAACAAAGCTTTGCTGCAGACAGCAGACACAGTGGCTCCAAGACGCAGAGCACTCATCCGCAAAAAACAACGCGGGCTGGTTCAATGACGCTCTTACTTTACTGAAACAAGAACGCAGAAGGAGCCTGGAGAAGAAACTCAACAGAGGAAAACTACACAACCTACCAAGCACTCACCAGGAAATATCATAAAGCAATCTTCAAAGCAAAAAAGACTTTCGCTAACACCATCGCAAAAACCCTAAACCGCCCCCGCGAACTCTTCAGACTAGTGGCTCAGACCATGAATCCCATCTGCTTGGAGTCTTCAGCAAACTAAACACAGGAATTCTGCAATGAACTATCCAATTTTTTTTATCGACAACATTCGGAAAATAATTCAGCATAAAAAAATCGAACAACCCCACACGCCCAAAGGAAGAAATTAACCATATAAATAATCTGCAATCAAAGAAATTTACTCTGGTCCCTATTACAATCGACACTACCAAAAATATCAGAAGCCTCCGAGATAGCACTTCACTGAACGACATCATTCCGGCAAAACTGCTGAAAGAATGTACCGACATCTTAGCACCCTCCATAACACACTTCATAAACCAATCATTCAAAGAAGGTATCGTGCCGACTTCCCTGAAACAAGGAATAATCAAACCCCTACTAAAGAAACCCAAACTCGACCCGAAAGACCCAAATTTTAGAAGACCGGTAACAAGCCTGAACACCATCTCCAAGATCGTCGCGAAAGTAGTAACACAACAGCTACAACTTCATTTGGAAACTCGCAAACTCCTGGACCCACTTCAATCAGGGTTCCGCCCAGGCCATGGAACAGAAACAGCGCTTCTTAAAATATGGGATGACGCACTCGAAGCAGCAGATGACGGAGAATCGTGTCTCCTGGTGCTGCTGGACCTCAGCGCAGCCTTTGACACAGTAGATCACAAAATTCTGCTCACACGCCTCACCGAAGTAGCAGGAGTCGCAGACGAGGACCTACCGTGATAATAAAAAAATAAGTTGCGCTAAACCAAACTGGATTATATGTGAGATAACACTAAACCATGCATAAATAAAAAAGAGTGAACTGAAAATTAATAGTGTATTGTATAAGACTCAGTCCGTGTACAAAGATGAAAAAGGTACCACAGGAAGTGTCCAAATTAATTGAATAATAAATAAAATCCACTGTGCCAAACTTGCTCCGAAATACTTGAAAGATTGTGATGATAGCAAAGCACCTCCACCATAAGTAAACACTGCCGCTTACCAGATGGTCGTGATCTCTTATGACAGGAGATCAAAAACAGCATAGGCTAATGACCCAGCCTGAGGTTCTTTAGGGAGCACCTTTCCTCTTGTACAGCATACGGCATATAGGAGTGCAGACCTCAATGAACACCTCAACTCTGCACCGCAAACAGCTTGTAGGGATAAGGGTCTCAGTCGGAGTCACGCCACATAAAAGAATGAATAGACTCACATAGTGTAAAACCTTTTACATTTAATAAACCCACATGAAGAGACACTTACAGTTATGTAGTTTAAAATCAGCATAAATACCGAGCTCCTCGATAGAACAGCCCGTATCTTCCGGGTCTGTGATAAAACGCGGTGACGTCAGAACGTCGTACCTCCCAAAAGGACCTACCATGGTTCGCATCCTTTTTAGAAAATCGATCCCAGACAGTGAAACTGGGAGCCTTCACCTCGGCACCACGCACAAATACATGCGGAGTCCCTCAAGGATCACCCTTGTCACCGGTACTCTTCAACATCTACCTCCGGCCACTCTTTAAAATCATCAGTGAACAGGACCTGCGCTATCACTCCTATGCAGATGACACTCAACTTTACTTTCGCATCAACAAAAAAGATCAATATTACGGACTGGAAAAATGCCTTACACTAATCGACAATTGGATGACAGAGAGCTCCCTCAAGCTTAATGGATCCAAAACAGAACTTAGCATTTTTCTTTTGGTTAGCATGGAAAATGAGAGGACGACATGGACACCACCCACCATCCTTGGACAAAACATCACCCCCAAGCACCAAAGTTAAAAGCCTGGGAGTTATCTTTGACTCAGACATGACTATGGACGCACAAATAGAATCCGTAGTCAGCGGATCTCACCACCTTCTCCGCCTGCTGCGAAGACTTATCCCCTTCATCCCGGAAAAAGACAGAGCAGTAGTAGTCGGAACCATCATCAATTCCCGGCTTGACTACGCTAACTCCCTTTGCCTAGGACTACCCAAATACCAGGTTTCATGTCTACAAGTCGTCCAAAACACAGCGGCCAGACTGGTAACGGGGGAAAAAAACCCTGGGAATCAATACCATCCGTCCCTGAGAAGCCACCATTGGCTAGCTGTAAAGGATCGGGTCACATTCAAGACCCTCTGCCTCACCCACAAATGCGCACAAGGAACCGCACCTCAATATTTATGCGAGAAAATAAAACACTATACCACTACTCGTAACCTCCGATCAACCAACCAAAACCTCCTCCACATCCCCAAGACTCGCTACTCGCTACAAAGCCAAGGGAGAACGAAGGTTTGCCGCCCAAAGACCAAGACTATGGAATGCACTACCCACGAACATCCGTATGGAAGAAAACCATCGAGCCTTCCGGAAAAAACTAAAGACCCATCTCTTCTAAGGATATCAACGACACTGGATGACAAACGATTGAGTTCGCATTTCCAGCGCTATACAAGTTCTCACTCACTCAGGAGGGATTTTGTCCTCTCCAAGTCGTTAAGGTTTCCAGGCTGACGTTTAACTCGAACCTTCAGCTCCCTCCACATACTTTCTATGGGATTAAGGTCTGGAGACTGCCTAGGCCACTCCAGGACCTTTAACCACTTAAAGTGGTTGTATACCCACAAATATGAAATGCACCTACAGGTAAGCCTACATTAAGGCTTACCTGTAGGTGCTTGCAATATCTCCGAGACCTACACGGTCTCGGAGATATTTGCAAAAAAGAGTGCACCGCTATCTACGGCGCATGCGCGCCGTAGATAACGGCGCAGGCGCACTGAGCGCGGAGGCTCTTTGAATGGCAGTCTGCCGGACACTGCTGGAATTCGCGCATGCGCGGGGATCGTGCCGTTCCCCACGCATGCGCGGGAGTGACGTCATCGCCGCTCCGGCAAATCACAGCGCCGGAGCGGCGATACCCGGAAGTCACTCCGGGTATCATGGATGCGACGGAGGACATGTCCGAGGACCGCTGCGGGGGCTTCGATCTAAGGTAAGTGATTGATAATGAGCTAGTATGCTAGTCATACTAGCTCATTATGTCTTTGCCTCGCAGGTTCTGAAAAAAAAAAGTTTTGCGGTATACAACCGCTTTAAGGACCGGGCCTGTTTTTTCAGATTCTGTGTTTACACGTTAAACATTTTTTTTGCTAGAAAATTACTTGGAACTCCCAAGCATTATATATTTTTTTCTAACACCCTAGAGAATAAAATGGCGGTCATTGCAATACTTTTTGTCACACTGTATTTGCGCAGCGGTCTTACAAGCGTACTTTTTTTGGAAAAAAAATCACTTTTTTTTTAATTAAAAAATAAGACAACAGTAAAGTTAGCCCAACTCTTTTTATATTGTGAAAGATAATGTTACGCCGAGTAAATTAATACCCAACATGTCATGCTTCAAAATTGCGCCCGCTCGTGGAATGTCGTCAAACTTTTTCCCTTAAAAATTTCTTTAGGCAACGTTTAAAAAATTCTATAGGTTGCATCTTTTGAGTTCCAGAGGAGGTCTAGGGCTAGAATTATTGCTCTCGCTCTAACGATTGCGGCGATCCCTCACTTATGTGGTTCGAACACAGTTTTCATATGCGGGCGCTACGCAAGTATGCGTTTGCTTCTGCGCGCGAGCTCGTCGGGATGGGGCGCTTTAAAAAATGTTATTTCTTTTTTATTTATTTTTACACTGAAAACATCCCTTGTAATAGAAAAAAAAGCTTGGCAGGTCCTCCTAAATATGAGATCTGGGGTCACATCTCATATTTTTAGACTAAAATGCAATAAAAAAATAAAATTCAATTGTCATTTGAAAAAATGAGAACAAAAAAATGTCCCTTTTAGGAAGTATGGGCGGAAGTGATGTTTTGAAGTCGCTTCCGCCCTGCTATGGTATGGAGACCATCTTGCCCTCACTCGTATCCATGCCCAGCACGAGAAAGGACCCGATCGCCTCCGCCGCTGCCGACGGCTCTGGTAGGTGGCGGGAGAGCGGCGGGAGGGAGGGGGCCCTCTCCCGCCGTGGATAACAGTGATCTTGCGGCGAATCCGTGGCAGAGACCGCCATTATCATTTACAGGACCGGCGCCTGAAGAGATGGATACTTTGGTTGTGGCAGCAGCTGCTACCATTACCGAGATATCCATCTTCAAACTAAGGACGTATACAGTCGTGCGCTGGTCCTTAAGTGGTTAATGTGCTTCTTCTTGAGCTACTCCTTTCTTGCCTTGGTCGTGTGTTTTGGGTCATTGTCATGCTGGAAGACCCATCCATGACCCATTTTCAATGCTCTGGCTGAGGGAAGGAGGTTCTCACCCAAGATTTGATGGTACGTGGCCCCGCCCATCGTCCCTTTTGATGCAGTGAAGTTGTCCTGTCCCCTTAGCGGAAATACACCCCCCAAAGCATAATGTTTCCCCCTCCATGTATGACGGTGGGGGGGATAGTGTTCTCCATGTAGGACGGTGGGGGGGATGGTGTTCTCCATGTAGGACGGTGGGGGGGATGGTGTTCTCCATGTAGGACGGTGGGGGGGATGGTGTTCTCCATGTAGGACGGTGGGGGGGATGGTGTTCTCCATGTAGGACGGTGGGGGGGATGGTGTTCTCCATGTAGGACGGTGGGGCGGATGGTGTTCTCCATGTAGGACGGTGGGGCGGATGGTGTTCTCCATGTAGGACGGTGGGGCGGATGGTGTTCTCCATGTAGGACGGTGGGGCGGATGGTGTTCTCCATGTAGGACGGTGGGGCGGATGGTGTTCTCCATGTAGGACGGTGGGGCGGATGGTGTTCTCCATGTAGGACGGTGGGGCGGATGGTGTTCTCCATGTAGGACGGTGGGCGGATGGTGTTCTCCATGTGGGGCGGATGGTGTTCTCCATGTGGGGCGGGGGATGGTGTTCTCCATGTAGGATGGTGGAGGGGGGATGGTGTTCTCCATGTAGGATGGTGGGGGGGGATGGTGTTCTCCATGTAGGATGGTGGGGGGGGGATGGTGTTCTCCATGTAGGATGGTGGGGGGGGGGATGGTGTTCTCCATGTAGGACGGTGGGGGGGGATGGTGTTCTCCATGTAGGACGGTGGGGGGGGGATGGTGTTCTCCATGTAGGACGGTGGGGGGGGGGATGGTGTTCTCCATGTAGGACGGTGGGGGGGGGATGGTGTTCTCCATGTAGGACGGTGGGGGGGGATGGTGTTCTCCATGTAGGACGGTGGGGGGGGGATGGTGTTCTCCATGTAGGAAGGTGGGGGGGATGGTGTTCTCCATGTAGGACGGTGGGGGGGATGGTGTTCTCCATGTAGGACGGTGGGGGGATGGTGTTCTCCATGTAGGACGGGGGTGGGGGGATGGTGTTCTCCATGTAGGACGGTGGGGGGGGGGATGGTGTTCTCCATGTAGGACGGTGGGGGGGGATGGTGTTCTCCATGTAGGACGGTGGGGGGGGGGGGATGGTGTTCTCCATGTAGGATGGGGGGGGATGGGTTTCTCCATGTAGGACGGTGGGGGGGGGTGGGTTTCTCCATGTAGGACGTTGGGGGGGGGGGGGGATGGTGTTCTCCTCCATGTAGGACGGTGGGGGGGGGGGGTGGTGTTCTCCATGTAGGACGGTGGGGGGGGGGTGGTGTTCTCCATGTAGGACGGTGGGGGGGGGGGGTGGTGTTCTCCATGTAGGACGGTGGGGGGGGGGGTGGTGTTCTCCATGTAGGACGGTGGGGGGGGGGTGTTCTTGGGGTCATAGGCAGCATTCCTCCTCCTCCAAACACGGCAAGTCGAGTTGATCCCAAAGAGCTGGATTTTGGTCTCATTTGACCACAACACTTTCCCCCAGTTCTCCTCGGAATCATTCAGATGTTGATTATCAGACTTCAGACGGGCTGTACATGCGATTTTCCTGAGCAGTGGGACCTTGCGGGGGCCGCAGGATTTCAGCCAATCACAGTGTAGTGTGTTACCGATTGTTTTCTTGGTGACGATGGTCCCGGCTGAGATCAGTGACAAGATTCTCCTGTGTAGTTCTGGGCGGATTCCTCACCGTTCTCATGATCATTGAACCTCCCCGAGGGGAGATCTTGTATGGAACCCCCAGACCGAGGAGAGTGACAGTTATTTTGTGTTTCTTCCATTTGTGAATAATAATCCCCCCAACTGTTGTCTCCTCTCACCAAGCTGCTTGGCGATGGTCCCTTAGCAGAAATACACCCCCCAAAGCATAATGTTTCCCCCTCCATGTATGACGGTGGGGGGGGTGGTGTTCTCCATGTAGGACGGTGGGGGGGATGGTGTTCTCCATGTAGGACGGTGGGGCGGATGGTGTTCTCCATGTAGGACGGTGGGGCGGATGGTGTTCTCCATGTAGGACGGTGGGGGGGGATGGTGTTCTCCATGTAGGACGGTGGGGGGGGGGATGGTGTTCTCCATGTAGGACGGGGGTGGGGGGATGGTGTTCTCCATGTAGGACGGGGGTGGGGGGATGGTGTTCTCCATGTAGGACGGGGGTGGGGGGATGGTGTTCTCCATGTAGGACGGGGGTGGGGGGATGGTGTTCTCCATGTAGGACGGGGGTGGGGGGATGGTGTTCTCCATGTAGGACGGGGGTGGGGGGATGGTGTTCTCCATGTAGGACGGGGGTGGGGGGGATGGTGTTCTCCATGTAGGACGGTGGGGTGGGGGGATGGTGTTCTCCATGTAGGACGGTGGGGGGGGGATGGTGTTCTCCATGTAGGACGGGGGTGGGGGGATGGTGTTCTCCATGTAGGACGGGGGTGGGGGGATGGTGTTCTCCATGTAGGACGGGGGTGGGGGGATGGTGTTCTCCATGTAGGACGGTGGGGGGGGTGGTGTTCTCCATGTAGGACAGGGGTGGGGGGGTGGTGTTCTCCATGTAGGACGGGGGTGGGGGGGTGGTGTTCTCCATGTAGGACGGGGGTGGGGGGATGGTGTTCTCCATGTAGGACGGGGGTGGGGGGATGGTGTTCTCCATGTAGGACGGGGGTGGGGTGATGGTGTTCTCCATGTAGGACGGGGGTGGGGTGATGGTGTTCTCCATGTAGGACGGGGGTGGGGGGATGGTGTTCTCCATGTAGGACGGGGGTGGGGGGATGGTGTTCTCCATGTAGGACGGGGGTGGGGGGATGGTGTTCTCCATGTAGGACGGGGGTGGGGGGATGGTGTTCTCCATGTAGGACGGGGGTGGGGGGATGGTGTTCTCCATGTAGGACGGGGGTGGGGGGATGGTGTTCTCCATGTAGGACGGGGGTGGGGGGATGGTGTTCTCCATGTAGGACGGGGGTGGGGGGATGGTGTTCTCCATGTAGGACGGGGGTGGGGGGATGGTGTTCTCCATGTAGGACGGGGGTGGGGGGATGGTGTTCTCCATGTAGGGACGGGGTGGGGGGATGGTGTTCTCCATGTAGGACGGTGGGGGGGGGATGGTGTTCTCCATGTAGGACGGTGGGGGGGGGTGGTGTTCTCCATGTAGGACGGTGGGGGGGATGGTGTCCTCCATGTAGGACGGTGGGGGGGGGATGGTGTCCTCCATGTAGGACGGGGGTGGGGGGATGGTGTTCTCCATGTAGGACGGGGTTGGGGGGATGGTGTTCTCCATGTAGGACGGGGTTGGGGGGATGGTGTTCTCCATGTAGGACGGGGTTGGGGGGATGGTGTTCTCCATGTAGGACGGGGTTGGGGGGATGGTGTTCTCCATGTAGGACGGTGGGGGGGGGTGGTGTTCTCCATGTAGGACGGTGGGGGGATGGTGTTCTCCATGTAGGACGGGGGGGGGGATGGTGTTCTCCATGTAGGACGGGGGGGGGTGGTGTTCTCCATGTAGGACGGGGGGGGGGGTGGTGTTCTCCATGTAGGACGGGGAGGGGGGTGGTGTTCTCCATGTAGGGCGGTGGGGGGGGATGGTGTTCTCCATGTAGGACGGTGGGGGGGGGATGGTGTTCTCCATGTAGGACGGGGGTGGGGGGATGGTGTTC
Organism: Rana muscosa; assembly: GCA_029206835.1. NCBI lineage: Eukaryota > Metazoa > Chordata > Amphibia > Anura > Ranidae > Rana > Rana muscosa. The sequence goes on from CM055122.1 coordinate 334,480,880, forward strand.
TCCATGTAGGACGGGGGTGGGGGGATGGTGTTCTCCATGTAGGACGGGGGTGGGGGGATGGTGTTCTCCATGTAGGACGGGGGTGGGGGGGATGGTGTTCTCCATGTAGGACGGGGGGTGGGGGGATGGTGTTCTCCATGTAGGACGGGGGTGGGGGGATGGTGTTCTCCATGTAGGACGGGGGTGGGTGGGTGGTGTTCTCCATGTAGGACGGGGGTGGGGGGGTGGTGTTCTCCATGTAGGACGGGGGGTGGGGGGGTGGTGTTCTCCATGTAGGACGGGGGTGGGGGGGGTGGTGTTCTCCATGTAGGACGGGGGTGGGGGGGGTGGTGTTCTCCATGTAGGACGGGGGTGGGGGGGGTGGTGTTCTCCATGTAGGACGGGGGGGGGTGGTGTTCTCCATGTAGGACGGTGGGGGGGTGGTGTTCTCCATGTAGGACGGGGGGGGGATGGTGTTCTTGGGGTCCTAGGCAGCATTCCTCCTCCTCCAAACACGGCAAGTTGAGTTGATGCCAAAGAGCTGGATTTTGGTCTCATTTGACCACAACACTTTCCCCCAGTTCTCCTCTGAATCATTCAGATGTTGATTATCAGACTTCAGACGGGCTGTACATGCGATTTCCTGAGGAGGGGGACCTTGCGGGGGCTGAAGGATTTCAGCCAATCACAGTGTAGTGTGTTACCGATTGTTTTCTTGGGGACGATGGTCCCGGCTGAGATCAGTGACAAGATTCTCCAGTGTAGTTCTGGGCGGATTCCTCGCCGTTCTCCTGATCATTGAACCTCCACGAGGGGAGATCTTGTATGGAGCCCCAGACCGAGGAGAGTGACAGTTATTTTGTGTTTCTTCCATTTGTGAATAATAATCCCCCCAACTGTTGTCACCCTCTCACCGAGCTGCTTGGCGATGGTCTTGTAGCCCATTCCAGCCTTGTGTAGATCTACAATCTTCTCCCCGATGTCCTTGGACAGCTCTTTGGTCTTGGCCATGGGGGAGAGATTGGAATCTGATTGGTTGCTTCTGTCTTTTATACAGGTAACAAGCTGAGATTAGGAGCACTCCCTTTATAAGAGAGTTCTAATCTCAGCTCGTTACCTGTATAGAAGACACCTGGGAGACGGAAATCTTGCTGATTGATAGGGGATCAAATACTTATTTCACTCCTTAAAATGCAAATCAATTTATAACTTTTCTGAAATGCGTTTTTCTGGATATTTTGGTTGTTATTCTCTCACTGTTCTAATAAACCGACCAATAAAATTATAGACTGATCGTTTCTTTGTCACAAAATCAGCAGCCGATCAAATACTTTTTTCCCCTCACTGTATGTATGAGAGGGACCAGGGGGCGATGCAATGACTCCAATATTGTGGTGTGGCGGTGCGCTCCCTGCGTTGTGGCGGTGCGCTCCCTGCGTTGTGGCGGTGATGGTACATCACCTGTGGTGTGGCGGTGTGGTCCCTGCGGAGTGGCAGTGCGGTGACGGTACATCTCCTGTGGTGTTGCAGCTCCTGGCGGACTCTCTGCAGACAGTCGGTGATGATGGGTGGACCTGCGATCTCTCCCAGGAGATGAGGAAACAGCTGAACACCTACAGCTCCTCCACCATACAGAAGGTAAGTGACCGTCCCATCCTCCACCCACACTATATTCATGTCCCTGCACTGAATATTTATGTCTGGGGGGGGAGGACACCACATGGAGTCACACACTGGTTGTTGCTAGGATTGGGGGGGTCACACTTGGGTTGCTTGGATTGGCGGGGGTAACACTTGGGTTGCTTGGATTGGCGGGGGTCACACTTGGGTTGCTTGGATTGGCGGGGGTCACACTTGGGTTGCTTAGATTGGCGGGGGTCACACTCGGGTTGCTAGAATTGGGGGGGTCACACTCGGGTTGCTAGGATTGGGGGGGTCACACTCGGGTTGCTAGGATTGGGGGGGTCACACTCGGGTTGCTAGGATTGGGGGGTCACACTTGGGTTGCTAGGATTGGGGGGGGTCACACTCGGGTTGCTAGGATTGGGGGGGGTCACACTCGGGTTGCTAGGATTGGCGGGGGTCACACTCGGGTTGCTAGGATTAGGGGGGTCACACTCGGGTTGCTAGGATTGGGGGGGGTCACACTCGGGTTGCTAGGATTGGGGGGGGGTCACACTCGGGTTGCTAGGATTGGGGGGGTCACACTCGGGTTGCTAGGATTGGGGGGGTCACACTCGGGTTGCTAGGATTGGGGGGGGGGTCACACTCGGGTTGCTAGGATTGGGGGGGGGTCACACTCGGGTTGCTAGGATTGGGGGGGGTCACACTCGGGTTGCTAGGATTGGGGGGGGGTCACACTCGGGTTGCTAGGATTGGGGGGGGTCACACTCGGGTTGCTAGGATTGGGGGGGGGTCACACTCGGGTTGCTAGGATTGGGGGGGGGTCACACTCGGGTTGCTAGGATTGGGGGGGGGTCACACTCGGGTTGCTAGGATTGGGGGGGGGTCACACTCGGGTTGCTAGGATTGGGGGGGGTCACACTCGGGTTGCTAGGATTGGGGGGGGTCACACTCGGGTTGCTAGGATTGGGGGGGGGGTCACACTCGGGTTGCTAGGATTGGGGGGGGGTCACACTCGGGTTGCTAGGATTGGGGGGGGGTCACACTCGGGTTGCTAGGATTGGGGGGGGGTCACACTCGGGTTGCTAGGATTGGGGGGGGTCACACTCGGGTTGCTAGGATTGGGGGGGGTCACACTCGGGTTGCTAGGATTGGGGGGGGTCACACGCGGGTTGCTAAGATTGGGGGGGGTCACACGCGGGTTGCTAAGATTGGGGGGGGTCACACGCGGGTTGCTAGGATTGGGGGGGGGTCACACTCGTGTTGCTAGGATTGGGGGGGGGGTCGCACTCGGGTTGCTACGGGTTGCTAGGATTGGATAACGCTTTGATTCTGGGGCCTTGCATGGAAGTCTCGCTTCTCCCGCCACATAATTAGTAAATTAATACAAAATCCAACGCTGAGTGAGATGAAGTGGGTGGAACTAGAGCTGATCCACCAATCACTGAAGTGTCCTTCCTCTCCGCCCATCCATATGCACGCTCAGGAGGTGAGTATATAACAGCCCGGTGTACTGGGGACAGCCAGCAGGGGGCGCCATTGCTTCATGTCTTCTGCTCTCTTCTCAGAACTTCCTATATAAGTGTATTGGGACCACACTGGGAGCGTGCTGCAACCGGGACGTGGTGAGGAAAGGGCTGCAGGAGCTTCTGACCAACGCCCAGTACCAGGAGGAGTCCGAGCGTGAGGTCAGTGCACCCCCCCTTCCATTAAGGGGAACTCCACACTAAGGGGAGCGTTCATTATTGCTGCTTGTATATCATTGTGGAGATGTTCAATGTCACTAAATATTCCCCTCCCATTCTACCAATCACCATAGATAACTCCTCCCATTCTACCAATCACCATAGAGGACCCCTCCCCTCCCATTCTACCAATCACAATGGAGAGATTTCCCTGCAGTGGTTTGTGTCTCTGCCCCTCCCACATGTCCTCCTTTCTCTCAGGGTCTGGCCGTTGCGTTTGGGATTTGCTCCGCCCATCACCTGGATGACACGTTGGAGAAGTTGTCGGAGTTCCTGAAGTCGGACATCATGAAGAAGAATGTGAATTTCTTCAATCTGTTCAAGGTACGGTCATGTGACCCCGGGGCCCTCCCCTCTGCAGAGGTTGGTGTCTTCTGGGTGTTCTGATTGGTCGGCAGGTCTTTTGGAATCGACATTTACAATGTGATTGTATAGAAATGTCTGCCCGGCATATGAATGTAATATACAGCCGGTGGCCAGGTGAGGAGGAATCTTCTAGGAATCTTCCAGGTCTTCTTTGTCCTGTCGGTATGTACACAGAATTGGGGACACTTTAGGTAGTCTTCCAGGTGTTTCTGGTCCTCTCTAGAACCAGGGAAATGGTGAGGATCTTCCATCCTTCCTGTAGGAACACAAAACCGGGGAGATGGTGAGGATCTTCCATCCATCCTGTAGGTCCACAGAAATGGAGAGATGGTGAGGGATCTTCCATCCTTCCTGTAGGAACACAGAACCGGGGAGATGGTGAGGGATCTTCCATCCTTCCTGTAGGTACACGGAACCGGGGAGATGGTGAGGGATCTTCCGTCCTTTCTGTAGGTACACGGAACTGGGGAGATGGTGAGGGATCTTCCATCCTTCCTGTAGGAACACAAAACCGGGGAGATGGTGAGGATCTTCCATCCATCCTGTAGGTCCACAGAAATGGAGAGATGGTGAGGGATCTTCCATCCTTCCTGTAGGAACACAGAACCGGGGAGATGGTGAGGGATCTTCCATCCTTCCTGTAGGTACACGGAACCGGGGAGATGGTGAGGGATCTTCCGTCCTTTCTGTAGGTACACGGAACCGGGGAGATGGTGATGTATCTTTTGTCCTTCCTGTAGGTACACAGAACCTGGGAGATGGTGAGGGATCTTCCATCCTTCCTGTAGATACACAGAACCGGGGAGATGGTGAGGGATCTTCCATCCTTCCTGTAGGTACACAGAACCTGGGAGATGGTGATGTATCTTTTGTCCTTCCTGTAGCAACACAGAACCTGGGAGATGGTGAGGGATCTTCCATCCTTCCTGTAGATACACAGAACCTGGGAGATGGTGAGGGAGCTTCCGTCCTTCCTGTAGGTACACAGAACCTGGGAGATGGTGAGGGATCTTCCATCCTTCCTGTAGGTACACAGAACCTGGAAGATGGTGAGGGATCTTCCATCCTTCCTGTAGATACACAGAACCGGGGAGATGGTGAGGGATCTTCCATCCTTCCTGTAGGTACACAGAACCTGGGAGATGGTGATGTATCTTTTGTCCTTCCTGTAGGAACACAGAACCTGGGAGATGGTGAGGGATCTTCCATCCTTCCTGTAGATACACAGAACCTGGGAGATGGTGAGGGAGCTTCCGTCCTTCCTGTAGGTACACAGAACCAGGGAGATGGTGAGGGATCTTTTGTCCTTCCTGTAGGTACACAGAACCGGGGAGATGGTGAGGGATCTTTTGTCCTTCCTGTAGATACACAGAACCGGGGAGATGGTGAGGGATCTTCCGTCCTTCCTGTAGGTACACAGAACCAGGGAGATGGTGAGGGATCTTTTGTCCTTCCTGTAGATACACAGAACCGGGGAGATGGTGAGGGATCTTCCGTCCTTCCTGTAGGTACACAGAACCTGGGAGATGGTGAGGGATCTTTTGTCCTTCCTGTAGATACACAGAACCGGGGACATGGTGAGGGATCTTCCGTCCTTCCTGTAGGTACACAGAACCTGGGAGATGGTGAGGGATCTTCCGTCCTTCCTGTAGGTACACAGAACCTGGGAGATGGTGAGGGATCTTTTGTCCTTCCTGTAGGTACACAGAACCGGGGACATGGTGAGAGATCTTCCATCCTTCCTGTAGGTACACAGAACCTGGGAGATGGTGATGTATCTTTTGTCCTTCCTGTAGGTACACAGAACCTGGGAGATGGTGAGGGATCTTTTGTCCTTCCTGTAGATACACAGAACCGGGGAGATGGTGAGGGATCTTCCGTCCTTCCTGTAGGTACACAGAACCGGGGAGATGGTGAGGGATCTTCCGTCCTTCCTGTAGGTACACAGAACCGGGGAGATGGTGAGGGATCTTCCATCCTTCCTGTAGGTACACAGAACCGGGGAGATGGTGAGGGATCTTACGTCCTTCCTGTAGGTACACAGAACCGGGGAGATGGTGAGGGATCTTCCATCCTTCCTGTAGGTACACAGAACCGGGGAGATGGTGAGGGATCTTCCATCCTTCCTGTAGGTACACAGAACCTGGGAGATGGTGAGGGATCTTGCGTCCTTCCTGTAGGTACACAGAACCGGGGAGATGGTGAGGGATCTTCCATCCTTCCTGTAGGTACACAGAACCGGGGAGATGGTGAGGGATCTTACGTCCTTCCTGTAGGTACACAGAACCGGGGAGATGGTGAGGGATCTTCCGTCCTTCCTGTAGGTACACAGAACCGGGGAGATGGTGAGGATCTTCCGTCCTTCCTGTAGGTACACAGAACCGGGGAGATGGTAAGGGATCTTTTGTCTCGGGTTGTGGTTTATGGGTCATTCTCCGGCCCCCTATCTCATACCTTGACGTTGGTTCTGATTGGCCACCATTGTTGTGCACACAGCGATCTCTCTGGACTGGCGGTTCCGGATCCATTCCGGCGTTGATCCGTGTCTTTGTCGGCGCCGGGCTGTTTACACGCTGGCTGTCCCCCCCCCATCCCCCTACCATCCCGGTTACGCTCCATGCCGGGAATGTTAATTCGATCTTCAGACCTGACTCTAATGGACATAGCAGATCTTCCATGTTTGGGGGTGGATAAGATGGCTGCCATTTCCTCTCCCAGGGATTGGCCAATACGCTTCCTGCTCATCGTTTCAGCAGAGTATTATGTTCCCTCTGGAAGGATTTGTTTGTGTTTTTCCAGGGGGGAGGGGTCGGCGGGGACGCAGAAATACGGGGGCGTCGGATCTGTACAGGAACTGGAACATGTGTTTGGATTGTGGTCACCGGCTCACCTTGCAGGGTGCGGGGGAGGGGAAATCATTGCCGTCTGACAACTCACACAGGTGTCCGCTCAGAATGTCATATCGATGCCAGGGGCCCCAAGGCCCCGGGTACCTCCCCCTTCCTGCGCATGCTGCCAAAGATCACTTCCAATTCGCTGCAACTCATCCCATAGATCAGCCACCTTCACCTTTCCTCTATGTGGCCCCCAATGCCCCACAATCTTAATCTTTCTGCATTTTTTGCAGAAAATTGCAAGAACCCCCAGCATTGGTGTCAGTGGAGGCAGGTCTAACCCCCCCAGCATTGGTGTCAGTGGAGGCAGGTCTAACCCCCCCCCCAGCATTGGTGTCCGTGGAGGCAGGTCTAACCCCCCCCCCCCAGCATTGGTGTCAGTGGAGGCAGGTCTAACCCCCCCCCAGCATTGGTGTCAGTGGAGGCAGGTCTAACCCCCCCCCCCAGCATTGGTGTCAGTGGAGGCAGGTCTAACCCCCCCCCCCCCCAGCATTGGTGTCAGTGGAGGCAGGTCTAACCCCCCCCCCCCCAGCATTGGTGTCAGTGGAGGCAGGTCTAACCCCCCCCCCCCAGCATTGGTGTCAGTGGAGGCAGGTCTAACCCCCCCCCCCCCCCCAGCATTGGTGTCAGTGGAGGCAGGTCTAACCCCCCCCCCCAGCATTGGTGTCAGTGGAGGCAGGTCTAACCCTCCCCAGCATTGGTGTCAGTGGAGGCAGGTCTAACCCCCCCAGCATTGGTGTCAGTGGAGGCAGGTCTAACCCCCTCCCCAGCATTGGTGTCAGTGGAGGCAGGTCTAACCCTCCCCAGCATTGGTGTCAGTGGAGGCAGGTCTAACCCCCCCAGCATTGGTGTCAGTGGAGGCAGGTCTAACCCCCCCAGAATTGGTGTCAGTGGAGGCAGGTCTAACCCCCCCCCCCCCAGCATTGGTGTCAGTGGAGGCAGGTCTAACCCCCCCCCAGCATTGGTGTCAGTGGAGGCAGGTCTAACCCCCCCCCCAGCATTGGTGTCAGTGGAGGCAGGTCTAAACCCCCCCCCAGCATTGGTGTCAGTGGAGGCAGGTCTAACCCCCCCCCCCAGCATTGGTGTCAGTGGAGGCAGGTCTAACCCCCCCCCCCCCAGCATTGGTGTCAGTGGAGGCAGGTCTAACCCCCCCCCCCCCAGCATTGGTGTCAGTGGAGGCAGGTCTAACCCCCCTCAGCATTGGTGTCCGTGGAGGGAGGTCTAACCCCCCCCCCCAGCATTGGTGTCCGTGGAGGGAGGTCTAACCCCCCCCCCAGCATTGGTGTCAGTGGAGGCAGGTCTAACCCCCCCCCCCAGCATTGGTGTCAGTGGAGGCAGGTCTAACCCCCCCCCCCCCAGCATTGGTGTCAGTGGAGGCAGGTCTAACCCCCCCCCAGCATTGGTGTCAGTGGAGGCAGGTCTAACCCCCCCCCCCCCCAGCATTGGTGTCAGTGGAGGCAGGTCTAACCCCCCCCCCCAGCATTGGTGTCAGTGGAGGCAGGTCTAACCCCCCCCCCAGCATTGGTGTCAGTGGAGGCAGGTCTAACCCCCCCCCCCAGCATTGGTGTCAGTGGAGGCAGGTCTAACCCCCCCCCCCCCCAGCATTGGTGTCAGTGGAGGCAGGTCTAACCCCCCCCCCAGCATTGGTGTCAGTGGAGGCAGGTCTAACCCCCCCCCCCCCCCCAGCATTGGTGTCAGTGGAGGCAGGTCTAACCCCCCCCCCCAGCATTGGTGTCAGTGGAGGCAGGTCTAACCCCCCCCCCCAGCATTGGTGTCAGTGGAGGCAGGTCTAACCCCCCCCCCCAGCATTGGTGTCAGTGGAGGCAGGTCTAAACCCCCCCCCCCAGCATTGGTGTCAGTGGAGGCAGGTCTAACCCCCCTCAGCATTGGTGTCAGTGGAGGCAGGTCTAACCCCCCTCAGCATTGGTGTCAGTGGAGGCAGGTCTAACCCCCCCCCAGCATTGTTGTCAGTGGAGGCAGGTCTAACCCCCCCCCAGCATTGGTGTCAGTGGAGGCAGGGTCTAACCCCCCCCAGCATTGGTGTCAGTGGAGGCAGGTCTAACCCCCCCCAGCATTGGTGTCAGTGGAGGCAGGTCTAACCCCCCCAGCATTGGTGTCAGTGGAGGCAGGTCTAACCCCCCCCAGCATTGGTGTCAGTGGAGGCAGGTCTAACCCCCCCCAGCATTGGTGTCAGTGGAGGCAGGTCTAACCCCCCCCCAGCATTGGTGTCAGTGGAGGCAGGTCTAACCCCCCCCAGCATTGGTGTCAGTGGAGGCAGGTCTAACCCCCCCCCCAGCATTGGTGTCAGTGGAGGCAGGTCTAACCCCCCCAGCATTGGTGTCAGTGGAGGCAGGTCTAACCCCCCCAGCATGGTGTCAGTGGAGGCATATCTAACCCCCCCCAGCATTGGTGTCAGTGGAGGCAGGTCTAACCCCCCCAGCATTGGTGTCAGTGGAGGCAGGTCTAACCCCCCCAGCATTGGTGTCAGTGGAGGCAGGTCTAACCCCCAGCATTGTTGTCAGTGGAGGCAGGTCTAACCCCCAGCATTGTTGTCAGTGGAGGCAGGTCTAACCCCCCCAGCATTGGTGTCAGTGGAGGCAGGTCTAACCCCCCCAGCATTGGTGTCAGTGGAGGCAGGTCTAACCCCCCCAGCATTGGTGTCAGTGGAGGCAGGTCTAACCCCCCCAGCATTGGTGTCAGTGGAGGCAGATCTACCCCCCCCCAGCATTGGTGTCAGTGGAGGCAGGTCTAACCCCCCCCCCCCCCCAGCATTGGTGTCAGTGGAGGCAGGTCTAACCCCCCCCCCCCCCAGCATTGGTGTCAGTGGAGGCAGGTCTAACCCCCCCCCCCCCCCCAGCATTGGTGTCAGTGGAGGCAGGTCTAACCCCCCCCCCCAGCATTGGTGTCAGTGGAGGCAGGTCTAACCCCCCCCCCCCCCAGCATTGGTGTCAGTGGAGGCAGGTCAAACCCCCCCCCCCCCAGCATTGGTGTCAGTGGAGGCAGGTCAAACCCCCCCCCCCCCCCAGCATTGGTGTCAGTGGAGGCAGGTCAAACCCCCCCCCCCAGCATTGGTGTCAGTGGAGGCAGGTCTAACCCCCCCCAGCATTGGTGTCAGTGGAGGCAGGTCTAACCCCCCCCAGCATTGGTGTCAGTGGAGGCAGGTCTAACCCCCCCCAGCATTGGTGTCAGTGGAGGCAGGTCTAACCCCCCCAGCATTGGTGTCAGTGGAGGCAGGTCTAACCCCCAAGCATTGGTGTCAGTGGAGGCAGGTCTAACCCCCCAGCATTGGTGTCAGTGGAGGCAGGTCTAACCCCCCAGCATTGGTGTCAGTGGAGGCAGGTCTAACCCCCCAGCATTGGTGTCAGTGGAGGCAGGTCTAACCCCCCAGCATTGGTGTCAGTGGAGGCAGGTCTAACCCCCTAGCATTGGTGTCAGTGGAGGCAGGTCAAACCCCCCCCAGCATTGGTGTCAGTGGAGGCAATTCTGCCCCCCCCCCAGCATTGGTGTCAGTGGAGGCAATTCTGCCCCCCCCCCCAGCATTGGTGTCAGTGGAGGCAGGTCTAACCCCCCCCAGAATTGGTGTCAGTGGAGGCAGGTCTAACCCCCCCCCCAGCATTGGTGTCAGTGGAGGCAGGTCTAACCCCCCCCAGCATTGGTGTCAGTGGAGGCAGGTCTAACCCCCCCCCCCCCCAGCATTGGTGTCAGTGGAGGCAGGTCTAACCCCCCCCCCCCCAGCATTGGTGTCAGTGGAGGCAGGTCTAACCCCCCCCCCCCCCAGCATTGGTGTCAGTGGAGGCAGGTCTAACCCCCCCCCCAGCATTGGTGTCAGTGGAGGCAGGTCTAACCCCCCCCCAGCATTGGTGTCAGTGGAGGCAGGTCTAACCCCCAGCATTGGTGTCAGTGGAGGCAGGTCTAACCCCCAGCATTGGTGTCAGTGGAGGCAGGTCTAACCCCCAGCATTGGTGTCAGTGGAGGCAGGTCAAACCCCCCCAGCATTGGTGTCAGTGGAGGCAATTCTGCCCCCCCCCCCAGCATTGGTGTCAGTGGAGGCAATTCTGCCCCCCCAGCATTGGTGTCAGTGGAGGCAGGTATAAGACAACTCAGACAACTCGGAACCAATCAACTGAGCTGTATCTTGTGTGTGTTTCAGGATCGGGCAGACGGAGATCTGGAGAAGATAAAGAGCGCTCTGATCCTGTGCTATGGATACGTGGCGGTCTACGCCCCCACAGAGCTTGTACTGCCGCGAATCGAGTCCGACATCCTACGGAATGTCTTCCATTACTTCCATACCAAGGTGAGAGCCTGCTGAGGGCCCCTAATCACCAGATCCCTTACATCCTGATATGGGGACCCCAAGCCAACCCCTGTATTTCCATCATTGGCCCCCTAAGGAGAATTCCAGCCTTCCCAACATTGGTCCCAGCCCCTGGTACTCTATAGAAGAGAACCTCAACCATCCCAACATTGAGCCCCAGCCCCTAAAGAGAATCTCGGCCTTCCCAAAACTGTCCCCAAGCCCCTGGTATGCTATAGAAGGGAAACCCAGCCTTCCCAACATTGCCCCCTCCCCTCTTTCCCAGCCCCTGGTACACTACATAGAAGAGAACCCCAGCTTTCCCAACATTGGCCCCAGCCCCTGATTCTCTATAGAAGAAAACCCCAGCCCAGTCTTTCCAACATTGGCCCCAGCCCCTGGTACTCTATAGCAGAGGACCCCAGCCTTCTCAACATTACCCCCCCCTCCCCTCCTCTTTCCCAGCCCCTGATACACTATATATAGAAGAGAAACCCAGCTTTCCCAACATTGACCCCAGCCCCTGATTCTCTATAGAAGAAAACCCCAGCCCAGTCTTCCCAACATTGGCCCCAGCCCCTGGTACTCTATAGCAGAGGACCCCAGCCTTCTCAACATTACCCCCCCTCCCCTCCTCTTTCCCAGCCCCTGATACACTATATATAGAAGAGAAACCCAGCTTTCCCAACATTGACCCCAGCCCCTGATTCTCTATAGAAGAGAACCTCAGCCCCCTCCTTCCCAGCCCCTGGTACTATATAGAAGTGAACCCCAGCCTACCCAACATTAACCCCAGCCCCTGGTACTCTATAGGAGAGAACTCCAGCTTTCCCAACATTGACCCCAGCCCCTAGTACTCTATAGAAGAGAACCCCAGCCCAGCCTTCCCAACATTGCACCCCTCCCCCCTTCCCAGCCCCTAGTACTCTATAGAAGAGAACCCCAGCCCAGCCTTCCCAACATTGCACCTCTCCCCCCTTCCCAGCCCCTGGTACTATATAGAAGAGAACCCCAGCCCAGCCTTCCCAACATTGCACCCCTTCCCAGCCCCTGGTACTTTATAGAAGAGAACCCCAGCCTCCAATTGTTGGGCCCCAGCCCCTGATACTCCTGTAGAGGAGAGCCTCATCTTTCCATACAAAAACCAACATGTAGTAGTCCTCTGACCCCCTGTCCTCCCGGTTCTGTCTTCCTGACACCCCTCACCTCCAGTATATTTAGGGCTGTCTGTGCTGGGGCCCTATGTAGCCATATCACTGGTGGTCATTGGTGCCCAGCTGAATATTAGCAACAATTTCACTCCATCTTCATGTGTTTTGCCTCCTAACTGTGTTCTCCTGGTTTCCCCCTCAGGTTCTGGGGATAAAGGTAGAGCCCAAGGTACAGTGCCCAAGCCTTCCTGCTAATCTGCTCTCCTCTCTCTGCTCTGCTATTCATTACGCAAGAACGATATGAGCGGAAGGGGTTTCAAGGGGAAGGGCTGTAGGAGGCGGTTACATTACCTGGTGGGGGCAAAAGAGATGCTAAGGAGACACCCACTAAGATGACTGCAGATGGAATAATACAAAGTTGTATGTGCAGGGAGGAGAGTTGCTTGGAAGCGAAGTTGTAGGTGCAAGAAGAAGAGTTGCTTAGAGGTGGGATGTTAAGGAGACACCCAGCAGGTTGACTGCAGATGAATTAGTATGGAAGGAGAGTTGCTCAGAGGTGAAGTTAAAGGTGCAAAGAGGAGAGTTGCTTGGAGGCGCAGTTGTAGGTGCAGGGAGGAGAGTTACTCAGAGGCGGAGTTGTAGGTACAGAGAGGGGGTTGCTTGGAGGTGGAGTTGTAAGTGCAGGGGGTGCGGGGAGGAGAGTTGCTTGGAGTTGTAGGGGCAGGGAGGAGAGTTACTCGAGGCAGAGTTTGAGGTACAGTGAGGGGTGTTACTTAGGGGCGGAGCTGTCAGTGCAGGGGAGGGAGTTGCTCGGAAAAGGAGTTGGAGGAGAGTTGCTAGGAGGAGTTGTAGGGTGGAGAGTTACTCGGTGGCAGAGTTTTAGGTACAGAGATGGGGGTTACTTGGGGGCGGAGCTGTCGGTGCAGGGGAGGAGAGTTGCTCGGAGGAGGAGTTGTAGGGGCAGGGAGGAGAGTTGCGCGGAGTTGTAGGTACAGAAAGGGGGGTTACTTTGGGGCGGAGCTGTCGGTGCAGGGGAGGGAGTTGCTCAGAAAAGGAGTTGTAGGTGCAGGGAGGAGGGTTGCTTGTTGGAGGAGCTTTAGGTTCAGGGAGGAGAGTTTCTCAGAGGAGAAGTTTTCGGTGCAGGGAGGAGAGTTGCTCAGAAAAGGAGTTGTAGGTGCAGGGAGGAGAGTTACTCAGAGGCTGAGTTGTAGGTGCAGGGAGGAGAGTTAGTCGAAGGCTGAGTTGTAGATGCAGGGTTGCTCGGAGGAGAAGTTGTAGGTGCAGGGCAGGGAGGAGGGTGGCTCCTAGGTGGAGGGGTAGGTGCAGGGAAGAGGGTGGCTCCTAGGTGGAGAGGTAGGTGCAGAGAAGAGGGTGGCTCCTAGGTGGACAGGTAGGTGTAGGGAGGAGAGTGGCTCCTAGGGGGAGGGGTAGGTGCAGTGCAGGGGCCCCAGTGGGAGCGGAGGGGAGGAGGGAGTCATAGTGGTCCTTGGGTGTGACTGGTGTATATAATCATCATGTGGTTTGCTGGCTGAGAGCCTTGTGCAGATCCTGACCTTTCCATCTGCCCAGCAGGGGGAACAGGGAAAGCCACCCTCTGCTCTGTGATTGGTCGGTTTGTGTGAATGTGCAGCTGGGAATTCTGGGATCTGTAGTCACTCGTGATGTGTCTGTGAGCCGAACCTCTGACAATGCAAAGCGCTAAACTTCATCACTAACCCTTTCATGCTGCCACATCTATCACTAACATGGCGGGGGAGGGTCTGTCATCATGCCTTTACATGGTGTGGAGCCACAGCGTCTGCCGGCGCCCTCTGGAGGTCATGGTAGGTACTAGCATACATGACATCTAATCACACTGTATAGTCTGTATAGTATAGGAGGGCTCGCCTCCCATCTTTAGAGCTTGGGGAAAAAAAAGGGAAGCTCTAGGGAAAAAAGTGGGTGTGATTAAATTACCATCAATATTGGGTGTGGCCTAATAAAGTCTGAGCCTATCTGCTGCATACACCACGCATGTATGAGCGATCACAGCCTCCACCTTGTACTGTGCACACAGGTGATAGAAAGGTGGAGAAGTGATCCTGGAAGGGGTCCTCAGGCTGTAAGTGCTTCTGTCCAGAGATTCCCTGTGACAGCAGTACTTTGGGGGAAGGGGTGAAAAGGTAGGTGGTCGCTGCCACTTTGCAATGTGGGAGTGTGTCTGTAGCGCTGTGTAAAGGTTTACTATGGAAACGCTGCTGGCTGAGACTCCGACCCGGAGGTAAGTTCGCGAAACCGAGCGCTGGAACAAGCATTCTGTCTCTGGGTTCCCGGGATCTGCGGGACTTCAGGAGTTGGGTGAAATCCCAGGATGGTCCCGCGGAATGCGGGACACTTGGGAGGTGCCCAGTGTCTGTTAACAGTGACATCATAATCTTGGGGCTATTTCATCATCACCTTGCATGTAACCAGATAATTCCATCTCCAGAAATCATTGTAATTCCACATTTCTGTTTGTCTGTCCTCCTCCCCCAACATCCCCTGAGAATGGAGAGCAAATATCACTGCCTGACTGACACTTGGGGGTCCCAGAACAATGACACCCTGACACTTGGGGGTCCCAGAACATTGACACCCTGACACTTGGGGGTCCCAGAACAATGACACCCTGACACTTGGGGGGTCCCAGAACAATGACACCCTGACACTTGGGGATCCAGAACAATGACACACTGACACTTGGGGATCCCAGAACAATGACACCCTGACACTTGGGGGATCCCAGAACAATGACACCCTGACACTTGGGGGATCCCAGAACAATGACACCCTGACACTTGGGGGATCCCAGAACAATGACACCCTGACACTTGGGGGATCCCAGAACAATGACACCCTGACACTTGGGGGATCCCAGAACAATGACACCCTGACACTTGGGGGATCCCAGAACAATGACACCCTGACACTTGGGGGATCCCAGAACAATGACACCCTGACACTTGGGGGATCCCAGAACAATGACACCCTGACACTTGGGGGATCCCAGAACAATGACACCCTGACACTTGGGGGATCCCAGAACAATGACACCCTGACACTTGGGGGATCCCAGAACAATGACACCCTGACACTTGGGGGATCCCAGAACAATGACACCCTGACACTTGGGGGATCCCAGAACAATGACACCCTGACACTTGGGGGATCCCAGAACAATGACACCCTGACACTTGGGGGATCCCAGAACAATGACACCCTGACACTTGGGGGATCCCAGAACAATGACACCCTGACACTTGGGGGATCCCAGAACAATGACACCCTGACACTTGGGGGATCCCAGAACAATGACACCCTGACACTTGGGGGATCCCAGAACAATGACCCCCTGACACTTGGGGGATCCCAGAACAATGACCCCCTTTTACTTGGGGGATCCCAGAACAATGACCCCCTTTTACTTGGGGGATCCCAGAACAATGACCCCCTTTTACTTGGGGGATCCCAGAACAATGACCCCCTTTTACTTGGGGGATCCCAGAACAATGACCCCCTTTTACTTGGGGGATCCCAGAACAATGACCCCCTTTTACTTGGGGGATCCCAGAACAATGACCCCCTTTTACTTGGGGGATCCCAGAACAATGACCCCCTGACACTTGGGGGATCCCAGAACAATGACCCCCTGACACTTGGGGGATCCCAGAACAATGACCCCCTGACACTTGGGGGATCCCAGAACAATGACCCCCTGACACTTGGGGGATCCCAGAACAATGACCCCCTGACACTTGGGGGATCCCAGAACAATGACCCCCTGACACTTGGGGGATCCCAGAACAATGACCCCCTGACACTTGGGGATCCCAGAACAATGACCCCCTGACACTTGGGGGATCCCAGAACAATGACACCCTGACACTTGGGGGATCCCAGAACAATGACACCCTGACACTTGGGGGATCCCAGAACAATGACACACTGACACTTGGGGGACCCAGAACATTGACACACTGACACTTGGGGGATCCCAGAACAATGACACCCTGACACTTGGGGGATCCCAGAACAATGACACCCTGACACTTGGGGGATCCCAGAACAATGACACCCTGACACTTGGGGGATCCCAGAACAATGACACCCTGACACTTGGGGGATCCCAGAACAATGACACCCTGACACTTGGGGGGATCCCAGAACAATGACACCCTGACACTTGGGGGTCCCAGAACAATGACACCCTGACACTTGGGGGATCCCAGAACAATGACACCCTGACACTTGGGGGATCCCAGAACAATGACACCCTGACACTTGGGGGATCCCAGAACAATGACCCCCTGACACTTGGGGGATCCCAGAACAATGACACCCCTGACACTTGGGGGATCCCAGAACAATGACACCCTGACACTTGGGGGACCCAGAACATTGACACACTGACACTTGGGGGATCCCAGAACAATGACACCCTGACACTTGGGGGATCCCAGAACAATGACACCCTGACACTTGGGGGATCCCAGAACAATGACACCCTGACACTTGGGGGATCCCAGAACAATGACACCCTGACACTTGGGGGTCCCAGAACAATGACACCCTGACACTTGGGGGATCCCAGAACAATGACACCCTGACACTTGGGGGATCCCAGAACAATGACACCCTGACACTTGGGGGATCCCAGAACAATGACACCCTGACACTTGGGGGTCCCAGAACAATGACACCCTGACACTTGGGGGTCCCAGAACAATGACACCCTGACACTTGGGGATCCCAGAACAATGACACCCTGACACTTGGGGATCCAGATCGATTGGGCTCTGTGGACGAAGTGTGTGAGGATTGAATTCTCCTCCAGAGATAACTTGGCCCATCTGCCGACTATGGGTTGTGTCACCTCCGGGGTATTTGGGTGAAATGCCGGTTTCCTGCCCGGTGTGCCAGGTCTGAGATGTGGAGAGCCGGGAGCGATCGATGACATAATTCAGTCTGCAGAGACTTCCTCCAAACTCTATTTATAGGTCTAATGGTTGTGGAATGTGATGATGTGATCGTGAGTTCCATGTCTGACCACCAGAGGGCAGGAGAGTCCTGGAATACATCATCTGGAGAGGTGATAAGTGTAGGAACCCTGAGCCAGGGGGGCAATGTGTGAGGGGGATGCAGGGGGCCCTCTGACAGTGTGCTGGGCCCCCAACCATGATTCTAAGGACCGTTCTTGCCTTGTCTTGTGGAACCAAACACCCCACTACTTCACGCTGACAGCGGAGTGCCCCCCGCCGAGCTTTATCCCGACAGAGCGGAATGCCCCCCCCCCCCCCTGCCGAGCTTTATCCC
>CM055122.1:334498365-334580525 GCA_029206835.1 Rana muscosa
GGCGCTCTCCTCCTTCTCCTCCTTCCTCTGGACGTACGGCGCTCTCCTCCTTCTCCTCCTTCCTCTGGACGTACGGCGCTCTCCTCCTTCTCCTTCCTCTGGACGTACGGCGCTCTCCTCCTTCTCCCTCTCCCTCCTCCTTCTCCCTCTCCCTCTCCTTCTCCCTCTCCCTCTCCTTCTCCCTCTCCTTCTCCTTCTCCCTCTCCCTCTCCTTCTCCCTCTCCCTCTCCTTCTCCCTCTCCCTCTCCTTCTCCTCTCTTCTCCTTCTCCTCCTTCTCCTTCTCCTCCTCCTTCTCTCTCCTCCTTCTCCTTCTCTGGACGTACGTCGCTCTCCTTCTCCTCCTTCTTCTCCTTCTTCTTCTCCTTTCTCTGGACGTACGTCGCTCTCCTTCTGCTCTCTCTCCTTCTCCTTCTTCTCCCTCTCCTTCTCCCTCTCCTTCTCCTTCTCCTCCTTCTCCTTCTCCTTCTCCTTTCTCTGGACGTACGTCGCTCTCCTTCTCCTCCTTCTTCTCCTTCTTCTTCTCCTTCCTCTGGACGTACGGCGCTCTCCTCCCTCTCCTTCTCCCTCTCCTTCTCCCTCTCCTTCTCCCTCTCCTTCTCCTTCTCCTTCTCCTTTCTCCTCCTTCTCCTTTCTCCTCCTTCTCCTTTCTCCTCCTTCTCCTTTCTCCTCCTTCTCCTTTCTCCTCCTTCTCCTTTCTCCTCCTTCTCCTTTCTCCTCCTTCTCCTTTCTCCTCCTTCTCCTTTCTCCTCCTTCTCCTTTCTCCTCCTTCTCCTTTCTCCTGGACGTACATCGCTCTCCTTCTCCTTCTCCTTCTTCTTCTCCTTTCTCTGGACGTACGTCGCTCTCCTTCTCCTCCTCCTTCTCCTTCTCCTCCTTCTCCTTTCTCTGGACGTACGTCGCTCTCCTTCTCCTCCTTCTCCTCCTTCTCCTCCTTCTCCTCCTCCTTCTCCTTCTTCTCCTTCTCCTTCTCCTTTCTCTGGACGTACGTTGCTCTCCTTCTCCTTCTCCTTCTTTCTCTGGACGTACGTCGTTCTCCTTCTCCTTCTCCTTTCTCTGGACGTACGTCGCTCTCCTTCTCCTTTCTCTGGATGTACGTCGTTCTCCTTTCTCTGGACGTACGTCGCTCTCCTTCTCCTTCTCCTTTCTCTGGACGTACGTCGCTCTCCTTCTCCTTCTCCTTTCTCTGGACGTACGTCGCTCTCCTTCTCCTTCTCCTTTCTCTGGACGTACGTCGCTCTCCTTCTCCTTTCTCTGGACGTACGTCGCTCTCCTTCTCCTTCTCCTTCTCCTTTCTCTGGACGTACGTCGCTCTCCTTCTCCTCCTTCTCCTCCTCCTTTCTCTGGACGTACGTTGCTCTCCTCCTCCTTCTCCTTTCTCTGGACGTACATCGCTCTCCTTCTCCTTCTCCTTTCTCTGGACGTACGTCGCTCTCCTTCTCCTCCTTTCTCTGGACGTACGTCGCTCTCCTTCTCCTCCTCCTTTCTCTGGACGTACGTCGCTCTCCTTCTCCTTCTCCTTCTCCTTCTCCTTTCTCTGGACGTACGTCGCTCTCCTCCTTCTCCTTCTCTTTCTTCTCCTTCTCCTTCCTCTGGACGTACGTCGCTCTTCTCCTTCTCCTTCCTCTGGACGTACGTCGCTCTCCTCCTTCTCCTTCCTCTGACGTACGTCGCTCTCCTGCTTCTCCTTCCTCTGGACGTACGGCGCTCTCCTTCTCCTTCCTCTGGACGTACGGCGCTCTCCTTCTCCTTCTCCCTCTCCCTCTCCTTCCTCTGGACGTACGGCGCTCTCCTTCTCCCTCTCCCTCTCCCTCTCCTTCCTCTGGACGTACGTCGCTCTCCTCCTTCTCCCTCTCCTTCTCCCTCTCCTTCTCCCTCTCCCTCTCCCTCTCCCTCTCCCTCTCCTTCTCCCTCTCCTTCTCCCTCTCCTTCTCCCTCTCCTTCTCCCTCTCCTTCTCCCTCTCCTTCTCCCTCTCCTTCTCCCTCTCCTTCTTTCTCTGGACGTACGTCGCTCTCCTTCTCCCTCTCCTTCTTTCTCTGGACGTACGTCGCTCTCCTTCTCCTCCTTCTCCTTCTTTCTCTGGACGTACGTCGCTCTCCTTCTCCTCCTTCTCCTTCTTTCTCTGGACGTACGTCGCTCTCCTTCTCCTCCTTCTCCTTTCTCCTGGACGTACATCGCTCTCCTTCTCCTCCTTCTCCTTTCTCCTGACGTACATCGCTCTCCTTCTCCTCCTTCTCCTTTCTCCTGGACGTACATCGCTCTCCTTCTCCTCCTTCTCCTTTCTCTGGACGTACGTCGCTCTCCTTCTCCTTCTTCTCCTTCTCCTTTCTCCTGGACGTACATCGCTCTCCTTCTCCTTCTCCTTCTCCTTTCTCTGGACGTACGTCGCTCTCCTTCTCCTTCTCCTTTCTCTGGACGTACGTCGCTCTCCTTCTCCTCCTTCTTCTCCTTCTCCTTCTCCTTTCTCTGGACGTACGTCGCTCTCCTCCTCCTTTCTCTGGACGTACGTCGCTCTCCTTCTCCTTTCTCCTGGACGTACATCGCTCTCCTTCTCCTCCTTCTCCTTTCTCTGGACGTACGTCGCTCTCCTTCTCCTTCTTCTCCTTCTCCTTTCTCCTGGACGTACATCGCTCTCCTTCTCCTTCTCCTTTCTCTGGACGTACGTCGCTCTCCTTCTCCTTCTCCTTTCTCTGGACGTACGTCGCTCTCCTTCTCCTCCTTCTTCTCCTTCTCCTTCTCCTTTCTCTGGACGTACGTCGCTCTCCTCCTCCTTTCTCTGGACGTACGTCGCTCTCCTTCTCCTTTCTCTGGACGTACGTCGCTCTCCTTCTCCTTTCTCTGGACGTACGTCGCTCTCCTTCTCCTTCTCCCCTCTCCCTCTCCTTCCTCTGGACGTACGTCGCTCTCCTTCTCCTTCTCCTTTCTCTGGACGTACGTCGCTCTCCTTCTCCTCCTTCTCCTTTCTCTGGACGTACGTTGCTCTCCTTCTCCTCCTTCTCCTTCTTCTCCTTTCTCTGGACGTACGTTGCTCTCCTTCTTCTCCTTTCTCTGGACGTACATCGCTCTCCTTCTCCTTCTTTCTCTGGACGTACGTCGCTCTCCTTCTCCTCCTCCTCCTTTCTCTGGACGTACGTCGCTCTCCTCCTTCTCCTCCTTCTCCTCCTTCTCCTTCTTCTCCTTCTCCTTCTCCTTTCTCTGGACGTACGTCGCTCCCCTTCTCCTTCTACTTCTCCTTCCTCTGGACGTACGTCGCTCTTTTTCCTTTTCCTTCTCCTTCCTCTGGACGTACGTCGCTCTTTTTCCTTTTCCTTCTCCTTCCTCTGGACGTATGTTGCTTGCGCTCTGACTTCTTTCTTTGATCCCCCCAGCTGTGCGGTTGAAGCTCTGAAGTTCATGCTGACTTACGGAGGGAATGACGAGGTAATGCAGAGCGTGGAGGCTGATGGGGGATGGGGAGAACATGAAAAAGGAGGAGACTCATTATGTGGGCGTGTCATCACTGAGCAGGTGAGTCGGTGCAGAGTGACGTCATCACGTCTGTGGTGTATTGTGAGAACGGAATTCTGTATTTGTTGTCTCTTCCTGCAGTGCCATGGGTCGCCATGCGGCTCCCAAAGTGCCGGTGATTATAAAGGATCTGCAGGCCGCTCAGGGCAGCGTGTACGACGGCCAGCGAATCACAGCCACGGCATTTCTTGCACAGGTGAGTGGCGGCTGTACCTGGGATGGGGGTCAGTGTGGGAGGGGACACTTATGTGACACCAGGATGGTGGTACGACCTCCAGAGCCACACCGCTGCGCTGGCACAGGAAGTGGAGATCTTCCAGAGTTTGGGGTGGAGTTCCACTTAATAACATGGTGGTCTTTTCTGCCGGTGTGAGCGTGGGACTTTCCGACTCCCTATAGAAAGGTGCTGGAAATTGTCCTCAGGTGTCCCACCGATGAGAAGGCGCTGCACTGGGGCGCTGGATGCATCTGTAGAAGAACGCGCTCAACCCTCATAGAATCCAGCCTGCTGGTAAGTGACCCGTGTGAGACGGCAGCAGTGAGGGTGTTATCTCCCCCCTCCCCCTCTGATCTCTGACAGTGAAGGGGTTATCTCCCCCCCCCCAGTGGTCTCTGGCAGTGAAGGGGTTATCTCCCCCCCCCCCCAGTGGTCTCTGGCAGTGAAGGGGTTACTCCCCCCCCCCGTGGTCTCTGGCAGTGAAGGGGTCACTACCCCCCCCCCCGTGGTCTCTGGCAGTGAAGGGGTTACTCCCCCCCTGTGGTCTCTGGCGGTGAAGGGGTTACTCCCCCCCCCGTGGTCTCTGGCAGTGAAGTGGTTACTCCCCCACCCCCCTCCCCAGTGGTCTCTGGCAGTGAAGGGGTTACTCTTCCCCCCCCCCCTAGTGGTCTCTGGCAGTGGAGGGGTTACTCCCCCACCCCCCCTCCCCAGTGGTCTCTGGCAGTGAAGGGGTTACTCTTCCCCCCCCCCTAGTGGTCTCTGGCAGTGGAGGGGTTATTCCTCCCCCCAGTTGTCTCTGGCAGTGAAGTGGTTACTCCCCCACCCCCCTCCCCAGTGGTCTCTGGCAGTGAAGGGGTTACTCTTCCCCCCCCTAGTGGTCTCTGGCAGTGGAGGGGTTACTCCCCCACCCCCCTCCCCAGTGGTCTCTGGCAGTGAAGGGGTTACTCTTTCCCCCCCCCCCCAGTGGTCTCTGGCAGTGAAGGGGTTACTCCCCCCCCCTCCAGTGGTCGCTGGCAGTGAAGGGGTTACTCCCCCCCAGTAGTCTCTGGCAGTGAAGGGGTTACTCTCCCCCCCCCCCCCGTTGTCTCTGGCAGTGAAGGGGTTACTCTCCCCCCCCGTTGTCTCTGGCAGTGAAGGGGTTACTCTCCCCCCCCCCCCGTTGTCTCTGGCAGTGAAGGGGTTACTCTCCCCCCCCCCCGTTGTCTCTGGCAGTGAAGGGGGTTACTCCCCCCCCTGTGGTCTCTGGCAGTGAAGGGGTTACTCCCCCCCCCTGTGGTCTCTGGCAGTGAAGGGGTTACTCCCCCCCCCTGTGGTCTCTGGCAGTGAAGGGGTTACTCCCCCCCCTGTGGTCTCTGGCAGTGAAGGGGTTACTCCCCCCCCCTGTGGTCTCTGGCAGTGAAGAGGTTATCTCCCCCCCCCCCCAGTGATCTCTGGCAGTGAAGGGGTTATCCCCCCCCCTCCCAGTGGTCCCTGGTAGTGAAGGGGTTCTCCCCCCCCCCCCCCCCCAAGTGGTCTCTGGCAGTGAAGAGGTTATCTCCTCCCCCCCCCCCAGTGATCTCTGGCAGTGAAGGGGTTATTCCCCCCCCCCCCCAGTGGTCTCTGGCAGTGAAGGGGTCCACCCTCCCCCGCAGTAATCGGAGGCTCTGGCACGGTCGACGGTGATGTCAGTCGGTGGTCGGCGGTTTCATTTGGAATTCTCGGCTTCCTCTGTATTATCCTCATTATCTGGGGGGGGGGCTCGTATGAGGCGGAATTTGATTTGCGGGGAAATGTGATTGGTCACCGACTGCGTTCTACATATGAAGAGCGAGCGCGGGATTCTTCACCGATTGTCATCTCCTGGTCTGTCCCCTTTGATGTCGGGGGAAAGCACGCTGACTACGGCTGCATTAAGGAGACCTTATTGCAGTGGCCCCGGGCCCCGCTCTGCACTCTGGAACTTTCCGCCGTGACATGGGAGTTGCATCAGCCCAATCCTGGCAGGCGATCTGCGTGATGGAAAAATGCGTCCGGACGGCTGGAAGCCGATGTGTAACCTGAGCAGCTGAGCGGTTATCTGGTGCCGGAGCGTGCGGCCCGCCGCCTCGTCCGTCACTGACATCGCCCCTGCCATTACACACACCACCCCCCCCAGTACACACACCACTCCCCCCAGTACACCCCCCCCTCCCCAAGTACACAACACCGCCCCTTCCTAAGAAAAGACCCAAAATGTCACAACGAAGAATGACGCCAAATCTCCTCCAACCGCCACCAGTTCCCGACTCTGCTCTGTGTACTTCACACCTCACCGCCACTATTATATAGAGCGGGGCCCAGAAATATCCACCCATTCCCCTACCACTAATAGAGCAGGGGCCCCATAATAGAGCAGGGCCCCAAAATATCCAACCAATTCCCCCACCACTAATAGAGCGGGCCCCGAAATATCCAACCAATTCCCCCACCACTAATAGAGCGGGCCCCCGAAATATCCAACCATTCCCCTACCACTAATAGAGCGGGCCCCGAAATATCCACCCATTCTCCCACCAGTATTAGAGCGGGGCCCCGAAATATCCACCCATTCTCCCACCAGTATTAGAGCGGGGCCCCGCAATATCCACCCATTCCCCTACCACTAATAGAGCGGGCCCTGAAATCTCCACCCATTCTCCCACCAGTAATAGAGCGGGGCCCCAAAATACCCAACCAATTCCCCTACCACTAATAGAGCGGGGCCCCGAAATATCCACCCATTCTCCCACCAGTTAATAGATCGGGGCCCCATAATATCCACCCATTCCCCTACCACTAATAGAGCGGGCCCCAAAATACCCAACCAATTCCCCACCACTAATAGAGCGGGGCCCCGAAATATCCACCCATTCTCCCACCAGTAATAGAGCGGGGCCCCGAAATATCCAACCATTCCCCCCACCACTAATAGATGCTTGCAGTCTGCGATCACGGCAACATAGCGAGCGGTTACCCGGTCAGGTGATGGAGGGGGGGCTCATATGAGGCGGAATTTGATTTGCGGGGAAATGTGATTGGTCACCGACCGCGTTTTACATATGAAAAGCGAGCGCGGGATTCTTCACCGATTTTGTCATCTCCTGGTCTGTCCCCTTTGATGGCGGGGGGAGCACGCTGACTATGGCTGCATTGAGGAGACATTATGGCTGTGGCCCCGGGCCCCGCTCTGCACTCTGGAACTTTCCGCCGTGACATGGGAGTTGCATCAGCCCAATCCTGGCAGGCGATCTGCGTGATGGAAAAATGCATCCGGACGGCTGGAAGCCGATCTGTAACCTGAGCAGCTATCTGGTGCCGGAGCGTGCGGCCTGCCGCCTCGTCCATCACTGTCATTGCCCCCGCCATTACACACACCACCCCCCAGTACACCGCCTCCCTCTCCAAGTACACAACACCGCCCCTTCCTAAGAAAAGACACAAAATGACACAACGAAGAATGACGCCAAATCCCCTCCAACCGCCACCGCTTCCCGACTCTGCTCTGTGTACTTCACACCTCACCGCCACTATTGTATAGAGCGGGGCCCCAAAATATCCACCCATTCCCCTACCACTAATAGAGCGGGGCCCCGAAATATCCAACCATTCACCCACCACTAATTGGGCATGGTCCCAAAATATCCCACCCATTCCCCCACCACTAATACAGGTCCTTCTCAAAAAATTTGCATATTGTGATAAAGTTCATTATTTTCTGTAATGTACTGATAAACATTAGACTTTCATATATTTTAGATTCGTTAAACACAACTTGAAGTAGTTCAAGCCTTTTCTTGTTTTAATATTGATGATTTTGGCATACAGCTCATGACAACCCAAAATTCCTATCTCAAAAAATTAGCATATCATGAAAAGGTTCTCTAAACGAGCTATTAACCTAATCATCTGAATCAACTAATTAACTCTAAACACCTGCAAAAGATTCCTGAGGCTTTTAAAAACTCCCAGCCTGGTTCATTACTCAAAACCGCAATCATGGGTAAGACTGCCGACCTGACTGCTGTCCAGAAGGCCATCATTGACACCCTCAAGCAAGAGGGTAAGACACAGAAAGAAATTTCTGAACGAATAGGCTGTTCCCAGAGTGCTGTATCAAGGTACCTCAGTGGGAAGTCTGTGGGAAGGAAAAAGTGTGGCAGAAAACGCTGCACAACGAGAAGAGGTGACCGGACCCTGAAGAAGATTGTGGAGAAGGACCGATTCCAGACCTTGGAGGACCTGCGGAAGCAGTGGACTGAGTCTGGAGTAGAAACATCCAGAGCCACCGTGAACAGGCGTGTGCAGGAAATGGGCTACAGGTGCCGCATTCCCCAGGTCAAGCCACTTTTGAACCAGAAACAGCGGCAGAAGCGCCTGACCTGGGCTACAGAGAAGCAGCACTGGACTGTTGCTCAGTGGTGTCCAAAGTACATTCAGAAATCAAGGTGCCAGAGTCTGGAGGAAGACTGGGGAGAGGGAAATGCCAAAATGCCTGAAGTCCAGTGTCAAGTACCCACAGTCAGTGATGGTCTGGGGTGCCATGTCAGCTGCTGGTGTTGGTCCACTGTGTTTTATCAAGGGCAGGGTCAATGCAGCTAGCTATCAGGAGATTTTGGAGCACTTCATGCTTCCATCTGCTGAAAAGCTTTATGGAGATGAAGATTTCATTTTTCAGCACGACCTGGCACCTGCTCACAGTGCCAAAACCACTGGTAAATGGTTTACTGACCATGGTATTACTGTGCTCAATTGGCCTGCCAACTCTCCTGACCTGAACCCCATAGAGAATCTGTGGGATATTGGGAAGAGAAAGTTGAGAGACGCAAGACCCAACACTCTGGATGAGCTTAAGGCCGCTATCGAAGCATCCTGGGCCTCCATAACACCTCAGCAGTGCCACAGGCTGGTTGCCTCCATGCCACGCCGCATTGAAGCAGTCATTTCTGCAAAAGGATTCCCGACAAGTATTGAGTGCATAACTGAACAGAATTATTTGAAGGTTGACTTTTTTTGTATTAAAAACACTTTTCTTTTATTGGTCGGATGAAATATGCTAATTTTTTGAGATAGGATTTTTGGGTTTTTCATGAGCTGTATGCCAAAATCATCAATATTAAAACAAGAAAAGGCTTGAACTACTTCAGTTGTGTGTAATGAATCTAAAATATATGAAAGTCTAATGTTTATCAGTACATTACAGAAAATAATGAACTTTATCACAATATGCTAATTTTTTGAGAAGGACCTGTAGAGCGGGGCCACAAAATATCCAACCATTCCCCCAGCACTAATGGAGCGGGGTCCCGAAATACCGAACTATTCCCCCCACCGCACACTAATAGAGCGGGGCCCTAAAATATCCACCCATTCCCCCACCACTATTGGGGCGTGGTCCAAAATATCCCACTCATTCCCCCACCACTAATAGAGCGGGGCCCCAAAAAATCCAACCATTCCCCCAGCACTAATGGAGCGGGGTCCCGAAATACCCAACTATTCCCCCCACTGTACCACTGATAGAGCGGGCCACCAAAATACCCAACCATTCCCCACCGCACCACTAATGGAGCAGGGCCCCGAAATATCCAACCATTCCCTCACCACTAATGGAGCGGGGCCACGAAATATCCCACAAATATCCATATCAAAATATCCAACTCCGGCCTGTAGAGGACGTCTCCTCTCCCGGCCTGTAGAGGACGTCTCCTCTCCCGGCCTGTAGAGGACGTCTCCTCTCCCGGCCTGTAGAGGACGTCTCCTCTCCCGGCCTGTAGAGGACGTCTCCTCTCCCGGCCTGTAGAGGACGTCTCCTCTCCCGGCCTGTAGAGGACGTCTCCTCTCCCGGCCTGTAGAGGACGTCTCCTCTCCCGGCCTGTAGAGGACGTCTCCTCTCCCGGCCTGTAGAGGACGTCTCCTCTCCCGGCCTGTAGAGGACGTCTCCTCTCCCGGCCTGTAGAGGACGTCTCCTCTCCCGGCCTGTAGAGGACGTCTCCTCTCCCGGCCTGTAGAGGACGTCTCCCGACCTACTCACCCCGTTCTGTCTTTGCAGCTGCTGCTCAGCAGTGACCTCAGTGGCCTCGTCCTCCTGGACCCTCTGATGGAGAACATGACAAGCCGGCTGAAGGACAGCAGTGTCACAGTGCGTATGCTCGCAGTCCGCGGTCTCGGCAACATAGCGATCGGTTACCCGGAGAAGGTGAGTCACCCCACGTGTCGGGGAAGGGCTGGGTGTCCCTGGTGTTTTGATCTACAAATCTTATGGCCTTTCAGGTGCGCAAACACGGGACCCACCTACTGACCGCCATGATCAACGCAATGGACGATCGCGACGACTCCGAGCACATCGTCACCCAGGAGGCCATGTCCAGCCTGTGCCGGCTCCTCCCCCATATACCGGACACCGACCTTCAGTCCCTCCTCATCCACACCGCCATCCGGATCCGCCCCTTCTTTGACCACGTGAGTGCTGGGCCGCCACCCCCCCCCCCTTCTCCCCGTATTCTGATCACCTGTGGAGGGCAGTGTGGTGTTTTCAGGAGGTAAGGCAGCCATTCTTGTCTTCTGATTGGTTCTCAGGAGCGGACAGACCTGCGCACCGCCTCCATCATGCTCTTCGGGACTCTCAGTAAATTTGTGTCTGGACAAGAAGAGGTTCTCTCCGAGCAAATCCTCAACGGTTTGGTGACGTTACTTCTCCACCTGCAAGACCCCAAACCGGACGTGGTGAAGGTAAGTGATTCACTGTGCCGAGACCACCACCGAGGCGTCATGTGACCCACAAGACATGCCCATCTTTCTCTCGTCCAGGCGTGCAAGTTTGCCCTGCAGATGTGCGCCCCGGGTCTCCACAACCAGAACCTGGCCGAGATGTTCACCGCGCACCTCCACCCCGACCGCAGCCTCCACTATGGGGAGTTCATCAACAACGTCGGCAAACACATGGTGAGGAGCATCTAAACCCCCCCCCCCCCCATACACCCTTCCCTCCCTCCCCATACACCCTTCCCTCCCTCCCCATACACCCTTCCCTCCCCCCCCCCATACACCCTTCTCTCCCTCCCTCCCCCCACATACACCCTCCCCCCCCCTCACCCCCCCCCCTCTTCATACACTCTTACCCCCCCCCTCTTTATACACTCTTACCCCCCCCCTCTTTATACACTCTTACCCCCCCCTCCATACTCCCTTCCCCCATACTGGGGTGTACACAGAACACTGTGGTGTGTGTGAATACTGCTGGGATGACTCTGATGTCCTCTTCTCTCCCCTGCCCCCCTCCAGGTATTGGGCTATCCTGATGTCATCGCCCGTCTCATCCAGACCAACGTCAGTTACTTTAAGAGCATCTGGCCTGAAATCCGAGCCGCCGCCCCAATGTTTATAGGTATGATATGGTGAAGACATGCCCACTGCAGGGTGACACAGACTGATCAGGGGTCTGCCCCTCCCACTGCGGGGTGACACAGACTGATAAGGGTGGGGGGTCTGCCCCTCCCACTGCGGGGTGACAGACTGATGGGGAGGTCTGCTCCTCCCACTGCGGGGTGACAGACTGATGGGGGTCTGTCTGCCCCTCCCACTGCAGGGTGACAGACAGAAGGGTGTTAGCCCCTCCCCTCTGGGGGTGAGCAGTGTTGTGATGTGATGTGTTCCCGCAGGTTTCCTGGTGCTGCACATGCAGAAGGATCAATCCAAGTTGGTGGATCTGGACCATCTGGTGACGTGTAAGTGTCTTCTCCATACTCCATTACCCACAATCCCTTCTTCTGTCCTAGAGGGTTATTACCCGCCCCAAAATGTGACCCCCCCACCCTCTGACTCCTCCAAATGTGACTGCCTCCCTCCACCCTCTGACTCCTCCCCCCACCCTCCTCCAAATGTGACTGCCTCCCTCCACCCTGACTCCTCCCCACCCCTCCAAATGTGACCGCCTCCTCCCCTCCCGACACCTCCAAATGTGACCGCCTCCTCCCCTCCCGACACCTCCAAATGTGACCGCCTCCCTCCACCCCCGACTCCTCCCCAATCGGCATATATTGCTGAATGTAACAGTGAAAAGAAAAAGGGGCGAGGCAGAATTACTTCTGGTAAAGATTTTAAAGGGGACATGAAAGAAAACAATCTGGTGTCCTCCAAGGTTTTTTCTTTTGCTGGGCGTTTTGCCGCTGTTGGTTTCCATTCACCGGACAGACGAGAATCTGGCTCCCTGACAACCGGGAGGAAGAATCCGTCTATAGATAGTGCTGAGCTCTCCTGGGGGCGCGCGGCGTGTATTTGGGGGTGACCTCTCCTGGGGGTGCACGGCGTGTATTTGGGGGTGACCTCTCCTGGGGGCGCGCGGCGTGTATTTGGGGGTGACCTCTCCTGGGGGTGCACGGCGTGTATTTGGGGGTGACCTCTCCTGGGGGTGCACGGCGTGTATTTGGGGGTGACCTCTCCTGGGGGTGCACGGCGTGTATTTGGGGTGTCTCCGTCTGGGTATATAGACGAGTATTCTCTGTATTGGAAGGCGGCGGCTCTGTAGTTGGGAGTTGATGAGGATAAGGAGATTTACAGCTGTGTAACCTGTTCTGCCCCCCCCGGGGACCCTGCACAGGACTGTGGGGGTGGAGGGGGGGGGCAGCAGACGGATCTCGGCGAGTTCCCTGCAGAATCCGAATAAACAGCTACTGGAAGTGGAGCGATCCGGAGAGGATGAGTCCGGGAGCCGCGCCAGCAATTGGGGGGGGGGGGGGGGGGGAAGCGTGCCGCCAAGTCCGACATCAGCAGAAGCTGGAGAGAGTGCGGTGCGATTATAGGACGGGGGGGGGGGGGGGAAACCTATAAATACAACCTCAGATCACTCCACTCCATATCCTGGAGATCTGGACTACAGAAAATGACCATTGATGCTTCTTACATTTTATTGTTGCTCTTCTGCGTTTATAGAACTGCCGCCCTGGGTCATAGAACCACTGCCCTGGGTCATAGAACCGCATCATAGAACCCCCGTCCTGCATCTGCCCCTCTATAGATAAGCCTTCTTCCTTCATTATTCCTGAACTATGGAAGCGTCACCCCCGGCAACCTGAATTCCCAGCGGATTCTCTAATCTGGACTAGATACATAATGGGGAGAATCTGATTGGTTACTGTAGACAACACGGACAGTACATCATGCATGCGTTGGCCATTCTCATGGGTTTATGGGGTGTGAAGTCAGAGGAATTCTAGATGCATTTTGTGGGTCACCATCCCGGTGTACAGATCACGCTATGGTGGGGACTCTGACTTTCTAGGCCCAGGACCTGAAGTACTGAAGTCGGGATTAGTATGACAGTCAGGAGAGGAGACCAGTGATGGCGGCTTCCATGTCCCTGTAATGATATGTCCCCTTTACTGGTTTCCAGACACTTAACCAGTTTACACTCCAAAGCTAATTTAGAAGAAAGTCCACCAAAGAGTCGAACAGGAAATTAGGGCCCTGCTCGTTAAAGCTTACAATATAGAAATCAGATGTAGATTGGGTTATACTGCCACCTACAGGAGGTTAGGACACTGGCAAACAGGAAAATTGTAGGCCTGCCTCCATAGAACGCCTCCTTTACCCAGCATCCCTCAGTTTTTTTTGCTTGTGTCCTAGGAGGATGGACTCCTTTTCTTCACCTCATAGTTTTGCAGGACTCGATGACATCACTGCCTGATCTGGTCTCTGTATAGCAAGTCCCGGGATTGGTGTTTCCTCAGCTCAGGTCGACGCACCCAGACGCACAGGGCAAGCCAGTGTCCTGTTGAGAAATGCCCCCTGTCGAATAATGCCCGCCCGGTACTGCGCATGAGCAGCGCTTGCGCAGTACGGAGCCACCGAACATCGGAATTTACGATCATGTGTAGACAGCGCCTGCGCACAATAGCTGACATTGTGCCACACGCTCCCGATGCTTGTGCAAGTCTGCAAGGGGCGGATTTCTTCATGATGGGTGCGTGTGAGGGGCGGATGCCTACAGAAGGGTGCGTATTT
Organism: Rana muscosa; assembly: GCA_029206835.1. NCBI lineage: Eukaryota > Metazoa > Chordata > Amphibia > Anura > Ranidae > Rana > Rana muscosa. Next base: position 334,512,085 of record CM055122.1, read on the forward strand.
TGTAATGAAGGGCAGTGCCATTGCTTGTGTTGGCTAATATTTGTTTACTAGATGGGGCGGAATTTTGGACGAAACTTAAACACATCTTAACAGCACTGCCCATCATTACAAAATACGCCCCCTTCTGTAGGCATCCGCCCCTCCCACGCGGCCATCATGAAGAAATCTGCCCCTTGCAGACTTGCACGAGCATCGGGAGCGTGTGGCACAATGTCGGCTATTGTGCGCAGGCGCTGTCTACACATGATCGTAAATTCCGATGTTCGGAGGCTTTCAGCGACTCCATACTGCGCAAGCGGGCATTATTCGACGGGGCATTTCTCGTCGGAATACCAGCAATGTGACTTCTGGGCTCCGCATTGTGGTGATTTGCAGACCTGAGGGTTCTGTGGTAGTTGGCCATGGAGCACTTTCCAGGTCCAGAGTTGGGGTGCAGCCAAGGTGTAGCCCCCCTGAAGACTCACTTTGTAAGGCCATTCAGGGTAAAGGATCACCAGGAGTTTCCTCTCTATTATCTCTAACTTACCTAATCTGTCTCGGTCTTGCTGAAGACATTACCATGCAGGTAAGGAAGTCCCTTTTCTTCTAGGCTGGTGTAAGTTGAGAGTATATTCCATGTCATCCCCTGGTAATGGCTGTAGTGTTTGGTGAAGTCGGATATATTTGGGTCCTTTCTATATCATATTCTCATGTTATCGATGAGGTCCATCACTTTTCTGATTCGTCCATTTCTCTCTTCAGCGCTCATCATCCTTTTGAAGGATCCCATCCCGGCTGTGCGTATCAAGGCGTCGGAGACGATGGGCCGCCTGGTGAAGTTTGTCTGATTTCTGTTAGGCTACGGTACTCCCGATGTTACCAGCTCCTCCAATCCCACATCATTTTCATTGTCTGTCCTTCGTGACGCTATCCATTCCTCCAGAGGGTCAGATGCGGTACATGGAAATGGTGGAATCTGGAAATCAGCACAAATCCGGGAGACACTCGGGACTGTCCAGACCAGACTCCCCACCGTAACCAGACCTGGAGAATGGGAACCATGGGTGGAGCTTTGTTCCTGGTCAGGGGTGGGTCGGGTGGGATTCTCAGGGATGGTCCACAATGAGGCACAACTGGTTATCACTATTTCTTTTTATTTATATGGGGGGGGGAGGGGGGTGGGGGTGGTGTCCTTCTTGGTGGTGGGGTTTATATTAGAATGTATGTATATTTGCAGTCACTGGACTTTTATATGCACTGGATGATGATGATGATGTAAGAGGTTCTGGGAATAAGATGGAGATTATTTTTCAATGGTTTCTGTGACTCTTATTTCTTTATCGTACACCACGGGACACAGAGCTAGTCATTACATAATGGGTTAAGGGTCACCAGCGGTGATTGGACACTGGCACAACCAATGGAAGACAGTTCCCCTCCATATAACCCCTCCCATCAGGGAAGTACCCTCAGTTTTTTCGCCAGTGTCGAAAGGTGTTGGACGCGTTAGGAGGTGCTAAAGGAAAGCTCTACCAAAGAGACCCTCTGGGGGTAAAAGAGCTATGCTTTCGGATCCATCCAAGACGCCTACAAATGAGCTGAATCTGGATGGGATCCTGGCCTCATCCATGAGGCGTCGCCTGTAATGTCTCTCTTCGGAGGACTGGGCTCTAGGATCCAGCACTTTCGCTATTTCGCTATAAAGTCCTGGTAAGAGTCTTGTACAAGGCCCAGGGGAGAGGTATCCTTTAAATAGGAACCCATATCCCTGAAGGTTGGCACACATAGCCCACCGTGAAGGGTGAAGTTTGGTATCTGTCTGAAATCTTTCAGCAGAAAAACCTGCGGCGTGGATAAGGTGAGATTAGAAGGTCCATAACTAGGTTGGGACCTTTTTCAAAAAGTGGATGTCTTCTTTTTTTCCACCACTGGGGGGAGTAAAGAGCTGAATATACTCACCTCACTCTGTTCAGTGTCGGCTTCGGCGAAGTACACTGCTCGTCACCTCCGCTGCTGAGCTTGCTGGGGCACCCCGATCCTCCTTTCGGTGGCCGACCAGACACCTGCAGATGCAGGTAAGTGGGAACAAGGGCTGATGAGAGTCCTCTCTCACTATGGCCACCGCCATACGCGCGGGAGCGCGCTTTATCGGAGGGGGGGGGGGCGAAGGCGTGCGCGGGCACGTGGCGCGCGCAGGCACAGAAACGGCGCCAATTTTAAAAGACTGTCAGTGTGAGAAGCACTGCAGCAGCAAGCAAGCTCGTTAGTTCTCTTATTCTTGGCAGAGAAACACAGCAGCTATACAGGGACGTAAGACTCCATGTGGTTGGATTGGGTACTTCCTAGAAGACATCCATGTTATGCATAGTTATGTGTTAAAAGTTGCATACTTAATGTATTTGCTAAACTGAACACGGTAGTATATGCATTTAGGTACCTTGTATTTTGTCTAAACGGTAAGCCTTCCAGGGGAAGTAATACGGACAAAAAGAGATAAGAAAGCACCACCGCCTGAGAGGAGGCTCTAACTGTGCTGACTCGGTACCTTTCTCTCCTGGGTTGCTAAATGCACCTGTTCAGGATGAGCCATTACCTCTGTCAGGTATGGCGGCTTCCTCAGTGAAGCCTGGGCCTGTATATGTCACTGAGGACACTTTATCAGCTGCCCTAAATAATCTGGAGGAAAAAATTGCTACCTTAATCGCTAAGTCCTCTAAAAAGGAACAATAAGCGAAGCAGGTCTCTTCCAGTATGGGACCTCCCTTCAGAAGTACCTGAGGGAGGAGGATGAGGAGGAGGAGGCTACATCAGCAGAGGATGAGGAGCCAGATTTTAAGGTCACAGGTACAATGCTATAGCAGTGCATTTAAGTTAACCTCTGCGGAGGTAACGGAATTACCTGTCTCCTCCCTAGGGTCATTAAGATCCCTGCAAGGTGCATGCTCCTTCCCGGTTCATCCGTTACTAGAGGATCTAATATACGCAAACTGGCAACATCCAGATAAGCGTTTCTCACCTCCAAAAAGGTTTAACATTCTTTATCCTATGGGGGAAAAAATTTTTTTTAAGAAATGGAGCCTGCCTGCGGTAGATGCGGCTATTTCTTGTGTAAATAAAAACCTGACATGTCCGGTGGATAATGTACAAGGGTTTAAAAAGATCCTTCTGAGAGGAAGTTGAAATCCTCCTTCCTTTTGGCCGGCTCAATTACCCAACCTGCAGTAGCAGCAGTCGGTATGGGTCAGGTCATCAGCCAACAGGTAAAGCAGGGGCTGAAGGAACTGCCTTCAGAGCAGGCTAGAAATTGGGAAAAATTTGCCTAAAAGCCTTATGCTTCACAGTGGATGCCATGAGAGATTCTATCATACAGGCATCACGCCTTACACTCCAGCTGGTACAGATGCGCAGAGTACTTTGGCTTGAGCATTGGTCAGCGGAGACCCCATGCAAAAAGCTGTTGGCAAGTTCCCGTTCCATGGCGAACGCCTATTTGGGGAAGATTTAGAAAAATATATACAGAAGATCAAGTGGTAAAATGACTTTTACCTGAGAGAAAGAAAAACAAGAGATCTTGTTTTAAACGCTCTCTCTCCCCAGCTCCCGGGAAATCTGACTCCAACCAGTGGCGGCGGCCTGTTTTAGCCGCCCACAAAATCAAGGGGCAAGCTCAGAAGAACAAGAAGCCGTGGGGTGCAAGAGCTAATAAGCAAGCCCCCAAAGCCTCTCAGTGAAGGGGCGCCCCCGCTCGGCCGAGTGGGAGGAAGGCTTTGTCAGTTCTGAGCAACTTGGTGGTCAGAAATCCAGGACAATTGGGTAGTATCCACAATATCCTCAGGGTACAAACTGGAATTTCGAGAGATCCCATCTTCTCAATTCCGAGGTTCAAGACTCTCCAAGGATCCACAAAAAAGAGAATCCTTCTTCAAAGGTTTGAATCACTTAATGGCTCAAGGGGTAGTTACAGACGTACCCCAAAAAGAGCGAGGTGCAGGTTTTTACTCAAACCTCTTTGTGATTCCAAAGCCAAATGGAGATGTCAGACCCATCCTGGATCTAAAATCCCTAAATCGGTTCCTGAACGATCGCCATTTTCGAATGGAAACGATCCGATCCGTGGCCGCCACTTTAAAGGGCGGAAAATTCATGGCGCCCATAGATATCAAGGACGCACATTTACACATACCCATCCTCCCCGCTCACCAAAGATTCCTAAGGTTTGCGGTAGAAGATCGCCACTTTCAATTTGTGGCTCTGCCGTTTGGTGTAGCCACCGCGCCCATAGTGTTCACAAAGGTGCTAGCTCCTCTGTTAGTAACCTAAGAACACGGGGCATTGCGGTAACAGCCTATCTGGACGATCTACTAGTAATAGATCAGTCAAAGGACGGATTGGGTCACGCTGTACACACTACAGTAGGATACCTGGAGCATTTAGGATGGATTATAAATTTACAAAAATCCTCTCTCCAGGCCCAAAGAAGGATAGGGTACCTGGGCATGATCATAGATACAGCCCAAAATGAGGTATACCTGCCAGAACCGAAGATACAGTCTCTGAAAGACCTGATCCACAAGGTCAAAGCAAACAAGAGGCCGTCTATTCGCCTTTGCATGAGACTATTGGGAAAGATGGTAGCCTCCTTCGAGGCGGTCCCTTACGCCCAGTTTCATTCGAGACTACTTCAAGGCAATATTTTAGCTTCCTGGAACAGGAAGAGCCAAGCTCTGGATATACCCATGCGCCTGTCCTCACAAGTACGCCACAACTTCGATTGGTGGCTAGAAGCCAGGAATTTACGGAAGGGAAAGTCCTTCCTCCCAGTGGCCTGGAAGGTGGTATCTAGGAATACCAGCCTATCGGACTGGGGTGCAGTATTCGAGGAGGCTTCTACCCAGGGAACCTGGGCCAAGACTCAGGGGATCCTGCCCATCAATGTGCTAGAGATCCGGGCGGTATATCTAGCCCTCAAAACCTGGACATACAGGTTACAGGGCTACCCAGTTCGGGTTCAATCCGACAATGCTACTGCAGTAGCTTACATCAATCACCAAGGAGGCACCCGCAGTCGGGCAGCCCAAAGAGAGGTGAACCGGATCCTGGCATGGCAGAAGAGCATGTACCTTGCCTTTCTGCAATCTTCATTCCAGGGATGGAAAATTGGCAAGCAGACTACCTGAGTCGTCAGCAGCTGCTACCAGGGAGTGGTCTCTTCACCCCGAGATCTTTCAGGCCATATGTCTGAGATGGGGAAACCCAGATGTAGACCTGCTAGCTGCCAGGTTCAACAAGAAATTGGACAACTTTGTGTCCAGAACGAGGGATCCTCTAGCCTACGGGACAGACGCTCTAATAATACAGACGCTCTAATAACTCCATGGAATCAGTTCTCACTGATCTAGGCATTCCCTCCGATCCCTCTTCTACAAAGACTGCTTCGCAGGATCAAGGAGGAGGGAATACCAGTAATCCTAGTGGCCCCAAACTGGCCCAGGAGGCCTTGGTATGCCGAGATTGTAAAAACGGCGATAGGAAGGCCCTGGAAGTTTCCACTCCGACACGACCTGCTGTCACAGGGTCCAGTATTCCACCCTTCCTTACAAAGGCTAAAGTTGACGGCCTGGCTGCTGAGACCCACATTTTTAAAAAGAGAGGGGTCTCTGGTCCGGCTCTTTCTACGCTCATTAATGCTAGAAAGCCAGCCTCCAGACTCATCTATCAGAGAGTCTGGAGAGCATACGTTTCCTGGTGTGAATCCAGAAGTTGGAATCCTCAGAAATATGAAATAAGCAGGATTCTTGCTTTTTGCCAGTTAGGAGTGGATATGAATTTAGCCCTTAGCACCATCAAAGGGCAAATATCGGCTCTATCAGTCTTCTTTCAGAGACCATTGGCATCTCACTCCCTAGTTTCGGACATTCATTAAGGGGGTACTGAGGATAAATCCTCCAGTTAGGACTCCCTTGTGTCCATGGGATTTGAATTTGGTATTGTCAGTGTTGCAAAAGCAACCTTTTGAACCTATTCGCCATATTCCTTTAATTATATTAAGTAGGAAGTTGGCTTTTCTGATTGCTATAGCTTCGGCTAGGAGAGTATCAGAGCTAGCAGCTCTTTCTTGTAAAGAGCCTTATCTAATTTGTCACAAGGACAAAAATCGTACTACGACCCCATCCGGCTTTTCTGCCTAAGGTGGTGTCGGCTTTTCACTTGAATCAAGACATTGTTCTGCCCTTCCTTTTTTTCCAAACCCCGCGGACGGCGGGGGAAAATTATTACACTCTCTAGATCTAGGGAGAGCGGTAAAGGTGTATCTGCAAGCAACCCGCTCAGATACGTAAAACAGATGTTTTGTTTATTTTACCAGATGGGCCCAAGAAGGGCCAAGCGGTATCAAGATCCACCATTTCCAGGGTGGATTAGACAAGTATTTATTCAAGCTTATGGTTTAAAGAACAGGACTCCTCCTTTTCCTGTTTAAGGCGCACTCTACCAGGGCGATAGGTGCTTCATGGGCAGTGCACCACCAGGCTTTCGATGGCTCAGATCTGTAAAGCTGCAACTGGTCTTCAGTCCATACATTTTCCAAATTTCTATCAAATAGATGTGAAAGGACATGAGGATTCCGCCTTTGGGCGAAGTGTGCTGCAGGCAGCAGTATAGGGCTTCTGGTCCGCAAGCGGCCTGTTTTGATCTGTGTCTCCCCCCCTTCATATGAGCATTGCTCTGGGACGTCCCATTATGTAATGACTAGCTCTGTGTCCCGTGGTGTGTGGTGTACGATAAAGAAAATAGGATTTTTATAACAGCTTACCTGTAAAAATCCTTTTCTTGGAGTACACCACGGGACACAGAGGTCCCCCCCTTCTTATGGGAACCTTACTGCTTTGCTACAAAAACTGAGGTACTTCCCTGATGGGAGGGGTTATATGGAGGGGAACTGTCTTCCATTGGTTGTGCCAGTGTCCAATCACCGCTGGTGACCCTTAACCCATTATGTAATGACTAGCTCTGTGTCCCGTGATGTACTCCAAGAAAAGGATTTTACAGGTAAGCTGTTATAAAAATCCTATTTTACAGTCCTCCGCGATAGTCTGCACACAGATAACGGCAGGATCCTATGAAGCCGCACATCAATTCAGACCCACTGCTATTTGAATGAATATCAGTCTCAGCCTGGACTCCTACCAGGCCACACCCACAACGTGTTTCACTCCACCCCCTCCGAGCTTAAAGAGGAGCTCCAGTTGTGTTTTTATTAGAAGTCAGAAGATACCAGGATCCGGTGATGTGCTCACCTGAACCATCGCTTCTCTCCCCGGCATTTCAACAGTGGGCATCCGACTTGTGACAGCTTGCGGCTTTACAGCCGGGTGTGCCTGCTGAATGGTCGGGCAGTCTTCTGGGACCAGTGATGTGTCCCAGAAGACTGCAGGGAGGGGCAGAGAACTTTTTCTCAGATCGCCTAGATTAGTGATGGTGAACTTTGCCACCTCAGATGTTTAGGAACTACATTTCCCATGATGCTCCACTACAGCATCATGGAAAATGTAGTTCCAAAACATCTGGGGTGCCAAAGTTCGCCATCGCTGGCCTAGATAATCCGAGTGGAAGTGGGAGCGGGTACCTGTCAACACGAGGTACCCCCTTGTATAAAAATAAAATAATGTTGTGCCAAAGGTAGCGGGGCAGGTGTGCTTAAAATGGAGTAGACTCCCATGGATGACTTTTTACCTTTTTAGGTACAGTAAATGTGCACTGCATATGAGATATTTACTTGTGACGTTGCCCGCACATGCGCTCTGAAGGAACGGCCACCCTGGGCCGTGAGCAACGGCTCCCAAACGCATGCATGGGAGTGACGTCATCGCAGCTCGTCCAAAGGCCTGGAGCACCCAACCTGCAGGGAAGACAGGGCTTCACCCTTTACCCAGTCAGTGGTCACAATGTGGCGCTAGAGGGGTTTTGTATTAGGGAAGTTACACATGTGCTTGTGATTGATGCAGGTATAACCAAAAAAAAAAAAAAACTGTGGTTTTCTATCGCTTTAAAGTGGAACTTCCTCTTCTTTTTTTTTTTTATCATGATTAAGCGCTGAGGGGGTGGAGTGAAACACGTTGGTGGCATGGCCTGGCAGGAGCCCAGGCTGAGACTGCCATTCATTCCAATACCAGTGGGTCTGCATTGATGTGCGGCTTCATGGGATCCATCCTTTGTTCATAGATTGGAACCGGCTAAAACTCGCTAAAATCTCCAACCACGTCACTTCCCGTGACTCTCCAGCAACAATAATTGGAGCTTTTTCTACGAGTTGGCTGTTTTCACAGCACACCATATAATGAGTGGATATTGTTGGTCCACCTGATACTAACCAACAACATGGCTGCCTCTAAGGTGGTGACAACTTCACCCCCGCCTCCCTTTTACCCGGTGTTCTGTCAAAACAGCCTACTCTCCAATATTTGATGCTGGAGTCGCAGGAAGTGACGTGGTTGGAGATTTCGGCGAGTTGAAGTTTTTGTCAGAACACCGACGCTCAGTGGTGGACAAAGGATTGCTTTTCCTATTACCGGATCACAGATAACTGAGAGATGGAGCCAAGTTGTTTCTTGAAAGCATTGCTGTGGCTCTGTATTATGAGGGTATTCCTTCCAGACGGGACCAAAGATAAGCAAGGCAATGGTGAGAAGATAATGGAACTACGGTGAGAAGAAAGTAGCTGCACACACCACAACAGAATCCTGAGAAATGCTTCTGGACGGTCCCTTGGACCCCGGGGCTGTATCACCGGTCATGTTTTGGTATACAGAAGCGGTTCTCCATATCCTGTTGCGGTGTGCGGCTACCTTCTTCTATCTCCGCGGTGGCGAGCCGGACCAGCACCTGCCAGGAGGGACAAGTGATGAGCTGGACTGCTCTTCTTCACCTGGAGTGGTGTCCCCCTCCCTTTCTATAGAGAATATCAATACCTGTTTCTAGAGACGACTTAGAAATTTTGCAGCCAGGTGGACTAGACAGTTACAATCTTATTATTTTCATCCATTGAGGGACACAGGAAAGTCCTATACAAGAGGATTGTCCGATTTGAGACATCTGGGCGGGTTCATGCACAGATTGTCTATTGAAATTGCACCAATTTCCAAAAATTGGAAACTTCGGGAGCGGTGTCGCACCGATAAATCTTTGGGTACAGGTTCTCGGATCTGTAAACCCATCCCGTGGTCGTTCTTCAAGTTTTACCAGGTGGATGATCAGAACGCTTCTGATTCCAGCAGGTCCTTCAGGTGGATCTCTGAACTGCAGACAGTGCTGTTGCTGGCGATTTGGCGTGTCAAAACACGCCAATGGGGGGGGGGGGGGGGGGGGGCGGGGGCGGGGGCGCAGAGTGATACAAAACGCATGCATTGTGTAATTTCCATTCTCACTCCTATTCCTGTATGGGGACGACGGCTCTCTAATTATTATATTAAAAGAAAATCATCAAGTCCCTTTTTCCCTAATGGATATCCAGCTGTCACATGACTGACCCGGCTCTCTCCCAGCCTGTCTGCAGGGAAACAGTGGCAGGGGGAGCTTCTAGTACTCTGCTGCTGGTCACATGTCCAAAAAAAAAACAAACACAAACTGCCTTTGCAATACATAATATCAATAAACTGTTTTAAACCACTTGACCCCTGGAAGATTTACCCCCCCCCCCCCCCTCATAAGGCCATTTTTATGCAATACGGCACTGTGTCACTTTAACTGACAAAAGTCGTGCAAACGCTGTACCCCAAAAAAAAGGATGTGCCCCCCCCCCCCCCTAAATAGAGCTTTCTTTTGGTGGTATTTGATCACCTCTGCGGTTTTTATTTTTGCGTTATAAACAAACAAAAAGAGCGTCAATTTTGAAAAAAAAAATACTATTTTTTACTTTCTGCTATAAAAACGTCCAATAAAAATATGTAAAAAAAAATCTAATTTCTTCATTAATTTAGGCCAATATGTGTTCTGCTACGTTTTTGGTAAAATAAAATAAAAATATCCTAATAAGTGTATATTGATTGGTTTTCGCAAAAGTTATCACATCTACAAACTACAGGATAGATTTATGCCATTTTTATTATTATTTTTTTTCTTTTCTAGTAATAGCGGCGATGAACGACTTATAGTGGAACTGCATCAGACACTGACACTTTTTGTGGACCAGTGACCCTAATACAGTGTTAAAAATATGCACTGTCACTGTACTAATGACACTGGTGGGGAAGGGGGTTAACAGTGGGGGCGATCAAAGGGTTAAATGTGTTCCTATGGAGTGCTTGCTAACTGTGGGGGAGGAGCGTGTACTCTGGGAAAGCATTGATTGGTGCTCCTGCTTTGTAGGGAACACAGGATCTCACACAACAGCGATCTGCCTTGTTTACATAGACTGTCGTTCTGCCCTGTGGTCCCCAACGATCCACTAGTCCTGGTGGCCATCACATCTGCCAGACCTGCTGAATGGTTCCTGCTGTGTCAAAGCACAGTGAGGGAAGGTCGCTGGCAGCACACGTAAAGGCCCCCAGAACCGGAAGGGCAGAATCGTGTACAGGTACGTGATTCTGCACAGGAGAGCCGCTGTGTATATACAGTCGGCAAGAGGTTAAATTGTCATACAATTATATATTAGAAATTATTTTTTTAGCAATAACATGCTGTGGGTGAATTTCTGACAGTCACAGGCTGTGTCACGCTCCCTCCAGCCTGTGTCTTAGAATACGAGGGAGGTGAAGCCTCCATCAATCTAAATGTAATATCCTGCCCCCCCCCATTGTGTTTAGCTGGTTAATGGGCATGGAGGGAATGGGCTGTCATTGTGTATACGCCCACATGTGTGACTCTGTAGTCACATGGGCTGCATAGATGTGATAGGGAGGAAATTCTCTGCGTAGAAACTCACTGAGCATGTGCAGAGCTGCCAACACTGCTCTGCAAAATCCCCCACTGCATTGGAGACATGGACTGAAGGGGGAGATAGAGAGCAGCAGGATCATCCAGGATTTTTGCAGACTACAATAAAAAATAAATCTCGTAGTGATGAGCGAGGATGACCAGCATGGAATACACCATTTATCGATGGCTTTTTATGATGGGGGGGGGGGGGTTTTCGTGACGCTTTAAGGACCTCTTGGGTTCTCTGATCTGTAAACCCCTCCCATTGGTCTTCTGTCCACAAGTTCTTCAGGTGGATGTTCATACCTCTTCTGATTCCATCTTTGGCTAGAAGGTCCTCCAGGCTGATCTCTGCAGGCGGGGGCCCCAGATTTGTTGGTTTTGGTGTTTGCTGTCGCCTGTCTCTCCTTGGACATCCGAACATTATAGGACTTCCTGTGTCCCTCAATGGAGGAGGAAGAGAATAAGATTTTTCTAGTCGTCGTAAAATCCTTTTCCTTTATCAGACTCCATTGAGGGAGTTTTTATTTAATGTACTGATTGGTATAAACTGGGGCATGCTGGTAGTAGGAGGGGGTTATCCTGGGTTGGTTCAAAATTATTTTGTTTATTGGTGTTCAGTTTCCTGTAGGGGGCAGTATCATCTGACTGTATAGGACTTCCTGTGTCCCCTCAAGGCACACCAGGAGGAGGAGTTTATGGTAAGTACAAAAGATGGATCTGCCTCTTCCCTCGGTCACATAGTCATCAGCGGTGGTGAAGAGAAGGTGGACACTGGATCTCGGGAAAGACAGCACAAGTATGGATCTGATCCCACACACCAAAAGGTCCGGGTGCTCCATCCAGCCAGTGAGGGAGCGGGGTCCGCCCTAGAGGAGCAAAACTGAAATATTCACCAACAGAGAACTGAAAGGACCTAAAGAAGAGATCTACTGCCCTACGTCGCCCTCAGCCTTTCACCATGGGCAGTGTGTGGAATAGTCATTGTCCTCCTGCCATGATACACTATATTACCAAAAGTATTGGGACACTTGCCTTTACACACACACCCCCCCCTTTAATGACCTCCCAGTCTTAGTCCGAAGGGTTCAGTATGGAGTTGGCCCCGCCCCTTGCAGCTATAACAGCTTCACCTCTACTGGGAAGGCCGTCCACAAGGTTCAGACAGGGCAGGGGTCTCAAACTGGCGCACCTCCAGCTGTTGTGAAACTACAAGTCCCATGAGGCATTGCAAGGCTGACAGTTACAAGTATCACTCCCACAGCCAGAGAGGCATGATGGGACTTGTAGTTTCGCAACAGCTGGACGGCCCCCCAGTTTGAGACCCCCTGTTCTACGGGAATGTTTGACCATTCTTCCAGGAGAGCATTTGTGAGGTCAAGCACTGATGTTGGACGAGAAGGCCTGACTCTCAACCCCTCGTACACACGAACGAGTATCTCTGCAAAAACCAGCAAGAAACTTGCCGGCAGAGATTTTTTGCCGAGAAATTCGTTCGTGTGTGTGGTTTCTCGTCAAGAAAAGCGCCAAGAATCTCGACGAGAAAATAGAGAACCTGCTCTCTATTTTCTCGTCAGCCTGTTTCTCGACGAGAAAATGGTGTGTGTACACTTACCTGTCCTCCCGGAAGCCCGCGCATGTTCGAAATGACTTTGACGCATGCGCGGTAGATTCCTAGGCATAGGTAGGGTGAACCAAGATGGCGGCGACGGCATCGAATGTGATGAGCGCATGCTCGTCGTATTCGATGACGTCACCGCGTTCGCTCCATTCAAAGAACCGCGGGTTCTTTGAAAGGAGCGTGTGTACACTCGGCCGGGACAAGTTTCTTGTCCAAGAATCTCGTCGAAAAAAACAACATGTTTTTTTTTGACGAGAATCTCGGCCGTGTGTACGAGGCTTCAGTCATCCCAAAGGTGTTCTATCAGGTTGAGGTCAGGACTCTGTGCAGGCCAGTCAAGTTCCTCCACCCCCCAAACTCACTCATCCATGTCTTTATGGACCTTGCTTTACCCCCTGCGGTTGCTGCTCAGTGTGGCCAGAGGACAGCCATGTCACCAACAGTACAATTTTCTCTCCAGACTTTACCAACACAGCGGCTTCCTGTGAGAATTTGCTGCGTCTTAGAATCCTCATAGGTTAATGTTGTAGTTCTGCACTAGCTAACCATCCAACGCACTTTAATAATGGACCACATTGAGGTCTGTTTTTACAAATAAACATTGAATGTTGGGAAAGGACACCCAACCCCCAAACAAATCTGCTTTGCCCCTCCCCCTAAGCTTATTTTTTTTTTTTTTTTTTAAATCTAGGCATGGAAGCAGATCCATCCCCGGTGTGGTCAGTTTGTGTCTTTCCTTTTTACTTGGAAGTTACCATACAAAAACGCAGTCAGCCGATAGTCCTGAAGTCCGCCATGCTCCTTGGCCGGCCGTTCACAGATGAAACAATGGCGGCTCCTGCTGGTTGGCGAGACTGGACACAGTGGCCACGTTCACTAAAACGGTCTCCAAAAAATATTCCCACCAGAAATATCGCAGAACAACTCTTCCCATATACTTATCTGACAGGTCCAAGTACTGGCCAAACCATGTGCCAAGGCAATCGCCCAGTGCAAGAGCCAGTTCCTCAACCAAACACTACAGGCCGGACCCACCACCGCGGGGTCTAGGTACCGTTCTGGAAGCTGCAAGACAGACAGCGCGCCGCCCCCGGGGCAATAAGCAGTCAGGTCCTATAAGAAGTGACAGACTAGGGCCCCCCTCCCATCACTGACAGACAAGGACCCTACAGACACATTAGGGCCCCCCCCTCCCATCACTGACAGACGAGGACCCCTACAGACACATTAGGGGCCACCCCTCCCATCACTGACAGACGAGGACCCCTACAGACACATTAGGGGCCCCCCCTCCCATCACTGACAGACGAGGACCCCTACAGACACATTAGGGGCCCCCCCTCCCATCACTGACAGACAAGGACCCCTACAGACACATTAGGGCCCCCCCCTCCCATCACTGACAGACGAGGACCCCTACAGACACATTAGGGGCTCCCCTCACTGACAGACGAGGACCCCTACAGACACATAAGGGCCCCCCCTCCCATCACTGACAGACGAGGACCCACCCCTACAGACACATTAGGGCCCCCCCTCCCATCACTGACAGACGAGGACCCACCCCTACAGACACATTAGGGCCCCCCCCTCCCATCACTGACAGACAAGGACCCCTAGAGACGCATCAAGCCCCCCCATCACGGGTCAGTCAGCTCAGACACATCGAATGCTTTATTATAAAATCTGAGGCCTCAGACAGACATCTTATATACAAGGCACTTCTACTTGGGGCGCTCACAGCAAATGCTGAACCACAAGTCCCAGCATGCATTGTGTGCAGCATTGTACTTCCACCAAAGGATGAAGTCCATCACATAGTCCTCCAGGTTCCAGAGCGGCTCTGTCCGCCATCACTGACTGGTCGCCTTGATCTAAGGGACGGCTCAGGGGAGGGTGGAATTACGTGAACAGCCTGAGGGTGGCGTCGGCTCCCGATGAGAAGACCCAGGGCTGAGTGGGGTGAAAGACGACATCCAAAACGCCCAGATCCCTTGTGATCTCATGTCCACGCAGAACCTTCACCGGCACAATGAGAGGATTCTGGAGGAGATCACTGCAGGTAGAAAGAAAAGGTGTCAGAGGAACATACTACATACACATTGTGCATACTACATACACGTGCAGAGCGTGCACACCAAGCATACTACATACACGTGCAGAGCGTGCACACCAAGCATACTACATACACGTGCAGAGCGTGCACACCGAGCATACTACATACACGTGCAGAGCGTGCACACCGAGCATACTACATACACGTGCAGAGCGTGCACACCGAGCATACTACATACACGTGCAGAGCGTGCACACCAAGCATACTACATACATGTGCAGAGCGTGCACACCGAGCATACTACATACATGTGTAGAGCGTGCACACCGAGCATACTACATACACGTGCAGAGCGTGCACACCGAGCATACTACATACACGTGCAGAGCGTACACACCGAGCATACTACATACACGTGCAGAGCGTGCACACCGAGCATACTACAGACATGTGCACCGAACATACTACATACACGTGCAGAGCGGGCACACCAAGCATACTATACACGTGCAGAGCGTGCACACTACATACACGCGCAGAGCGTGTGCACTGAGCATACTACATACATGTGCAGAGCATGCGCACAGAGCAGACTACATACACATAAAGAGCGCGTGCACTGAGCATACTACATATATGACCCTAAGGACCCAAATTACCGCAGACCGGTAACAAGCCTCAACACCATTTCCAAGATCATGGAGAAAGCGGTATGTACAACAGCTACAAGGCCATTTGGACACTTACAAACTCTTGGATCCACTACAATCAGGCTTCCGCCCAGGCCATGGCACAGAAACGGCACTTCTCAAAATATGGGGATGACGTCCTCGAAGCCGCAGATGACGGAGAATCATGTCTCCTGGTGCTGCTGGACCTCAGTGCAGTGTTCGACACAGTAGACCACAAAACTCTACTCATTCGGCTTAAAGAAGTAGCAGGAGTCGCAGACCCTGACCTTCCTTGGTTCGCTTCCTTTCTTGAGAATCGTTCTCAGACAGTGAAATTAGGTGCCTTCACCTCTGAAACTCGCGCAATTTCTTGGGAAGTCCCTCAAGGATCACCACTGTCACCCCTTCTCTTTTAACATCTACCTCCGCCCACTCCTAAAAATCATTAGCAAACAGGACTTATGCTACCACTCATACGCGGACGACACCCAACTCTACTTTCGTATCACTGGAAAAAAAGACCAATATCACGGATTGGAAAAGTGCCTCACATTGATCGATGATTGGATGACTGAGAGTTCACTTAAACTCAACGGATCCAAAACAGAACTGCTTCTCCTCCACGCTAACCGAAAGACAAAAACTAAAACCTCTTGGACACCACCCCCACCATTCTCGGACAGACCATCACCCCGAGCACCAAAGTCAAAAGTCTCGGAGTCATCTTTGACTCGGAGATGTCGATGGACGCTCAAATAGGATCAGTAATCAGCGGATCTCATTATCTCCTCCGCCTGCTGCGTAGACTCATTCCCTTCATCCCAGAAGAGGACACAGCAGTAGTAGTTGGATCAATTATCAACTCCCAGCTCGACTATGCAAACTCCCTCTACCTCGGACTACCCAAATACCAAATGTCACGCCTACAAGTCGTCCAGAACACGGCAGCCAGACTGATAACAGGAAAAAAACCCTGGGAATCCATCACCCCTGCACTGAGGACCCTTCATTGGTTAGCCGTAAAGGATCGGGTCACATTCAAGACCCTCTGCCTCACCCACAAGTGCACACAAGGAATCGCTCCGCAATATTTATGCGAGAAGATAAAGCATTACAACCCCAAACGCAGTCTACGATCAACAAACCAAAAACCTCCTTCACATCCCCAAATTTCGCTACAAATCAAAGGGAGAACGAAGATTTGCAGTCCAAGGACCACGGCTATGGAACGCGCTACCCACGGATATCCGTATGGAAGAAAACCATCGGGCCTTTAGGAAAAAACTTAAGACCCACCTCTTCTGATGGATCATGAAGCTACTGGATGCAAAGCGCCTTGAGGCGATTTAGTTCGCATTTGTTAGCGCTATACAAGTTTTTCACTCACTCACTCACTCATATACACGTGCAGAGCGTGTGCACTGAGCAGTCACTTACTTGTAAACCATGCCATGGCAGACTATAACGCTGCCATCATCTGAACCCGAGGCAAACAGCGGGTACTGTTTATGGAACGCCACCGACCGCAGAGCCTTCTTGTGATGCCTGCAAGACATGGACACAAATACCATCATACATAAACCAAAGACACACAGGCCAGAGCCGATGGTACACCGGAAAAAGGGGGGAGACGGAGAGGACGGGACAAAAAAAAAAGGGGGGGGGGGGCAGAGAGGGAGGGATACCAAGAAAAAAGGGGGGAGAGTGACAGAGGACAGGACACTAGGAAAAAGGGGGGAGATGGAGAGGAAAGGAGAGCAAGAAAAAAGGGGGGAGAGTGATGGTGAGGACGGGATACCAGGAAAAAAAAAAGGGGGGAAGACCTTATATAGGACGGGACCACCACAAAAAGTTTGTCTATATAGGTTGTGACACCAGGGAAATAAGAGGATGGGTAACCAAGGAAAGAATTAGGGGTCACAAGGGGAGAGGTGGCTTAAAGAGGACATAACTCCACAGAAGGAGGGGGTGAGAGGATGGGATTATAGAAAAAAACAGGACAAAAACGGAAAGGGGGGGGGGGGGGGGGGGGGGGTGAATAGGATGAAAAGCTGGGAGGGTTTAGGCACACAGGGCTGAATGGAGGGGGTCAGAACAAAGGAACACATGGGTGGAGAAGGTGATGGGCACTGGAGGGGGGGTGGGCGGATGGGACACGGGTGGAGAAGAGGGAGGGATACGGGGGGTGGAGAAGAGGGAGGGAGGACGGGTGTTACACGGGGGGGGGTGGAGGGCAGGTGGATAAGGATCGGACTTGGGGGGGGGGGGATAATCGCACAACGCAGATTCTCACCTGAGCACTTTGTACGGTTTGGTGGAGAGATCCATGTCGAACCACGCCAGCTTGGAGTCATAACTTCCACAGATCAGGTTGTCACCTGAAGACAACAAACGACGAGTAGTGCGGATTAGTAGAGAAGATTCTCCCGCACCCCCCACCTCCGGTCCTATGGAGACCCCTTCCCCCACCCACCAATGTATGTTATGTAAATTCTCACAACACATAGATAGGATCTCACACGGAACACACAATTTATATTTACCGTATTTATCGGCGTATAACACAAATCGTGGGTGCGTGTTATACGCCGATACTCACGTATCCCCATCGAATCTCAGCTGACTGAGCGGAGCGCAGCGATCGTCGCCGAGATACACATAGCCGAGTGTACTCTGCTTTTCTCGGCTCCGCTCACAGTCACGCCCAGTCCCGTCATTGGACCTGTGTTATGTCCATCATAGGGCGGGACTCGGCGTGACTGTGAGCGGGGCCGAGTAGAGCCGAGTACACTCGGCTATGTGTATCTCAGCTCCGCCCAGTCCGTGCGTTCTCTGCGGCGTTCGCCCCGCTCAGCGGCGCCAAATTTAAATTCGGCCACGGCTGCAATGGACACTGGGGGTGACAAAGCTGCAATGGACACTGACAAGGCTGCAATGGACACTGGGGCAAGGCTGCAAATGACACTGGTAAGGCTGCATTTAAATGTAATTTTTTTTCCTTAAACTTCCCTCCTAAAAGCTTTTTTCCCTAAAATTCCCTATTAAACTTGGGGTGCGTGTTATACGCCGGCGCGTGTTATACCCCGATAAATACGGTACTTAATTTAATAAACGCAGCAACCCCCCCCCCCCTCCCCCCAGACACTTCTGAAAGTGAACCCCCCACCTCCGTCCAGTAAAGTTAGCAAATAACGGTATTAGAGAATCGTCCTGTGGGGTTCTTCTTCAACACAGAAATCCAAAATATTTCATGTAGAACCCCAAATTCTAGGAGGTCCCATCCCCCATGGTCACCCCTCATCTATAATATAGTAACCCCCATTTCCCCCTCCTTCCCCCAGGCTCACCCCAGGATGTATAATAACCCCCCTCCCCCAGTGTGTATAATAACCCCCCTCCCCCAGGGTGTATAATAACCCCCCATTCCCCCACGGTGTATAATAACCCCCCATTCCCCCACGGTGTATAATAACCCTCCTCCCCGGCTCACCTGCGGGGTGGATGGCGATGCTGGACACCCACTTGCAGTTGGCCATCAGTTTCTTGGTGAGTTCCTGTTTCAGCAGATTGTAGACGCGGACGCATCTCTGGGTCGCCACGAAGAAGAAGGGGCGCACCGGGTGGAAGAGAACCCTCTGGACCTGCCCCTTGTTCTTCCGGAATGGGTTCTGACTCCGCCTCCGGCCCAGCTGGTGTATGAGAACCTGCGAGTTCCCGTTATCCGGAATGACCACCGCAAAGTAATCCCCCCGACCGTGCCAGGTCACATGCTTCACCGCCTGGAAGGGCCAAAAGTGGAGCGTTATTGGGGTATAGTTCCTCCATTACTAGTACTGGTGAGTAACCAAGAGAGCAGAGCTTCCTCCATTACTAGTACTGGCGAGTAACCAAGAGAGCAGAGCTTCCTCTATTACTAGTACTGGCGAGTAACCAAGAGAGAAAAGCTTCCTCCATTACTAGTACTGGCGAGTAACAGAGAGAGCAGAGCTCCCTCCATTACTAGTACTGGCGAGTAACAGAGCTTCCTCCATTACTAGTACTGGTGAGTAACAGAGAACAGAGCTTCCTCCATTACTAGTACTGGAGAGTAACCAAGAGAGCAGAGCTTCCTCCATTACTAGTACTGTCAGATAACTGAGATAAGAGCTTCCTCCATTACTAGTACTGGCGTGTAACAGAGCAGAGCTTCATCCATTATTAGTACTGGCAGGTAACCAAGAGCAGAGCTTCCTCCATTACTAGTACTGGCGGATAACCGAGAGCAGAGCTTCCTTCATTACTAGTACTGGTGGGCAACAGAAAGCAAAACTTCCTCCATTACTAGTACTAGTGGGTAACCAAGACAGCACAGCTTCCTCCATTACTAGTACAGGCGAGTAACAGAGAGCAAAACTTCCTTCATTACTGGTGGGTAACCAAGACAGCAGAGATTTCTCCATTACTAGTACTGGCGGGCAACAGAGAGCACTTCCTCCATTATTAGTACTGGCAGGTAACAGAGAGCAGAGCTTCCTCCATGAATTAGGGGGGGGGGGAGATTTTACCTTCTCATGTGTGATACGGAGGCGGACGCCCTCTTCATACTGCGCTCCCTCCACCGCCTCCCACTTGACTGGTTGTGGCTTCTCCTCTTCAGCAGGTTGGTACGCCTCCACATGCTGATCTGTAGAATTACAGAGTAGACGATCTCCAAGTCCCGGGTTCACGATAATGACGGAGCGCTCCCTGCAGGGGGAGACAGAGAATTTTTGGCTCATCGCGGATAAACCCCACCCTTACCTGCCCCCCCCCCCCCCCCTAGCAGATGCCTTTCCCTGCACTCTGGCTTACCATCTACAGCGTCTAGTGGTTGTGTTGTAGAGATGACAGACTAACTTCTAGCCTTGAGGACTTCAAGCATCATCAAGTCTTCTACTCTCAATCTGTTTTGTCCCTTGCTCACCTCTTTAAACACCAATCCCCCCCCCCCCCCACCCACCAACCAACACCCACCCACTCTCTGTACTGCTTTACCAAGCATTTTATGAAAACATCCCTGATATCCCTTTAGACGTGCATACACTGGCTGCTGCAGACTTTAGCTGTGCAATCTGTTGATCACACTATTAGAGTGTAATCAGGCAACTGGTCAGCAGATTGCACAGCTAAATTCTGCACCACTCCGTGACCAGCAGGAAGGTGAAGGAGCATGCATGTCTAAAGGTATGCTGGGGATGTGTTCTTTCATATAACGCTTGAGCTCCAATTGTCTTGCTCCTCCCAGAAAACACAATATTTCTGAAAGCAAAGACCCAATGGTGATTGAGTCTACAAAGATAAAGAACTTCTTGAAAAATGTTAACTGCGTGTTGATTGGAGGGAACCAGGGAGGGTATTACATTCTACCAATACACTTAGGCCCATCGGCCTCTATACTGGGAGAATTTTCACCACAGTACTGGATGATGTAGGCAGGTGCTCTATTTGCCCCCTCTAGAAGCCAGATGTACATAAATAGCCACTCACACACATGCAGCCACCAGGATCATTGTAGCATTCGGGTTCCAGCTGACGCTCTTGATGGCCCCGTCCAGGAGGATGGATTTCATGCAGCGTCCAGTACTGACCTCCCAGAACCTGAGGGTGCAGTCATCAGACCCTGGAGGGAGAGGGGAGAGGTAACTGTATATGCCGGATCACATGATCTGACCCAGGAGGGGTCCGTACTACAGCTAAAAAGATCACATACCTGAGACAATCCACTGTCCAGAGGGGCAGACACTGATACAGCGCACCAGATCTGTGTGTCCGCGGTACACCTGAGGAAAGAAAGATGGCGTGATTGGACTATGGAGGGGGAGCTGGTGGGCTCCAAAAGACCAATGGGGGGGAGGGGCTTTGGGAGACCTATAGAAGGGGAACCAGGAGGACTCCGGAAAAAAGGGATTTTTATAACAGCTTACCTGTAAAATCCTTTTCTTGGAGTACATCACGGGACACAGAGCGACTTAGTCATTACTAATGGGTTATATAGATTACCTTCAGGTGTTGGCACTGGCCAATTCCAAACCGGAAGTACCCTCCCCTATATAAGCCCCTCCCATCCGGGAGCACCTCAGTTTTGTAGCCAAGCAATAAGTGTCCCAAAAAGAGGGGTGGGAGCTCTGTGTCCCGTGATGTACTCCAAGAAAAGGATTTTACAGGTAAGCTGTTATAAAAATCCCTTTTTCTTTTTCGTACATCACGGGACACAGAGCGACTTAGTCATTACTAATGGGACGTCCCAAAGCAATGCCAAATGAGGGGAGGGATACATAAGCTGGGCGCCATCAGGCATGAGGATCTTTTGCGGCCTGCAACACACTGCGCCCAAAGGCGACATCCTCCTGACTTCTAACGTCCACCTGGTAGAACCTAGTAAACGTGTGTACTGAAGACCATGTTGCGGCCTTACAGATTTGAGCCAGGGAGGCCTGGTGATGCACTGCCCATGAAGTTCCAACTGCTCTCGTGGAGTGCGCTCTAACTTTGAACGGAGGCGGTTTCCTTCTCAAGCCATAGGCTTGCATTATGACCTGTCGAATCCACTTGGCTAAAGTAGATTTTGACGCTGCCTGACCCTTTCTGGGGCCTTCCGGCAGAACAAACAAAGTATCCGTTCTGCGAATCTGAGCAGTGGCTTTTAGATAAGCTTTAACTGCTCTTACTACATCCAAAGAATGCAATAACTTTTCCTCTACCGAGCTAGGTTTGGGGAAAAAAGAAGGAAGAACCACATCTTGGTTCAAATGAAACCTCGATACCACCTTAGGAAGAAAGGCTGGATGAGGACGTAACACTACTCTGTCCTTATGGACAACCAGATATGGCTCCTTACAGGACAAGGCGGCTAATTCCGATACTCTTTTAGCCGAACAAACGGCTACTAAGAAAATCAATTTCCTGGTGAGAAGAACCAAGTAAATAATGTTGCAATGGTTCAAACGGTTGTTTCTGTAGAACTGACAGAACCAGGTTTAAGTCTCAAGGACATATGGGAATATTAACCGGAGGGCTAATACGCATCACTCCTTGTATGAAAGCTTTGACTAGTGAATGCGAAGCCAAGGGCCTTTGAAAAAATATTGACAAGGCCGAAATCTGACCCTTGATAGTACTCAAGGCCAGCTTCCTATCTACAGCCCACTGTAGGAAGTCCAAAATCCTCCCTATCACGTATTTACGTGGATGCCATTTCTTGGCCTCACACCACGTAATGTACGCCTTCCAGATCCTATAATAGATCTGCCTGGATACCGGCTTCCTGGCATTGATCATGGTAGATACCACAGAATTAGAGAGCCCTCTCTTTTTCAGAATGTGGGCTTCAATAGCCAGGCCGTCAAACCTAGGGCTGGTAAGGAAGGGTGGTATATCGGTCCCTGCGACAGCAGGTCCGGACGATGTGGGAGGGTCCAAGGACTCCTCACTGACATTTTTACAATCTCCGCGTACCATGCCCTTCGGGGCCACGCTGGAGCCACCAGAATCACTGGTTTCTTTTCTACCCTGATTCTGCGGAGTAATCACCGGTAACAATTGTGGCGGTGGGAATGCATATATCAGCTTGAACTGATCCCAAGGGAACACTAGGGCATCCGAGCCGCAAGCTAGAGGATCCCTTGTGCGAGACACAAATCTGTCCACCTTTGCGTTGAATCTGGATGCTAGCAGATCTACATCCGGTGTTCCCCACCGCTGGCATATTGCCTGGAAAACCTCGGGGTGAAGAGACCATTCCCCCGGGCATAATTGTTGGCGACTTAAAAAGTCCGCTTTCCAATTTTCCACTCCTGGGATGAAAACCGCGGATATGGCTGGGACATATTTTTCTGCCCACTCCAGGATGCAATTTGCTTCCCTCTGGGCTGCACGACTCCTGGTGCCACCCTGGTGATTGATATATGCCACTGCTGTGGCATTGTCTGATTGAATTCTGACAGGGGACCCTTGGAGTTTGGATGTCCATGCTACTAGGGCATACCGGGCTGCTCGTATCTCTAAGAGATTGATGGGCAGGGCCTTTTCTGCTTCTGACCACTTGCCCTGGAGAGACCATTGCTCCAGTACTGCCCCCCAGCCTATGAGGCTGGCATCTGTAGTGACTACCTTCCAAGAAACCGGACTGAAGGGTTTCCCTTTTTCCAGATTCTGGGGCACCAACCACCAATGGAGGCTCTTGCGAACGGAAGGGGACAGGGACATTGGTAAGTCTAAAGCCTGAACTTTTTTGTTCCAGGCTGACAGTATGGCCCTTTGCAAATTCCTTGAATGGAATTGACCGTAGGGTACTGCTTCGAATGAAGCCACCATTTTTCCCCAGCAGTCTCATGCACAGGCGTATGGATGGTTTTCTTTTTGTACCCACTAAGTGGGTCAAATCTTTTAAAGACGACACCTTCTCTGGAGGTAAGAAAATCTTTCTCTGATTTGAATCCAGCCTTAGCCCTAAGTATTCCAGACTTTTGACTGGTCTTAGAGCTGACTTGTCCCGGTTGATAATCCAACTGTGATATTCCAGATACTTGATTGTCTTGTGAATAGCTACTTCCAGCTTTTCCACTGAGTGGTCTATTAGTAGCAGGTCGTCTAGATATGCCATTATCGTTACACCCTGTGTTCTTAGATTGGCCAATAATGGGGCCAGAATTTTTGTGAACACTCGTGGTGCTGTGGCCAGACCGAAAGGTAAGGCTCTGAACTGAAAATGGCGCCCTTCTACTGCCAAGCGTAGAAATTTCTGGTGGGCCGGAAAGATGGGAATATGCAGATAAGCATCCTTTATGTCGATCGAGGCTAACCATTCCTGCCCTTGTAGGGCGGTGGCCACCGATCGGATCGACTCCATCCGAAAAGTCCTGATATTTAGGAACTTGTTTAGCCCTTTTAGATTTAATATGGGCCTCACGTCCCCATTTGGTTTGGGGACTGTGAAAAGGTTCGAGTAAAACCCGAATCCGCTTTCTTCCAGGGGAACCTTCATGATTACACCTTGGAGCAATAGTTGTTCTAGTGCCAGAAGGAGGGATCCTCTCTTCTGGGGATCTCTTGGCACGTTTGACCTCATAAATTGGGCAGGAGGAATGTCTTAACTCCAGCTTGTATCCCAGACTTACTGCGGAGAGCACCCATCTGTCTCTGATGGTGTCCCGCCAGGTCTCTGTGAACAACTGAAGTCTTCCCCCACCCGATTGAGTGGGGGCAACCCTTCATGACTTAGGGGGAGGTTTTGTACCTCTCTTGATCCAGGGCTTCTTGTTACCCTGTGATTGTCCCTGATTTCTGCCCCCTGAATTTGACCGCGGAGGCCGTCGGAACTGTTTCACAGCCGATGTGCCCGGGACTGGAGAAGTAGGCCTCTTAAAAGAAGGACTTCTACCCTTGTTCTTAACCGGTAAGAGTGAACTTTTACCGGCAGAAATTTTCTGGATATACTTGTCCAGATCTTCTCCAAATAAGCGTTCTCCATGAAATGGGAAGCTAATCAGCAATTTCTTACAGGGAGCTTCAGCAGACCAGTTTTTGAGCCACAGAAGCCTACGCATATGTACTACAGACAGCGTAAAGCGGGAGGCCTGTTGGATTGTATCCTTTATGGCGTCCACCGCAACACAAGGCTCTAGGTAGGTCAGCTAGGGCAAGAGCCTGCTGATCTGGTAAGTCCCTTAAGACTTGTTTCAACTGATCTTTCACTGCTTGGCAGACTCCAATCGCTGCTACCGCAGGTTG
This sequence comes from Rana muscosa, assembly GCA_029206835.1. NCBI lineage: Eukaryota > Metazoa > Chordata > Amphibia > Anura > Ranidae > Rana > Rana muscosa. The sequence goes on from CM055122.1 coordinate 334,537,070, forward strand.
TGTCACCATACTTGCTGTAGAGAAAGCAGATTTTAGTAAAGACTCCAATTTTTTATCTATTGGGTCTTTGAACATTGGAACATTATCTACTGGACATGTCAGTGATTTGTTAACAGAAGAGATGGCTGCGTCCACTGTAGGGACCCTCCATTTTTTTATGAACTTATCCTCCATGGGATAGATCACCGGAAATCTCTTGGGGGGAGCAAATATTTTATCAGGATGCTCCCAATCCTGGTAAATAAGCCTTTCTAATAAAGGGTGGATTGGGAAGGAACAGACAGCCTGGGGAGCTTTTAGCGACCCCAGCGAGGAAACCGTAGTGGATGGTGGTTCCGCCAGAGGCATTTTAAATGCTGATCGGACCAGTCAGAGACTGAACCCATAATCTTTCAGCCTGAGATGCTGAGAAAGGTTCTTCCACTGTTGATTCCTCCATAACTGAATCAACCTCATCCTGATCCCCTTCAGGTAGGTCGATCTCTGTGTGGGGCTGTTCCTCCACTAACAGGCACTCTGAAGGAGGAGACGGAGATCGACGCGCTTTTCCTGAGACAGGGAAGCAGCGATCAATGCTGTTAATCTCTCTTCCAATCCTCCCAGAGTTGAGGAAAAAACCTCCTCTGTTATATATACAGGAGCAGGTGGACTGGGGACAGCCGCAGCACCAGGCACTCCTGCGGGGTTTCTACGGCTACTGACCTCTGAATTCTCAGGGGAGATTGGTGCAGTACAAGCATGCCCAATATTCCTCAGAGCCCGATGGAGACCCCTTTGGCTTCCTGGAAGACCTATTTCCGGAGCGTCTGGACGACATATCCTTTAAGCACAAAGCTGAGGTATTCCCGTCGTCATACACCAATTTTGCTGGTAATAGTCTAACACAGTTGCTGCTATATACCAGCTGGTGTCAACTAAAGTGCCTTTCTATGGGGATGCCTGCATCAACCGCCTCTGTGTGCCACTGTTTGTTGCTAGCTCTGTTTGCATCCAGCTGACACTTGTACTGTGTCTTTTAACCATGCTGGGACGCCTGCACATGCGCAGAAGCGCCGCGGCGCGCATCGAGCGTCATCCACCCGCCCTGCCCCTTTTTTTTCATAGGAGGCGCGTGCACGCGCCCGCGGCGCGCGCCCGTGCGCCATTGGCGCCCTTTTCGAAATCAAACAGGGACTAGGAGCCAGGGCCCTTTTTGCCGGAGGGCCTGTGCGGTGGATGAGCGCAGCAACAGGGCAGAGGAAGTGGATTCCCACAGAGAAACCTACCAACTGCCTGGATCTTTTGACTTGAGAAAACCAAAGATCCACATGACAAGAAAAATGGACTACAGCGGCCTCTAGTGGTTTAACACAGGTACCGCGGTCCCTTTTTTTTTTTTTTTCTTGACTACTATTAAAATTTTACATTTTCAGTAGTTACAGGCAAACACAGATATTAGCGGGAATACCATTAGGTAACAGACAGAAAGACAAATTAGGCTTGGGGGTCCCCCAATAGAACCAAGTTCCTGGGGGCCCCCACTTACCTGATCCCCGCCGCAGGACTTTGTTTGGTCCACAGAAGTCCAAACTTCACCTATCACGGCAGGCATTGTAATTAAACCTTCAGGGACCGGGTTCCCAAGGATTCCACTCCCCTGGACCTGTATAGCACCCTGCACAGAAAACATCTTGGTCGTGGGTATGACCAGAGCTCTGGATCCCAGGGTCCAGCCCTCCTAAGAGAGGCATTACAGGCAAAACCTTGCTCTTCTGCTGCAAGGCCCGGGTACCGACCGTTTAGCTATGAAGCTTTTTTGGTCGGATCCGGAACAGCTTACTAAGGCCCAAAAGAACCTGTACGCAAGCCCAGTGAAAACACATGTTACTCTTTGGCCAACACCTTAGACACTGGCAAAAAACTGAGGTGCTCCCGGATGGGAGGGGCTTATATAGGGGAGGGTACTTCCGGTTTGGAATTGGCCAGTGCCAACACCTGAAGGTAATCTATATAACCCATTAGTAATGACTAAGTCGCTCTGTGTCCCGTGATGTACGAAAAAGAAATACATAGAGAGGGGGAGCCCAGGGGGTTCTTTTAGACCCACAAAGGAGAGTCGGGGAGAGAAGGGCTCTAGGAGACCCACAGAGGACCATGGTAGAACCACGGAGGGAGAGCTTGAGGAGACCCACAGAGGACCATGATAGAACCACGGAGGGAGAGCTTCAGAAGACCCACAGGAGGACCATGATAGAACCACGGAGGGAGAGTTTCAGGAGACCCACAGAGGACCATGGAAGACCCACAGAGGGGAGCTTCAGGAGACCCACAGGAGGACCATGGTAGAACCACGGAGGGAAAGCTTGAGGAGACCCACAGTAGGACCATGGTAGAACCACGGAGGGAAAGCTTGAGGAGACCCACAGTAGGACCATGGTAGAACCACGGAGGGAGAGCTTCAGGAGACCCACAGAGGACCATGGTAGAACCACGGAGGGAGAGCTTGAGGAGACCCACAAGAGGACCATGGAAGACCCACAGAGGGGAGCTCCAGGAGACTCACAGAGGACCATGGAAGACCCACAGAGGGGAGCTTCAGGAGACCCACAGGAGGACCATGGTAGAACCACGGAGGGAGAGCTTCAGGAGACCCACAGAGGGGAGCTTCAGGAGACCCACAGGAGGACCATGGTAGAACCACGGAGGGAGAGCTCTAGGAGACCCACAGAGGACCATGGAAGACCCACAGAGTGGAGCTTCAGGAGACCCACAGGAGGACCATGGTAGAACCAAGGAGGGAGAGCTTAAGGAGACCCACAGTAGGACCATGGTAGAACTACGGAGGGAGAGCTTCAGGAGACCCACAGGAGGACCATGGTAGAACCACGGAGGGAGAGCTTCAGGAGACCCACAGTAGGACCATGGTAGAACCACGGAGGGAGAGCTTCAGGAGACCCACAGTAGGACCATGGTAGAACCACGGAGGGAGAGCTTCAGGAGACCCACAGAAGGACCATGGTAGAACCACAGAAAGGGAGCTTCAGGAGACCCACAGAGGACCATGGTAGAACCACGGAAAGGGTGCTTCAGGAGACCCACAGGAGGACCATGGTAGAACCACAGAAAGGGAGCTTCAGGAAACCCACAGGAGGACCATGGTTAGAACCATGGAAAGGGAGCTTCATGAGACCCACAGAGGACCATGGAAGACCCACAGAGGGAGAGCTTCAGGAGACCCACAGAGGACCATGGTAGAACCACGGAGGGAGAGCTTCAAAAGAGAACCATGGAGGAAGAGCTTATGTAGACCCACAGAGGACCATGGAAGACACACGGAGGGGAGCTTCAGGAGACCCACAGAGGACCATGGTAGAACCATGGAGGGAGAGCTTCAGGAGAACCACAGAGGACCATGGAAGACCCATGGAGAGCGGGGGCGGGGGGTTGGGGGCTCTTGGAGACCCAAGAAAGGGGAGCCTGTAAGGAAGAGACACAGCCCGAGAGAGAGGGGGTCCGAGAGCTTCCAGAGACACACTAAGGGGTAGCCGGGGAGGACTCTGGAGGATTTGTGGCAGGAGGGCGAGTCTGGGAGACATGGTGGGGAAGTTGGGGCTAGGCTCTAGAAGGCACAAACCAGATTCTTGAAAGCTTATTCCCAATACAGTCCAGGAAAACAAAGGGACCATGTGACTAATTTTGATGGGTAAGAAGACATGCGGGTAGTGTAGCGGCTCTTACCATGGACTGTGTGGTGGGGAACGGTTGCAGGTCTCGTGGTCGGGGTAGTTTGGGGATCAGATCTTCGGGATCCACATTCACCTGTAGATGAGAAGAAATGAGATTTCAGGGAAGGCAGACTCTAAATCTCAACAGAGGATCATCTCACCGACGTCCACCTACCCTCATCTTCCTCTGCCGAGGACACAGGTACAGATCCAGGCAGCGCTCAAACCGCTCATGAATAAAGCGGGCGTAGGCGGGTACAGCGCGCAGGCTGCCATGCCGCTTGGGTAGGAATGGCAACTTCCGGTCTTCAGGGTCCAGCTGTTCCCAGGCCAGTTTCTAGGGGAAGAAAGAGAAAGGGGCAACATTTATACTGGGCACTGAATGCTTCCAGACCAATCAGAACCCCCCCCCCAAACATTCTACAGTGGGTCAGCAAGTAATCAGAGCCCACAAAGTTTCTACACACCTTGTGCCCAAAACACAGCCCACCAGCCCCCTGTGTGCAGCCCACAGGCTATTGGGCACCATAAAGACAGTAGAGTGGCAGCAGGGTGCTGGAATGCTCTCTGTGGTGTCAGTGTGGTAATTAATTCACAAAAAAAATAAAAAAAAAATATCCCAGACGATGCAAGTTATTGCGAAACGCGTCGGGAGAGTCCACTGCTGCCATTGAGTGTTTTGCAAAGCGCTATGTTCATGGATTGAATGTAAGTGTAATTACCCACATTTATTAAAAATCCTTTACGGTATTACGCTATGTGCTCTCTCCTTCTTTCCTCCTCCATGACTCCCATGTGAGCTATTTTACTACCCATTGAGCTTGGATATCGGGTGTCATCACTCATTCCGGATTCGAATACAGATTGTGTGCAGTGCCAATTAGGATCCCATATGTACGGACATACATACATCAAGCCTGTTTGACCCTATGGACGTATGTCTATTGGGGTCCATTTCATCTGGTAAGCCTCCCCTCTATGTGGTGGTGGTCACGTCACAAGTTATTGTCCTTTGAAAGTCACCATTTTGTTTTGGAAGTTTCAGCAACATCCATGGTTCGGTCGTCAGAGACTTTTTTTAGATATTATTATTTTTTCACAGTTGGACTTATTTTCAGTATTTTGTGATTCAAGTCATTTAGAGCACCACACTTGGGTGTCATTGTTATTTGCATTTTTACGCATAGCGCTACATTTTTTGTATATTGGTAATTAATTCACTGACTGACACCAATGTTGGGGGTTATCAATGCACCCACTGACACCAATGTTGGGGGTTATCAATGCACCCACTGACACCAATGTTGGGGGTTATCAATGCATCCACTGACACCAATGTTGGGGGTTATCAATGCACCCACCGACACCAATGTTGGGGCTATTATTGCGTCCACCGACACCAATGTTGGGGGTTATTATAGCGTCCACCGACACCAATGTTGGGGGTTATTATTGCGTCCGACACCAATGTTGGGGGTTATTATTGCATCAACTGACACCAATGCTGGGGGTTAATATTGCGTCCACTGACACCAGTGCTGGGGGTTATTATTGCGTCCACTGACACCAGTGCTGGGGGTTATTATTGTGTCCACCGACACCAATGTTAGGGGTTATCAATGCACCCACTGACACCAATGTTAGGGGTTATCAATGCACCCACCGACACCAATGTTGGGGGTTATTATTGCGTCCACCGACACCAATGTTGGGGGTTATCAATGCACCCACCGACACCAATGCTGGGGGTTATTATTGCGTCCACCGACACCAATGCTGGGGGTTATTATTGCGTCCACCGACACCAATGCTGGGGGTTATTATTGCGTCCACCGACACCAATGTTGGGGGTTATTATTGCGTCCACCGACACCAATGTTGGGGGTTATTATTGCGTCCACCGACACCAATGTTGGGGGTAATTATTGCGTCCACTGAAACCAGTGCTGGGGGTTACTATTGTTGAGTTGAGTTGAAAGGTATCTTAATATAGCGCGGTCTTACCCCGAAGGGTCCACTGAGACCAATCTTGTGGGTTATTACTGCACTTACTGACACCGATCTAAATGTTAGTTTTGGATAGATTTGGAAGGGTAACACCTCCCTGGCAGGAATTTATGGTCACCTCCTCTTTGGGGAGATCTGCAGTCACTTTCTATTCATCTTCTCTGAGACAGAAAGTGAAAGGAAATCAAAATGTCCCAAATGTCACCAAAACAGGAAGTGTTCAGACAGGAGACCCTCTCCTGTAACATGAGATTTGCCCCTTCCTTTTCTGTCTGAGACAGGAAGTGAGGGAACCCCCCCCAGTGGGGACAGAGAAGAGTGATAAAAGAGTCTCTCTCTTCCCTAATAAAACGAAGATAACAGCTAAGAGTCAGATTGTTACACCTCATCCTCATCATACACATTGCTGTACTCTCACCTCCTCCTCGGTCATCAGGTACTCCGGAGGGGGGTTATAGGACTCTTCGTGGCCAGGAAGTTGTATTTTCGGAGCTGGCACATGCATCTTGTGCCTCCCCAGGATGGCATTAGGATCTTCCTGTGCCCACAGATCATAGTAAGCGGGTGTGTCATCACGAGGCTTCCGTGGCCGAATCCAGCCCATCTTTATAGCATGGACCAACTTGGAGACCTGAAAACACAGAAAGTGAATGTTGGGCTGAGTGAGCGTGCGGAGACATCTAGAAACAGAGAGACACCCCGAGAGACAGAGAGAGATGGAGACACAGAGAGACAGAGAGAGATGGAGACACAGAGAGACAGAGACACCAAGAGACAATGAGAGACAGAGCGATAAAGAGGCACAGAGAGTTGGAAAGATAACTTGAGAAAGAAAGATACGCCGAGAGAGGGGGATGCGGGTACCCAGAAGTCAGGGGAGACCTTCTTCCATGGAAATGGCTCAGGAGGGAGGTCACCCACTTACCTTTTCCTTCTCGATCAGGGATGGGATGAAGCTGCGTTTGTCAGCCGGCCGGTTGGTGACAGGGTGGATCATGGTCTCATGGGTGAAGAAATCCACATATGGCTGTATAGAGAGGGAAGAGAGAGGGGTCAGCAAGGTTCATAAATCCATCAAGTGATGTCCACCCAACATGCAGCTTCCATTGCACTCACCTCGTAAGGGTCATACTTGGTGTCCCCAAACTGTCCACGCTGAATCCGCTCCACCAGGTCCACCTGCTCATCAGTCAGCTTAATGTCCTGTCCGGTTTTCTTATCATGAACAGTTCTCCTGGGGAAAGGTGTATTATGAAGTATTATGGTACTTTATATACATAATCCGGCATAATGGGGACACTATGGCAACTAGGGCTGCAACGGATCGGCGGTGATCCGAATGGGTCACCCTGTTCGAATCGGATCACCACTCGATCCGCGGAGCGACTTCGCGGCCTCGGCCTTAGGAAAGGCCGCGGCTTCGGCCTAGCTCCGGAGCCGCGGCCGCCTTGTGCGCGCTGACGTCATCACCCCTCACCCTCGCTGCTCGTGGATCTGAACTGGCCGGCGGGAGAGACTAAGGTAAGTGGGGGAGATGATTGTGGATATTACAGGGGGGAGAAGATTGTGGATATTACAGGGGGGAGAAGATTGTGGATATTACAGGGGGGAGAAGATTGTGGATATTACAGGGGGGAGAAGATTGTGGATATTACAGGGGGGAGAAGATTGTGGATATTACAGGGGGAAAATTGTGGATATTACAGGGGGAAAATTGTGGATATTACAGGGGGAAAATTGTGGATATTACAGGGGGAAAATTGTGGATATTACAGGGGGGAGAAGATTGTGGATATTACAGGGGGAAAATTGTGGATATTACAGGGGGAAAATTGTGGATATTACAGGGGGGAGAAGATTGTGGATATTACAGGGGGGAGAAGATTGTGGATATTACAGGGGGGAGAAGATTGTGGATATTACAGGGGGGGGAGAAGATTGTGGATATTACAGGGGGGGAGAAGATTGTGGATATTACAGGGGGGGAGAAGATTGTGGATATTACAGGGGGGGGAGAAGATTGTGGATATTACAGGGGGGGAGAAGATTGTGGATATTACAGGGGGGGAGAAGATTGTGGATATTACAGGGGGGGGAGAAGATTGTGGATATTACAGGGGGGGGAGAAGATTGTGGATATTACAGGGGGAGAGGATTGTGGATATTACAGGGGGAGAAGATTGTGGATATTACAGGGGGAGAAGATTGTGGATATTACAGGGGGAGAAGATTGTGGATATTACAGGGGGGAGAAGATTGTGGATATTACAGGGGGGAGAAGATTGTGGATATTACAGGGGGGAGAAGATTGTGGATATTACAGGGGGGAAATTGTGGATATTACAGGGGGGAAATTGTGGATATTACAGGGGGAGAAGATTGTGGATATTACAGGGGGAGAAGATTGTGGATATTACAGGGGGAGAAGATTGTGGATATTACAGGGGGAAAATTGTGGATATTACAGGGGGGAGAAGATTGTGGATATTACAGGGGGAAAATTGTGGATATTACAGGGGGGAAAATTGTGGATATTACAGGGGGGAGTAGATTGTGGATATTACAGGGGGGGAGAAGATTGTGGATATTACAGGGGGGGAGAAGATTGTGGATATTACAGGGGGGAGAAGATTGTGGATATTACAGGGGGAGAAGATTGTGGATATTACAGGGGGAGAAGATTGTGGATATTACAGGGGGGAGAAGATTGTGGATATTACAGGGGGGAGAAGATTGTGGATATTACAGGGGGAAGATTGTGGATATTACAGGGGGAGAATTGTGGATATTACAGGGGGGGAGAAGATTGTGGATATTACAGGGGGAGAAGATTGTGGATATTACAGGGGGGAGAAGATTGTGGATATTACAGGGGGGGAGAAGATTGTGGATATTACAGGGGGGGGGGAGAAGATTGTGGATATTACAGGGGGGGGGGGGGAGAAGATTGTGGATATTACAGGGGGGGAGAAGATTGTGGATATTACAGGGGGAGAAGATTGTGGATATTACAGGGGGAGAAGATTGTGGATATTACAGGGGGAGAAGATTGTGGATATTACAGGGGGAGAAGATTGTGGATATTACAGGGGGGAGAAGATTGTGGATATTACAGGGGGGGAGAAGATTGTGGATATTACAGGGGGGGAGAAGATTGTGGATATTACAGGGGGGGGGAGAAGATTGTGGATATTACAGGGGGAGAAGATTGTGGATATTACAGGGGGGGGAGAAGATTGTGGATATTACAGGGGGGAGAAGATTGTGGATATTACAGGGGGGGAGAAGATTGTGGATATTACAGGGGGGGAGAAGATTGTGGATATTACAGGGGGAGAGGACTGTGGATATTACAGGGGGGAGAAGATTGTGGATATTACAGGGGGGGAGAAGATTGTGGATATTACAGGGGGGGAGAAGATTGTGGATATTAAAGGGGGGGAGAAGATTATGGATATTACAGGGGGAGAAGATTGTGGATATTACAGGGGGAGAAGATTGTGGATATTACAGGGGGGAGAAGATTGTGGATATTACAGGGGAGAAGATTGTGGATATTACAGGGGGAGAAGATTGTGGATATTACAGGGGGGAGAAGATTGTGGATATTACAGGGGGGAGAAGATTGTGGATATTACAGGGGGAAGATTGTGGATATTACAGGGGGAGAATTGTGGATATTACAGGGGGGAGAAGATTGTGGATATTACAGGGGGAGAAGATTGTGGATATTACAGGGGGGAGAAGATTGTGGATATTACAGGGGGGGAGAAGATTGTGGATATTACAGGGGGGGGGAGAAGATTGTGGATATTACAGGGGGGGGGGGAGAAGATTGTGGATATTACAGGGGGGGAGAAGATTGTGGATATTACAGGGGGAGAAGATTGTGGATATTACAGGGGGAGAAGATTGTGGATATTACAGGGGGAGAAGATTGTGGATATTACAGGGGGGAGAAGATTGTGGATATTACAGGGGGGGAGAAGATTGTGGATATTACAGGGGGGGGAGAAGATTGTGGATATTACAGGGGAGGAGAAGATTGTGGATATTACAGGGGGAGAGGACTGTGGATATTACAGGGGGGAGAAGATTGTGGATATTACAGGGGGGGAGAAGATTGTGGATATTACAGGGGGGAGAAGATTGTGGATATTACAGGGGGGGGGGAGAAGATTGTGGATATTAAAGGGGGGGAGAAGATTATGGATATTACAGGGGGAGAGGATTGTGGATATTACAGGGGGAGAAGATTGTGGATATTACAGGGGGGGAGAAGATTGTGGATATTACAGGGGGGGGGAGAAGATTGTGGATATTACAGGGGGGGGGGGAGAAGATTGTGGATATTACAGGGGGAGAAGATTGTGGATATTACAGGGGGAGAAGATTGTGGATATTACAGGGGGAGAAGATTGTGGATATTACAGGGGGAGAAGATTGTGGATATTACAGGGGGAGAAGATTGTGGATATTACAGGGGGAGAAGATTGTGGATATTACAGGGGGAGAAGATTGTGGATATTACAGGGGGAGAAGATTGTGGATATTACAGGGGGAGAAGATTGTGGATATTACAGGGGGAGAAGATTGTGGCTATTACAGGGGGAGAGGATTGTGGCTATTACAGGGGGAGAGGATTGTGGATATTACAGGGGGAGAGGATTGTGGATATTACAGGGGGAGAGGATTGTGGATATTACAGGGGGAGAGGATTGTGGATATTACAGGGGGGGAGAGGATTGTGGATATTACAGGGGGAGAAGATTGTGGATATTACAGGGGGAGAAGATTGTGGATATTACAGGGGGGGAGAAGATTGTGGATATTACAGGGGGGAGAAGATTGTGGATATTACAGGGGGAGAAGATTGTGGATATTACAGGGGGAGAGGATTGTATTACAGGGGGAGAGGATTGTGGATATTACAGGGGGAGAAGATTGTGGATATTAGAGGGGGAGAAGATTGTGGATATTACAGGGGGGAGAAGATTGTGGATATTACAGGGGGAGAAGATTGTGGATATTACAGGGGGAGAAGATTGTGGATATTACAGGGGGAGAAGATTGTGGATATTACAGGGGGAGAGGATTGTATTACAGGGGGAGAGGATTGTGGATATTACAGGGGGAGAAGATTGTGGATATTACAGGGGGAGAAGATTGTGGATATTACAGGGGGGGAGAAGATTGTGGATATTACAGGGGGGGAGAAGATTGTGGATATTACAGGGGGGGAGAAGATTGTGGATATTACAGGGGGGGAGAAGATTGTGGATATTACAGGGGGGGAGAAGATTGTGGATATTACAGGGGGAGAAGATTGTGGATATTACAGGGGGGGAGAAGATTGTGGATATTACAGGGGGGGAGAAGATTGTGGATATTACAGGGGGGGAGAAGATTGTGGATATTACAGGGGGGGAGAAGATTGTGGATATTACAGGGGGGGAGAAGATTGTGGATATTACAGGGGGGAGAAGATTGTGGATATTACAGGGGGAGAAGATTGTGGATATTACAGGGGGGAGAAGATTGTGGATATTACAGGGGGAAAATTGTGGATATTACAGGGGGAAAATTGTGGATATTACAGGGGGGAGAAGATTGTGGATATTACAGGGGGAAAATTGTGGATATTACAGGGGGGAGAAGATTGTGGATATTACAGGGGGGAGAAGATTGTGGATATTACAGGGGGGAGAAGATTGTGGATATTACAGGGGGGGGAGAAGATTGTGGATATTACAGGGGGGGGAGAAGATTGTGGATATTACAGGGGGGGAGAAGATTGTGGATATTACAGGGGGGGAGAAGATTGTGGATATTACAGGGGGGGGAGAAGATTGTGGATATTACAGGGGGGGGAGAAGATTGTGGATATTACAGGGGGGGAGAAGATTGTGGATATTACAGGGGGGGAGAAGATTGTGGATATTACAGGGGGGAGAAGATTGTGGATATTACAGGGGGGAGAAGATTGTGGATATTACAGGGGGAGAAGATTGTGGATATTACAGGGGGGAGAAGATTGTGGATATTACAGGGGGGAGAAGATTGTGGATATTACGGGGGGGAGAAGATTGTGGATATTACAGGGGGGAAATTGTGGATATTACAGGGGGGAAATTGTGGATATTACAGGGAGAAGATTGTGGATATTACAGGGGGAGAAGATTGTGGATATTACAGGGGGAGAAGATTGTGGATATTACAGGGGGAAAATTGTGGATATTACAGGGGGGAGAAGATTGTGGATATTACAGGGGGAGAAGATTGTGGATATTACAGGGGGAAAATTGTGGATATTACAGGGGGAAAATTGTGGATATTACAGGGGGGAGAAGATTGTGGATATTACAGGGGGGGAGAAGATTGTGGATATTACAGGGGGGGGAGAAGATTGTGGATATTACAGGGGGGAGAAGATTGTGGATATTACAGGGGGAGAAGATTGTGGATATTACAGGGGGAGAAGATTGTGGATATTACAGGGGGGAGAAGATTGTGGATATTACAGGGGGGAGAAGATTGTGGATATTACAGGGGGGAGAAGATTGTGGATATTACAGGGGGAAAATTGTGGATATTACAGGGGGGAGAAGATTGTGGATATTACAGGGGGGAGAAGATTGTGGATATTACAGGGGGAGAAGATTGTGGATATTACAGGGGGGAGAAGATTGTGGATATTACAGGGGGGGAGAAGATTGTGGATATTACAGGGGGGGGGGGAGAAGATTGTGGATATTACAGGGGGGGGGGAGAAGATTGTGGATATTACAGGGGGGGAGAAGATTGTGGATATTACAGGGGGAGAAGATTGTGGATATTACAGGGGGAGAAGATTGTGGATATTACAGGGGGGAGAAGATTGTGGATATTACAGGGGGGAGAAGATTGTGGATATTACAGGGGAGGAGAAGATTGTGGATATTACAGGGGGAGAGGACTGTGGATATTACAGGGGGGGGAGAAGATTGTGGATATTACAGGGGGGGGAGAAGATTGTGGATATTACAGGGGGGGAGAAGATTGTGGATATTACAGGGGGGGAGAAGATTGTGGATATTACAGGGGGGGGAGAAGATTGTGGATATTACAGGGGGGGGAGAAGATTGTGGATATTACAGGGGGGGAGAAGATTGTGGATATTACAGGGGGGGAGAAGATTGTGGATATTACAGGGGGGAGAAGATTGTGGATATTACAGGGGGGAGAAGATTGTGGATATTACAGGGGGAGAAGATTGTGGATATTACAGGGGGGAGAAGATTGTGGATATTACAGGGGGGAGAAGATTGTGGATATTACGGGGGGGAGAAGATTGTGGATATTACAGGGGGGAAATTGTGGATATTACAGGGGGGAAATTGTGGATATTACAGGGAGAAGATTGTGGATATTACAGGGGGAGAAGATTGTGGATATTACAGGGGGAGAAGATTGTGGATATTACAGGGGGAAAATTGTGGATATTACAGGGGGGAGAAGATTGTGGATATTACAGGGGGAGAAGATTGTGGATATTACAGGGGGAAAATTGTGGATATTACAGGGGGAAAATTGTGGATATTACAGGGGGGAGAAGATTGTGGATATTACAGGGGGGGAGAAGATTGTGGATATTACAGGGGGGGGAGAAGATTGTGGATATTACAGGGGGGAGAAGATTGTGGATATTACAGGGGGAGAAGATTGTGGATATTACAGGGGGAGAAGATTGTGGATATTACAGGGGGGAGAAGATTGTGGATATTACAGGGGGGAGAAGATTGTGGATATTACAGGGGGAGAAGATTGTGGATATTACAGGGGGAAAATTGTGGATATTACAGGGGGGAGAAGATTGTGGATATTACAGGGGGGAGAAGATTGTGGATATTACAGGGGGAGAAGATTGTGGATATTACAGGGGGGAGAAGATTGTGGATATTACAGGGGGGGAGAAGATTGTGGATATTACAGGGGGGGGGGGAGAAGATTGTGGATATTACAGGGGGGGGGGAGAAGATTGTGGATATTACAGGGGGGGAGAAGATTGTGGATATTACAGGGGGAGAAGATTGTGGATATTACAGGGGGAGAAGATTGTGGATATTACAGGGGGGAGAAGATTGTGGATATTACAGGGGGGAGAAGATTGTGGATATTACAGGGGGGAGAAGATTGTGGATATTACAGGGGAGGAGAAGATTGTGGATATTACAGGGGGAGAGGACTGTGGATATTACAGGGGGGAGAAGATTGTGGATATTACAGGGGGGGAGAAGATTGTGGATATTACAGGGGGGGAGAAGATTGTGGATATTACAGGGGGGAGAAGATTGTGGATATTACAGGGGGGGAGAAGATTGTGGATATTAAAGGGGGGGAGAAGATTATGGATATTACAGGGGGAGAAGATTGTGGATATTACAGGGGGAGAAGATTGTGGATATTACAGGGGGAGAAGATTGTGGATATTACAGGGGGGGGGGAGAAGATTGTGGATATTACAGGGGGGGGGGGGAGAAGATTGTGGATATTACAGGGGGGAGAAGATTGTGGATATTACAGGGGGGGGGAGAAGATTGTGGATATTACAGGGGGAGAAGATTGTGGATATTACAGGGGGAGAAGATTGTGGATATTACAGGGGGAGAAGATTGTGGATATTACAGGGGGAGAAGATTGTGGATATTACAGGGGGAGAAGATTGTGGATATTACAGGGGGAGAAGATTGTGGCTATTACAGGGGGAGAGGATTGTGGCTATTACAGGGGGAGAGGATTGTGGCTATTACAGGGGGAGAAGATTGTGGATATTACAGGGGGAGAAGATTGTGGATATTACAGGGGGAGAGGATTGTGGATATTACAGGGGGAGAGGATTGTGGATATTACAGGGGGAGAGGATTGTGGATATTACAGGGGGAGAAGATTGTGGATATTACAGGGGGAGAAGATTGTGGATATTACAGGGGGAGAAGATTGTGGATATTACAGGGGGAGAAGATTGTGGATATTACAGGGGGAGAGGATTGTGGCTATTACAGGGGGAGAGGATTGTGGCTATTACAGGGGGAGAGGATTGTGGATATTACAGGGGGAGAGGATTGTGGATATTACAGGGGGAGAGGATTGTGGATATTACAGGGGGAGAAGATTGTGGATATTACAGGGGGAGAAGATTGTGGATATTACAGGGGGAGAAGATTGTGGATATTACAGGGGGAGAAGATTGTGGATATTAGAGGGGGAGAAGATTGTGGATATTACAGGGGGGAGAAGATTGTGGATATTACAGGGGGAGAAGATTGTGGATATTACAGGGGGAGAAGATTGTGGATATTACAGGGGGAGAAGATTGTGGATATTACAGGGGGAGAAGATTGTGGATATTACAGGGGGAGAGGATTGTATTACAGGGGGAGAGGATTGTGGATATTACAGGGGGAGAAGTTTGTGGATATTAGAGGGGGAGAAGATTGTGGATATTACAGGGGGGAGAAGATTGTGGATATTACAGGGGGAGAAGATTGTGGATATTACAGGGGGAGAAGATTGTGGATATTACAGGGGGAGAAGATTGTGGATATTACAGGGGGAGAGGATTGTATTACAGGGGGAGAGGATTGTGGATATTAGAGGGGGAGAAGATTGTGGATATTACAGGGGGGAGAAGATTGTGGATATTACAGGGGGAGAAGATTGTGGATATTACAGGGGGAGAAGATTGTGGATATTACAGGGGGAGAGGATTGTATTACAGGGGGAGAGGATTGTGGATATTACAGGGGGAGAAGATTGTGGATATTACAGGGGGAGAAGATTGTGGATATTACAGGGGGGAGAGGATTGTATTACAGGGGGAGAGGATTGTGGATATTACAGGGGGAGAAGATTGTGGATATTACAGTGAGGGGAAAATTACGTGGATATTAGTAATTTTTTATTTATTTTTTGCCGATCCGAAAATGATCCAATCCGTGACCCCTGATCCAAGGATCGATCCGATCCGTGAGTTTTTTGATCCGTTGCACCCCTAATGGCAACCCATCAAATCACAGAGCTTCCCACCCAGAGATGGAAGGAAATAGCCGACAATGGTCACTGCACTGTGGAATTGCAGTGCTGGGATCCTACGTACAGCTCCAGAAGGACTCAATCTGCAATGAATTTGTACATAACCCCTCTTTATATGTAATATACAGTGGAACCTCAGATTGCGAGTAACGTGGTTAACGAGCGTTTCGTAATACGAGCACTGTATTTAAAAAAAATCCTGACTCGGTTTGCGAGTGTTGTCTCGCAAAATGAGCAGGATTCAAGCCAAAGCGGTGTGCAATACCGCGTTTGGCCTGAGGTGGGGGGCGCAGAACGGCGCTGATCGGAAAATCTCAGAAAAACTCAGTTCCAGAGCCTTTCTGAGTTTAGCCGTGGTGTCCTCTGGCCTTTCCCAGTGATTCCGAGGCTCTCCGGTGCCCCCCCCCCCCCATCTGGTCGCATGCGAATTGCATGCCATTGAAGTCAATGCAGATTTTTTTTTCATTTCCATTGACTTCAATGGGAAAACACGCTTGGATATGCGAGTACTTTGGATTACGGGCATTCTCCTGGAACGGATTATGCTCGTAATCCGAGGTTCCACTGTATGTTCCCCAAACAGACACTGGACTTTTCATAACAAAAGTTATTTACGAGGGGCCCCACACACTCACCAATAATCAGGATTCTCCATCTTGTCCAGGAATTCTTCCAGTTGGTCCTTCGTCTTCAGAGGCTTGAAAATCTTCTTGCCATCCAGGTCATAACCGATGTGCGGGAAATCCTTGTACCACTCCATAGGGATGTTCCCCACTGTGTTCCGGATGTCCTGGCGGAGAGAAGAGCCCAAACTGAGTGCAATGATACAGATACTAGAGATACAAGAATGGAGGTGGACAAATCAATGGAGGATGCAAGAGCCATTCAGTACAACTTAGGAGGAGACGAGCAGTTGAGGGAAGCAGTGAACATGTTCTGTCCTCCACCAAGTCAACTAGAAGCCACCTTGTGCTGCCTGGCTCTGACTCTTCTCCAGCCTGGTAAAGGACATTGTTATAGAGAAAGTCATGATACATTTTATTTCCCATCATATTAGGAAAAAATAACATGTTGGGGAGGGTCCTCCACCAGCACTATAGATGTGCCTACAGTTAGAGGGGCCCAGCATTACTGAGGGCCCACCGTTATCTGGTCATATGACAACTGGTCAACTCAATCAATAGCATTTGGCAAATAAGTGAGTATATGGTGAAGAGACCATCTCTTTACCGATAACGGTTTCAATGGTCCATCACCCTGGTGGAAGTGTACGGCCTGTTACAGATCCAAAAACACATGAAAATCCCATCTGAGCAAAGTCCATACACAGGAAACATAAGGGATTCGAATACAAAGACACTGAATTTCAAAGGAGCCTACTTCCCAAAACTACGAACCTTGCTAGAAGATAATTGGGATAAAATCTTAGGAACAAAGAACACAGAGGATAGAAGGGTTTGCTTTAAGAGCATATTAAATAAAGGCATTAGCCAATGCATCCCATCGGGAAATAAATGTAAAAGAGCTAATAAGTCATGGGTGGATTAACTCTAATGTAAAAAATGCATATAAAAGCAAAGAAGGACTTAAAAAAAATACGAGGTTGAGGGATCATCATCAGCATTCCAACTTTACAAAGATTGCAAAAAAAAAATGAAAGGGTGCAATTAGGGCGGCTAAGATAGAACACAAAAGGCACATAGTGGAGGAGAGTGAAAAAAAATCCCAAGAAATTCTCTAAGTATATAAATAGTAAGAAAGGGAGGTCAGATCATATTGGTCCCATAAAGAATGAGGAAGGGAATTACAAAGGATGGGGAGATGGCGAAGGTATTGAATTTATTCTTCTCCTCAGTCTTCACGAGGGAATCGGGGGGCTTCTGTAACCAAAACTGCAGTGTTTATCCTCATGACACATCACAGGAAGCGAACAGAGGACAGAATTAGAAATAGACTTGAAAAACTTACACTGGGGGGGGGGGGGGGACCTCTGGGGGAATCTAGGATGTAAAAGGACCTGGGGGTCCTATTAGATCAGAGGTCTCAAACTTGCGGCCCTCCAGCTGTTGTGAAACTACAAGTCCCATCATGCCTCATGCCTGTGGGAGTCATGCTTGTAACTGTCTGCCTTGCAATGCCTCATGGGACTTGTAGTTTCTCAACAGCTGGAGGACCACCAGTTTGAGACCCCCCTGTATTAGATGATAGGCTCAGCAATGGCATACAATGCCAAGCTGCTGCTAACAAAGCAAACAGAATATTGGCATTAAAAAGGGGGATCAACTCCAGAGATAAAACAATAATTCTTCCGCTCTACAAGACTCTGGTCCGGCCGCACCTGGAGTATGCTGTCCAGTTCTGGGCACCAGTCCTCAGGAGGGATGTACTGGAAATGGAGAGAGTTCAAAGGAGGCAAACAAAGCTAATAAAGGGTCTGGAGGATATTAGTTATGAGGAAAGGTTGAGAGCACTGAACTTATTCTCTCTGGAGAAGAGACGCTTGAGAGGAGATACGATTTCAATGTACAAATACCGTACTGGTGACCCCACAATAGAAAACTTTTTCGTGGAAGGGAGTTTAATAAGACACGTGGCCACTCATTAAAATTAGAAGAAAAGAGGTTTAACCTTAAACTACGTAGAGGGTTCTTTACTGTAAGAGCGGCAAGGATGTGGAATTCCCTTCCACAGGCGGTGGTCTCAGCGGGGAGCATCGATGGTTTCAAAAAACTATTAGATAATCACCAGAATGACCACAACATACAGGGATATACAATGTAATACTGACATATAATCACACACATAGGCTGGACTTGTGTCTTTTTTCAACCTCACCTTCTATGTAACTATTTAACTATGTAAGAGAATTTAAAAGTTTGCCTCTCCTGGCAGAAATGGTGAAATGTTGGCATTGATATTGAAAATACGACCGATCATGCCAAACAATTGTCTTTTATTTAACCCATTCGCTGCCGAAGCCATTTTTTTTTCACATGTTTAAAAAAAAAAAAAAGATTTAGGCCTGAAGACTACATAAAACCCCCAAACAGGATATATTTTCTGAAAGAAGACACCCCTAGAGAATAAAATAGCGGTAGTTCCAATTTTTTATGTCACACAATATTACTGCAAAGGTAACACACTATTAGTAAAAATACAAATTTTTAGGACACACAAACTACCCATATTTTTTAGTAAAATATAAAAGGCGAGGTTGCAGCGAGTAAATAGATACCCAACATTGCAAACCTTAAATTTGCATGCGCCCCGTAAAACGGCGACAAACTTCAGTACCCGATATTTTGTATAGGTGAAGCTATAAAAGCCCCCTATAGGTTATCAGTTTAGCGTTACGGATGAGGTCTGCTGCAAGAATGATCACTCTCCCTCAGGCACGATATGTAACACATGTATCGCAAGGCGTTGGTGTCGCGACCTGTGCGTTTACATTCGTACATGCATATATGTGGGGGGCCTAAAACGAAAAAAAATTGGGGGAGGGGGATTTTATGTGCTTGGGTGTAACTATTTATTTTTGTTTAACTTTTTTTTCATCACATAGGAGACAAAAAGTCTCCTACGTGATGATTTTTTAGGTGACAGGTTCTCTTTAATGAGACCTGCCAGGAAAACATGGCGGGGGGGGGGGGCTTTGATGGTACTGGGGGGGGGGGGCCTTGGCACAGGCACACAAGGGTTACAATGCCAATTAAAGGTGAACTTCCTACATCTGTGGTGTCTGTGTATAAATAGTCAAAGAGATTGTTCGCTCTCACATGGATGCACTAAGCAGGCTAGATACTGAGCCATAGGGAGCAGAAAAGAACTGTCAAAAGACCTGCGTAACAAGGTAACGGAACTTTATAAAGGTGAAAACAGGATGAAGGAAGATATCCAAAGCCTTAAATATGCCAGCCAGTGCTTTTCAATCACGTCTTAATACCGTATATACTCGAGTATAAGCCGAGATTTTCAGCCCTTTTTTTTTAAGGCTGAAAGTGCCCCCCTCGGCTTATACTCGAGTCGCCGCCGTCGTCTGCCTACCTGATCGGCGTGTCATGCAGACAGACGGCGGCCATTCCAGTGTTCAAAAGCCGCGCCTCCTCGTCTGTGATAGGCGGAACACTCAATTTCCCAGCAGTCAGTGTTCAGCCTATCACGGACATCTTCTCATCCTCGTCCGTGTTATGAGGATGAGCGGATGTCCATGATAGGCGGAACACTGAATGCTGTGAAATGGAGTGTTCCGCCTATCACAGACGAGGAGGAGCCGCGGCTTTTGAATACTGGAATGGCCGCCGTATGTTTTTATGACACGCTGATCGGTGGATGCAGAGCGGCACAGAGAATACAGATGGGCACACGGAGGCTGCAGATGGGCACACGGGGGCTGCAGATGGGCACACGGGGGCTGCAGATGGGCACACGGGGGCTGCAGATGGGCACACGGAGACATGCACAGGACACAGGTAGACTGCAATGGACACAGGGAGGTACACAGGACACAGTGAGGTAGGCAGCTCTGCACAGGTAGGCATGCACAGGACACAGGGAGGTAGGCAGCTCTGCACAGGTAGGCATGCACAGGACACAGGGAGGTATACAATAGACACAGTGAGGTATGCAGCTGCAGATGGGCATTGTTGACCCCCTTTCCCGCTTACAGTAGCTGCTGCATTTCTCACCCTCGGCTTATACTCGAGTCAATACGTTTTCCCATTTTTTGTGGTAAATTAGGGGCCTCGGCTTATATTCGGGTTGGCTTATACTCGAGTATATATGGTAAGTGGGAAATTTAGGGGGGGGGGGGGGTTTCTTGATACCAAGTCATGGTTGGGTAGACCAAGAAAGATTGCAGCCACAACGGCCAAAATTGTTCGGGATACAAAGAAAAACCTCACAGGTAACCTCAGGAGAAATACAGGCTGCTCTGGAAAAAGACGGTGCGCGTTGTTTTAACCACTTCACATCCAGGCCAATTCTGACACTTCGCTCCTACATGTAAAAATCATATTTTTTTTGCTAGAAAATTACATAGAACCCAAAACATTATATATGTTTTTTAGCAGAGACCCCAGAGAATACAATGGCAGTCATTGCAACTTTTTATCTTGCACAGTATTTGTGCAGCAATTTTTCAAACGCGTTTTTTTGGGGAAAAAACAAAACAAAACAGTAAAGTTAGCCCATTTTTTTTGCATAATGTGAAAGATAATGTTACGCCGAGTAAATAGATACCCAATATGTCACGCTTCAAAATTGCGCACGCTCGTGGAATGGCACCAAACTTCAGTACTTAAAAATCCCCATAGGTGGCGCTTTTATTTTTTACTGGTTACATGTTTTGAGTTACAGAGGAGAGGTCTAGGGCTAGAATTATTGCTCTCGCTCTGATGTTCACGGCGACACATCAAATGTGTAGTTTGAACACCGTTTTCATATGCGGGCGGGACTTACGTATGCGTTCGCTTCTGCGTGCGAGCACACGGAGATCATGGGCACTTTAAAAACGTTTTTTTTTATTGTTCATTTTACTTAAAAAAAATATATTTTGACACTTTAAAAAATAAAATAAAAATTTTGATCACTTTTATTCCTATTACAAGGAATGTAAACATCCCTTGTAATAGGAATATGACATGACAGGTCCTCTTTACAGTGAGATATGAGGTCAATAAGACCCCACATCTCACCTCTAGGCTTGGAAGCCTAAAATAAAAAATAAATAAACAAACAAAAAAAAAAAAAAACTATCACGGCGTCCCAGCCGAGGCTACGCCGTATTTTTGAATGCAGAGGCCGGGCGTGATGTCACAACATCGCGCCCGGCCTCCGATGACCATAGAGACTCCGGCGACCATCTGGTCCACCGGAAATCTCTATGGTCAACATCCAGGGCCGGCGGATCCGTTCTCAGACTCACCGATCGCAGCGGTGAGTCGGTAGAAGCACCGGAGGGCAGCGGGAGGAGGGGGGCATCCCCTTTCATCGCCCGTAAGAACGATCAAACGGCGGGACAGCCGCTATGATCATTTTTATTGTGTAGGGAATCGCTGGCTGAAAATGCAAATATCTGAATGATACCTGTAGCTGCACCCATCATTCAGATATCCCCCCACAAAGCCAAGGACGTCATATGACGGTCTGGGGACGGCAAGTGGTTAAGGAGCACAATACGACGATACTTGAATGAAAATGAGCTGTATGGTCAGGTTGCCAGAAAGAAGCCTTCACTGCGTCAATGCCACAAAAAATCCTGGTTACCATATTTCAGACAACACCTTGACACGCCTCCCAGCTTCTGGCACACTGTAATCTGGAGTGAACAGACCAAAATAGAGCTTTATGGTCACAACCATCAGATGTTTGGAAAGGGACAAGAATACCATCCCCACTGTGAAGCATGGTGGAGGCTCACTGATATTTTGGGGGTTGGGGGGGGGTGAGCTCTAAAAGGCCCAGGGAGGGGATTCTTGTGAAAACTAATGGCAAGATAAATGCAGTACGTTATCAGAAAATATTGGTAGATAAATGCAATTCTTCTGCAGGAAAGCTGCGCATGGGACGCTCTTGGCCTTTCCAGCAGGACGATGACCCTAAGCACAATGCCAAGGCCAAGGCCAAGACCAAGGCAACCCCCCCCCCCCAGTGGTTATATAGCTCTACCACCTGCAGGAATTTGAGGGCCTTATAGACAACTATTACAGAAGACGGACCGCTGTCATTGATGCTAAAGGGGGCAATACACAGGATTAAGAACTAAGGGGGTGTAGACTTTTGACAGGGGGCGGGGGGCATTTCTATTACTTGTTGCCATGTTTTGTTTTATGATTGGGCCATTCCATTATCACCTCCAGTTGCTGGATATCAAATAAAAGAAATGGGGGGGGGGGGACTTTTATCACAACTGTCGTTGTCTATATAGAGCATTGAGACCCAGACTCATACAAAGTCTACCATGATGCCGCAGTGTTCTTGAGAGAATGGCCGGGTCAGAATAGAGGGCTATGGCCCGTATACCATGGCAGGCAGAATAACCAGCGGCTGGCATCATGTGTTGGTCACCCAGCAGGAGTAGACGGGTGCCTTGGTTCTGTTCTCTTGCCCCGTGGCGGGTTTCTGGAAAGTCCCCTCATATAGGAAGAAACTGTTGCAGAGAAACTTAGTGGCCTGGATTTACTTCCCCGATACACAAGCGTTAAGTCTCCTCCTGGATGCAGATGTTGGGGAAGAGTTAAGGCTGCGTCTCGTTAGGCAGCACAGGCCAGTCTAGGCTGTTAAATCCCACAGCCGTCTGGGGACTCCCTCCCCCTTCATCCAGCTTCCGATGGAGCCCCCCCTACCCGTGTCTGCTGCCGGCTGAGGGAGGACCAGACTCAATCTCAAGGGTCACTATAAAAAGTCAATCACAGTTGCAGCCCCGCCAGACACACTCCACACGTGTGAGAGACGAGGACACGGACAGGCAAAGGCGCGCTCAGGCAAGGATGCTGACACAAGGCTGCGACATCTCAGAGTCACCATAGTGGTCACATGAGAAGGTCACCAGAGATAGACGTGGACAACGCGAGACGACGGGACAACGAAGAGTCAGCAACTTAAAAAAAAAAAAAAATATTTGGTGGTCAATCATCAGCATGTCTTTTGCGATGCTGCGCCATGCCCCACCTGCCCGCTTTCTGTACCCTGACATCAGTATGCTTTCCGATGACGATGAAAGCGGCAGCGACAGTTCAGGGTGCGGCGATAAAGCTTTTCATCACTCGATGGACAGGAGTGGCAGGAGAGGAGACAAGAAGTGTTCACGACTGCAGCAAGAAACGCGAGAACCGCGACAACGCCACACGGCCAACGCCCGCGAAAGGGACAGGACGAACAGCGTCAACAGCGCCTTCACCGCCCTGCGCACGCTTATTCCCACAGAGCCCGCAGACCGCAAGCTGAGCAAAATAGAGACTCTACGCCTGGCATCGAGCTACATCTCCCACCTAGGAAATGTATTACTCCTCGGAGACACTTGTGGAGACGGTCAGCCGTGTCACACCAGCAGTCCCTACTACCAACATCACCCAACCACTACCAGCCCCAAACACCGAGAAACCGAGCCAGGCCAGCCCAAGCAGATCTGCACCTTCTGCCTCAGCAACCAAAGGAAGCTGGTGAGTAACATCCATCGTAAAATACCGCACTCATATTACAGCACTAATAATTAGCCGACAGGTATCAGAACAAGTTACAGTCTGAGCAAACACTTCATAAAAAACAGATGTCGGAAAATTATTTCCAGGCCACAGACCAGTGCGCTCTGCAGGATAGACCGTAAAAAACACAAAGCGCTACCATAACAGTATATCATGGCAAGGGGAATACACTCCGGCCTCCTCAGATCGCATCTCAAATAGTTCCGACCTTAAAAGCTCTGCCCCGAAACCCAATACCCAGACCTGGACACATGACTTTAGGTGAGGGATAGGAAGTGGTATCTCCTTCCTGAAGATCTGACCTCAATGACGAACACATAACTCAGGTGAGGGATAGGAAACGGTATCTCCCTTCCGGAGATCTGACCTCAATGACGAACACATAACTCAGGTGAGGGATAGGAAACGGTATCTCCCTTCCGGAGATCTGACCTCAATGACGAACACATAACTCAGGTGAGGGATAGGAAACGGTATCTCCCTTCCGGAGATCTGACCTCAATGACGGACACATAACTCAGGTGAGGGATAGGAAACGGTATCTCCCTTCCGGAGATCTGACCTCAATGACGAACACATAACTCAGGTGAGGGATAGGAAACGGTATCTCCCTTCCGGAGATCTGACCTCAATGACGGACACATAACTCAGGTGAGGGATAGGAAACGGCATCTCCCTTCCGGAGATCTGACCTCAATGACGAACACATAACTCAGGTGAGGGATAGGAAACGGTATCTCCCTTCCGGAGATCTGACCTCAATGACGGACACGTGACTCAGGTGAGGGATAGGAAACGGTATCTCCCTTCCGGAGATCTGACCTCAATGACGGACACATAACTCAGGTGAGGGATAGGAAACGGTATCTCCCTTCCGGAGATCTGACCTCAATGACGGACACATAACTCAGGTGAGGGATAGGAAACGGTATCTCCCTTCCGGAGATCTGACCTGAATGATGGACACGTGACTCAGGTGAGGGATAGGAAACGGTATCTCCCTTCCGGAGATCTGACCTGAATGATGGACACGTGACTCAGGTGAGGGATAGGAAACGGTATCTCCCTTCCGGAGATCTGACCTCAATGACGAACACATAACTCAGGTGAGGGATAGGAAACGGTATCTCCCTTCCGGAGATCTGACCTCAATGACGGACACATAACTCAGGTGAGGGATAGGAAACGGTATCTCCCTTCCGGAGATCTGACCTCAATGACGAACACATAACTCAGGTGAGGGATAGGAAACGGTATCTCCCTTCCGGAGATCTGACCTCAATGACGGACACATAACTCAGGTGAGGGATAGGAAACGGTATCTCCCTTCCGGAGATCTGACCTCAATGACGAACACATAACTCAGGTGAGGGATAGGAAACGGTATCTCCCTTCCGGAGATCTGACCTCAATGACGGACACATAACTCAGGTGAGGGATAGGAAACGGTATCTCCCTTCCGGAGATCTGACCTGAATGATGGACACGTGACTCAGGTGAGGGATAGGAAACGGTATCTCCCTTCCGGAGATCTGACCTGAATGATGGACACGTGACTCAGGTGAGGGATAGGAAACGGTATCTCCCTTCCGGAGATCTGACCTCAATGACGAACACATAACTCAGGTGAGGGATAGGAAACGGTATCTCCCTTCCGGAGATCTGACCTCAATGACGAACACATAATTCAGGTGAGGGATAGGAAACGGTATCTCCCTTCCGGAGATCTGACCTCAATGACGGACACGTGACTCAGGTGAGGGATAGGAAACGGTATCTCCCTTCCGGAGATCTGACCTCAATGACGGACACATAACTCAGGTGAGGGATAGGAAACGGTATCTCCCTTCCGGAGATCTGACCTGAATGATGGACACGTGACTCAGGTGAGGGATAGGAAACGGTATCTCCCTTCCGGAGATCTGACCTGAATGATGGACACGTGACTCAGGTGAGGGATAGGAAACGGTATCTCCCTTCCGGAGATCTGACCTCAATGACGGACACATAACTCAGGTGAGGGATAAGAAATGGTATCTCCCTTCCGGAGATCTGACCTCAATGACGGACACATAATTCAGGTGAGGGATAGGAAACGTTATCTCCCTTCCGGAGATCGGACCTGAATGATGGACACGACTCAGGTGAGGTTTTGGAAGTGGCATCTCCTTCTTGAAGATCTGACCTCAATGACGGACACGTGACTCAGGTGAGGGATAAGAAATGGCATCTCCCTTCCGGAGATCTGACCTTAATGACGGACACGTGACTCAGGTGAGGGATAAGAAATGGCATCTCCCTTCCGGAGATCTGACCTTAATGACGGGCACATGACTCAGGTGAGGGATAGGAAATGGTATCTCCTTCTCAATTATCTGACCTGAATGATGGGCACATGACTCAGGTAAGGGATAGGAAATTGCATCTCTTTCCCATGCATCTGACCAGAGCTGGGCACCTGACTCCAGGTGAGGGATATGAAGTGGTATCTTGTCCCAAGGATCTGACCACAGAAGGACACATTACTCTAGGTGAGGGATACAAAGTGGTACCTCCTTCCAAGAGATATGACCTTAGAACTGGGCACCTGACTCGGTGAGAAAAGGGAAGTGATATCTCCTTCCCAGAGATCTCTCCAATCATTAAACTGGAAATGCTCATTGTGACTCGTACATCTGGTGACACCTCCTGCACGAATGATCTAAAGCTGGTCATACGTGGTTGATTTTTTTTGCTCAGTCAGCAGGCTGAATGAAAAAAAAAAACCCTACACACATTTGAGGTGGATGGGTGAATCTTCTCCTCTCTACTATTGTATCCTGACAGCAGGGAGACACCCCCACTGTCAAAATACACAGATCACCGCTGCAGCCGCTGATCGAGTTTCTCCAACAGTGCGGTTCACCAGAAGTCAATCAGTAGACCGACTTCTGTTCAAATGAACCGACCACACATGCATCAAAATTCAGAGTCTCTGCTGAACTTCGATCCATCTATGGCCACCTTAAAGGTTAGGTAGCTGACACCCCAAAACAGATACATTTTGGAGAGTCTCTTTTTTTTCCTATGATAAGACGCTGGGCTTGGGGTGCCTGAATGTGCCATCCCAACCCCAGATCTGCACTCGGCCCCCTCTTCACCATCCCAACCCCAGATCTGCACTCGGCCCCCTCTTCACCATCCCAACCCCAGATCTGCACTCGGTCCCCTCTTCACCACCCCAACCCCAGATCTGCACTCGGCCCCCTCTTCACCACCCCAACCCCAGATCTGCACTCGGCCCCCTCTTCACCATCCCAACCCCAGATCTGCACTCGGCCCCCTCTTCACCACCCCAACCCCAGATCTGCACTCGGCCCCCTCTTCACCACCCCAACCCCAGATCTGCACTCGGCCCCCTCTTCACCATCCCAACCCCAGATCTGCACTCGGCCCCCTCTTCACCACCCCAACCCCAGATCTGCACTCGGCCCCCTCTTCACCACCCCAACCCCAGATCTGCACTCGGCCCCCTCTTCACCATCCCAACCCCAGATCTGCACTCGGCCCCCTCTTCACCACCCCAACCCCAGATCTGCACTCGGCCCCCTCTTCACCATCCCAACCCCAGATCTGCAATCTGCCCCCTCTTCACCATCCCAACCCCAGATCTGCACTCGGCCCCCTCTTCACCATCCCAACCCCAGATCTGCACTCGGCCCCCTCTTCACCATCCCAACCCCAGATCTGCACTCGGCCCCCTCTTCACCATCCCAACCCCAGATCTGCAATCTGCCCCCTCTTCACCATCCCAACCCCAGATCTGCACTCGGCCCCCTCTTCACCATCCCAACCCCAGATCTGCACTCGGCCCCCTCTTCACCATCCCAACCCCAGATCTGCACTCGGCCCCCTCTTCACCATCCCAACCCCAGATCTGCACTCGGCCCCCTCTTCACCATCCCAACCCCAGATCTGCACTCGGCCCCCTCTTCACCATCCCAACCCCAGATCTGCACTCGGCCCCCTCTTCACCATCCCAACCCCAGATCTGCACTTGGCCCCCTCTTCACCACCCCAACCCCAGATCTGCACTCGGCCCCCTCTTCACCATCCCAACCCCAGATCTGCACTCGGCCCCCTCTTCACCACCCCAACCCCAGATCTGCACTCGGCCCCCTCTTCACCATCCCAACCCCAGATCTGCACTCGGCCCCCTCTTCACCACCCCAACCCCAGATCTGCACTCGGCCCCCTCTTCACCATCCCAACCCCAGATCTGCAATCTGCCCCCTCTTCACCATCCCAACCCCAGATCTGCACTCGGCCCCCTCTTCACCATCCCAACCCCAGATCTGCACTCGGCCCCCTCTTCACCATCCCAACCCCAGATCTGCACTCGGCCCCCTCTTCACCATCCCAACCCCAGATCTGCACTCGGCCCCCTCTTCACCATCCCAACCCCAGATCTGCACTCGGCCCCCTCTTCACCATCCCAACCCCAGATCTGCACTTGGCCCCCTCTTCACATCCTCTGTGTTGAGGTGAAGTTGACATGAATGTTCCAGACGTAGAACACACAAGCAGTGGAAACCAGTGATGTCATCCATGATTAGCCAATCATGTGATTGCTTTTGTTTTCTGATCCCGCCGCAGAGAACTGCCGGCTGGTTCTTAATTCAAACCATTTGCCACCTCAATGACCTGCACAGTGCCAGAGTCAAGTTCTGTCAGGGGGACACGGGGTTCAGCTGTACACACCCCAGTGCCCCTCTACCAAGGAGGCTACAGAACATCTTCCTACAGACTTCAACCAAAATGTGGGACCATCTAGAATACCTTCCCTATGACGTCCCGTGTATTGTGAGCAGGACCCTCTCCCATCTCTGTGGCCAGAATACGAGGACAGAGCACCATCAATCATTTCACTTTTCAGTGTTCTTAGGTCGGTTTTCAGAGGAGTAACAATCAACCAATCAGCGTCTGATCCTGCTCTGCTCCCCGTGTATTACAGGTAGTGCTAGTGAATGGAGGACGATCGATGAGGAACGATTTGTATGATGGAGGAGATTACACCAATCCAATGTTCTGCCTCTCACTTCACTTACCCCCTTCACCCCATTCCAGACACTTCACTGACCCCCCTTCACCCCATTCCAGACACTTCACTGACCCCCCCTTCACCCCATTCCAGACACTTCACTGACCCCCCTTCACCCCATTCCAGACACTTCACTGACCCCCCCCCTTCACCCCATTCCAGACACTTCACTGACCCCCCCCTTCACCCCATTCCAGACACTTCACTGACCCCCCTTCACCCCATTCCAGACACTACACTGACCCCCCTACACACCATTTCCCAACACTCATCTGACCATTTTAGACCCCATTTCCCAACACTCGCATACCCCATTCTTGACACTCATTTGACACTTGTACAAAGTGCCAGGACAAGGTCATCCAGCGCCCAGGGCAAAGATGCCAAACTGTGCCCCCCTCCCACAAGCTTAGGGGATCCTACACCCAGCAGTCGTTCACTTGTTAAAATCACTGCCGCTATTACTACTCCTGTCAACCTTGCAACAGAAGGAAGGCGCCCCATGCCTACAGTAAATCATTGCGCCCAGGGCTACAGCCCCTCCTGCTCACCCCTTGTACACCCCATTTCCTGAAGCTCATCTGACACTCGTACACCCCATTTCCTGAAGCTCATCTGACACTCATACGCCCCATTTCCTGAAGCTCATCTGACACTCGTACACCCTATTTCCTGAAGCTCATCTGACACTCGTACACCCCATTTCCTGAAGCTCATCTGACACTCGTACACCCTATTTCCTGAAGCTCATCTGACACTCGTACGCCCCATTTCCTGAAGCTCATCTGACACTCGTACGCCCCATTTCCTGAAGCTCATCTGACACTCGTACGCCCCATTTCCTGAAGCTCATCTGACACTCGTACACCCCATTTCCTGAAGCTCATCTGACACTCGTACACCCCATTTCCTGAAGCTCATCTGACACTCGTACACCCCATTTCCTGAAGCTCATCTGACACTCGTACACCCCATTTCCTGATACTCAGGCTGTGCAGCTACATACAGCAGATGAGTGTGTGTTACCCTCACAGTATAAAGACTTTCAGGAGTGATGGGGCTCAATCCTGGCAGATCCAACCTTCTGTAGGACAGGAAATTAGGAGTAATGTATAGGAAAGGCTGGATAAGCGTTCCATATTCATATTGACAGGTCCTCCTGATTACGTCACCTATTAAAGGGGACTTCCAGCTGTAATCTGGTTGGAAAAACATAAGGGGATGACTGAAGTGAAGGTGGAAGAGGGGAGACAGAAGAACACAATGGTGTGAAGGAATCGGGAATAGGAATACACTATAGCAGCACTATGTATGTGTGAGGGCAACATGAAGGGTCAGTCCCCCAACCAGGAACCAGACCTTCTACAGACTCTGATCTGTCCCCAACGAGGAACCAGACCTTCTACAGACTCTGATCTGTCTCCAACCAGGAACCAGACCTTCTACAGACTCTGATCTGTCTCCAACCAGGAACCAGACCTTCTACAGACTCTGATCTGTCCCCAACCAGGAACCAGACCTTCTACAGACTCTGATCTGTCCCCAACCAGGAACCAGACCTTCTACAGACTCTGATCTGTCTCCAACCAGGAACCAGACCTTCTACAGACTCTGATCTGTCCCCAACCAGGAACCAGACCTTCTACAGACTCTGATCTGTCTCCAACCAGGAACCAGACCTTCTACAGACTCTGATCTGTCTCCAACCAGGAACCAGACCTTCTACAGACTCTGATCTGTCCCCAACCAGGAACCAGACCTTCTACAGACTCTGATCTGTCCCCAACCAGGAACCAGACCTTCTACAGACTCTGATCTGTCTCCAACCAGGAACCAGACCTTCTACAGACTCTGATCTGTCTCCAACCAGGAACCAGACCTTCTACAGACTCTGATCTGTCCCCAACCAGGAACCAGACCTTCTACAGACTCTGATCTGTCCCCAACCAGGAACCAGACCTTCTACAGACTCTGATCTGTCTCCAACCAGGAACCAGACCTTCTACAGACTCTGATCTGTCTCCAACCAGGAACCAGACCTTCTACAGACTCTGATCTGTCCCCAACCAGGAACCAGACCTTCTACAGACTCTGATCTGTCTCCAACCAGGAACCAGACCTTCTACAGACTCTGATCTGTCTCCAACCAGGAACCAGACCTTCTACAGACTCTGATGTCCCCAACAAGGAACCAGACCTCATAAAATCCGTTCACCCATCATATGGGGGTATATAAATGGTAAAGGCCACGTACTTCTCTGTGCACACCAGATGATCATTAATCCCCCATATCCCCCATATCCCATACTTATATTTTCATACCCATGAAAGGTTTTTTACCGATACCGACCAAACTAGATGACCTATTACGGCAAAAGCTTCCCTCCCTTTCGCTGCCTGTTTTTTTTTTCTTCTATTTAAAGCGAATACTCTGATTTGCCCCCGTATTTCTCAAATATTCGGCCACTTCACCGTGCAGACAGTTATCTAAATCAGATCTCATACATCCTCCAATATTATACAGAATAATAATCCTCATCTCACTAAAGCCTCTCAACATTATATTAATAATAATTTGCATCTCACTGCAGCCTCTAATATAATAATACCGTATATACTTGAGTATAAGCCGAGTTTTTCAGCACTTTTTTTGTGCTGAAAATGCCCCCCATCGGCTTAAACTTGAGTCTGTGTCCATCTTCAAATTTGTGCACCTAATCCCGGCCAGCCGCAGATCCCCTGGATCCCATCCTTGGCACACATGTAGCCCCACTCTTCTTCTATAAGTGTGCAAAGTTTGTTGTCCGGGAGACCTACGGCCGGGGAGCACCAATTTTTCAGATCCGGGCACTCCTCCCATAGACTCCAATATTAAACAGTAATTTTTCTGGTGATTTTGGGGACCTAGTAATGGCCGGCCCTAGGATCCCTGGACCCCAAACTTGGCACACATGTAGCCCCGCTCTTTATGTACAAGCGTGCAAAGTTTGTTGTCCAGGGGACCTACGGCCAGGGAGGACAGATTTTTCAAACCCGGGCACCCCTTCCATAGACTCCCATGTTAAACGTCAGTCTAGTCACACAGCGCCGGAGATCAGGTAGGGAGATTGGGCACAGTGAGGCATGCAGATGGGCACAGTGAGGCATGCAGATGGACACTCTAGGCTTATACTCAAGTCAATAAGTTTTCCCAGTTTTTTGTGGTAAAATTAGGTGCCTCGGCTTATATTCGGGTCGGCTTATAAACAAACACAAAAGTTTCTGCGCTGCTACTAAATACAAAAAAGCGGCTGCAAAACCTGTGGACAAAAAGGTGCATAGAACAAAAAAAGAAAAAATTGCAGCGCTAAATAGGTATGTGTCAAACAAATAAATGAATGAGTGAAATAAACAAATGTGCAAGGAAAAACTAAATATTTCCCTATGTGAATAACAATTCGGGTCGGCTTATACTCAAGTATATACGGTAATAATTCTCATTTTATTGCAGCCTCTATTATACAGAATAATCACATCTCACTGCGTCCTCCAATATAATAATAATCCTCATCTCACTGCGTCCTCCAATATAATAATAATAATAATAATAATCCTCATCTCACTGCGTCCTCCAATATAATAATAATAATAATAATCCTCATCTCACTGCGTCCTCCAATAGTATACAGAATAATAATAATCCTCATCTCACTGCGTCCTCCAATATTATAATAATAATAATAATCATCATCCTCATCTCACTGCGTCCTCCAATATTATAATAATAATAATAATAATAATCCTCATCTCACTGCGTCCTCCAATATTATAATAATAATAATAATAATAATCCTCATCTCACTGCGTCCTCCAATATTATAATAATAATACTAATCCCCATCTCACTGCGTCCTCAAATAGTATACAGAATAATAATCCTCATCTCACTGCATCCTCCAATATTATACAGAATAATAATAATCCTCATCTCACTGAGTCCTCCAATATTATACAGAATAATCCTCATCTCACTAAAGCCTCAAACATTATATTAATAATAATTTTCATCTCATTGCAGCCTCTAATATAATAATAATTCTCATTTCATTGCAGCCTCTATTATTACAGAATAATCCTCATCTCACTGCAGCCTCCAATATTATAATAATAATGCTCATCTCACTGCGTCCTCCAATGTTATTATTATAATAACAATTCTCATCTCAGTGCGTCCTCCAATGTTATACAGAATATTTGGCTCCACACACAATGATCGGAACATAAATGATACAAAACCTCAGATAATATGACCGAGGGGGGGGGGGGGTATGATGTATGGGGGAACTCATAAGGAGATATAAAAGGAATATTCATGAATTATCTGAGCATGTCCCGTCTCCTGGGCCTCCTATCCGAGGGGCCTCACTTTCTATCTATATACATACAACGGAGAAATTGGATGACAGAAGCCGATGTCACTTCAATGAAATACGGTTGGCTGTTAAAGGTCAGTGAAATATATGGAAGAGGCCAATTTAGGGCGAGCCGGGTAAGGGCGAATGTGAAATACAGAGCCGGGTCACCAATAAGAACTGCTATTGGTGTCTTTTTCTATGGTTAGCAAAGACTCAGATTCTGGCACTGGTCCCGGTTATAAATCCAAGGACACCACCAAAACCGTCACCATACATCAACAACAGAACCACGTGAGCTGGGTATCAGGGGTCACACTCTGTCCGTCCATCACCCCTCCGCTAAACAGGAGAATGACCCCCACTGCTCAGCACCCTCCACAGATGCCAAAGAGCTTGATGACCAACGTCAACCCTCCACCCAACATCGGCCTTGTGTTACTAATGTGTCACCCGTTTAGAAATTTTTTATTTTTTTTTGCGTTATTTCGAAACACACAGATTTTTCCCAAATGTAATTTTTTTTCCTTGACAAATAAATTTTGGGCCCCAGAACCAACCAACCGAGTGCGTCCACCAACCAGACCCAACCAACCGAGTGCTACAACCAGAACCAACCAACCGAGTGCTACAACCAGACCCAACCAACCGAGTGCTACAACCAGACCCAACCAACCGAGTGCTACAACCAGACCCAACCAACCGAGTGCTACAACCAGACCCAACCAACCGAGTGCTACAACCAGACCCAACCAACCGAGTGCTACAACCAGACCCAACCAACCGAGTGCTACAACCAGACCCAACCAACCGAGTGCTACAACCAGACCCAACCAACCGAGTGCTACAACCAGACCCAACCAACCGAGTCCTACAACCAGACCCAACCAACCGAGTCCTACAACCAGACCCAACCAACCGAGTCCTACAACCAGACCCAACCAACCGAGTCCTACAACCAGACCCAACCAACCGAGTCCTACAACCAGATCCAACCAACCGAGTCCTACAACCAGATCCAACCAACCGAGTCCTACAACCAGACCCAACCAACCGAGTCCTACAACCAGACCCAACCAACCGAGTCCACCAACCGGCAGACCTCAAACTCAAAAACAACGTTTTCCTGCAATGGTCCACAAGAAGTTCTCCATCAGACCTAAGATATGGGGGGGGGAATCTTATGAGGGGGTTGTAATGTGTCTGGACTCTTCAACGTGACCTACTCAGTAGGACTGGGCCTTTCCTGGTGATGATGCTGGGAGTTGTAGTGTCCCCTTGGATGTGATGACCCTAAAGAATGATAACCAGCACTGGTTGTGGTCAGATAATATGGGTTTTGCTGGTGGGAAGGCTGAGGAGATATAAGGGAGGCGACGGTGCAGAGGGGCAATATGGAGTCTGGAGATGCCGATATTTGGGAGCACGGAGATGGAATATTCCGCCGATGGAGAGGTTTTAGATCTGGAATATTCTGGATGACGGTGGCAGGGAAGGAATAACGGGAATGACGACCTGCTCTGGAAGGTGGAATTTTTCCACACATTTACTGGATGATGTTGCAATGTTTGTGGCCATAAAAAGGTCCATAATGGCCAAAACAGATGATCAGCGGCAGGTTAGCCAGCATTACCCAGAATGCCTCACTACAGGGGGACTTTATGACAGACCACCTCAATGTTCTGCAGATGTCATCATTGTGGCCACAGATATTAGATGACACTCGGCATAACACTGACCCACCTCAATAAAATAGATGGTCAGACGGGAGCCATGATGGGAGAGGAGAACACCACTCCATCCGATCCACCACCAGGGTCCCCGAGGACAACCTTTTCTAACCTACCAATTCCTCCGCTCTTCTGGAAAATTCCTTTCTGATCTACCTTAACACCCTGCAGGACAGCCACTTTCGATCTTATACCCCCATGGCCCTCCAGAAAAGCTCCATCCACCTCTCCCTCCCCCCCCCATTTCCATGACCCTCCAGGACAGCCCCTTCCAATTACACCCCCCCCCCCCAAGACCCTCCATGACAGCCCCTACCATGGCGCTACAGGACAACCCCTTTCAATTAACCCCTAAGAGCTCTCAGGGACAGCACCTTCCAAGCAGCCCCCCATGCCCTACAGGAAAGCACCTTCCGATAAACCACCCCTCCCCCCCCCACGGCCCCAAAGAACAACATCTTACTTTAGTCCCCTATGGCCTTACAGGACAGCACCTTCCAATTAACCCCCCATGGCCCTACAGGACAGCATCTTCCAAATAAACCCCCATGGCCCATACAGGACAGCACCTTCCAATTAATTCCCCATGGCCCTACATGACAGCACCTTCCAAATAAACCCCCATGGCCCTACGGGACAGCACCTTCCAAATAACCCCCCATGGCCCTACAGGACATCACCTTCCAATTAACCCCCCATGGCCCTACAGGACAGCACCTTCCAATTAACCCCCCATGACCCTACAGGACAGCATCTTCCAATTAACCCCCCATGGCTCTACAGGACAGCATCTTCCAAATAAACCACCATGGCCCTACAGGACAGCATCTTCCAATTAACCCCCCATGGCCCTACAGGACAGCATCTTCCAAATAAACCCCCATGGCCCTACATGACAGCACCTTCAATAACCCCCCATGGCCCTACAGGATAGCACCTTCCAATTAACCCCCCATGGCCCTACAGGACAGCACCTTCCAATTAACCCCCCCCATGGCCCTACAGGACAGCATTTTCCAAATAAACCCCCATGGCCCTACAGGACAGCACCTTCCAATTAACCCCCCATGGCCCTACAGGACAAGCACCTTCCAATTAACCCCCCCCATGGCCCTACAGGACAGCATTTTCCAAATAAACCCCCATGGCCCTACAGGACAGCACCTTCCAATTAACCCCCATGGCCCTACAGGACAGCATCTTCCAATAAACCCCCATGGCCTACAGGACAGCACCTTCCAATTAAACCCCCCATGGCCCTACAGGACAGCATCTTCCAAATAAACCACCATGGCCCTACAGGACAGCACCTTCAAAATAAACCCCCATGGCCCTACAGGCAAGACCCTTCCAACTAACCCTCGGCAGCCTCCAGGACAGATTCTTCTGATCATCCCCATGCGGCCCTACAGAACAGCCCTTCCCAATCTACCCCTGCAGCCCTCCAGGACAGCCCTTGCAGCCTGGGGCACAGGCCAGCTCTGGGCAGAATGGCGGCCAATACTTGAGGATTTAGTTTTGTGTTCTGCATTGTGTGTGACCCTCAGGAGGAATCAGGTTCCGTTCTAGCTGGCTATGTTAGGATACATTTGCTGCAGGAGTCGGGCACATGACTTGAGGGTATTTACTAAGCAGAGAGGGTGAGGAAGGCTGTACTGAGCAGAGTCTGTTCAGGTTAGATGAATGGATTTGATGTACTTCTGATCATGGTGGTGATATAGAGAGATTTACAAACTCTCCATCTGCTAGATTTAACAAGAGAATGAAGTAAAATGTTGATGCGCAGAGGTGTTTATCCAGAGCGACCAATCACAAGCCATGCCTGAACTGACCGGGAGCCAGTAAGGGGTTTCTATGGGTTACGGCGGCTGTTTCTAGGCATTAACTCTGCGAACTGTGCGTGAAGCAGGTGTATAAATCTGAACCGCGTCCTCTGGAGATCCGGGTGCCACCTGCTCCTGGTTTGGGGGTCAGCGCCCGCCCTCCCCTGGCTGCGGCAGCCCCGGTGTTTGCGCTGGCTCAGGGACTGTTATGATTTGGGGTTGGCGGGAGGCGCTGCGTCTTTTCTGTTTGACTATTCTCCGCTCTGTGTAATTTGCTGTACTTTTTGCCTTTATATATTTACTCTAGAAGCCCAGAAAAACCTCATAAAATGGAAATAAATGCTGGCAGTTCACCGTCAGCCGGAGCCTCGGGAGGGATCCTGGACGCAAGGCTCGCCTGCCGCACTCAGACAAAACGGCTTTGTGACAGGCGGAGACTTTGCCCAAATTTTCCATTTTTAAGTAGATTGTTAAAAAAAAAAAAAAAAAAAAGAAGTTCTTCTCCAGAGTGAGTTAGTGGAAATAGAGCGAATACCAGAGGCGTCACGTAAACATCCCGGTGAGGAATGTGGGGATTTAGTGTGTCAGTACAGACAGCAGCCCCACACCGACACTCTCATCCAGGGCCAACCGTTTAAAGGGCCAACAAAGCCGTCACCGAGGAGCGCTGAGCCGCCTCTAATGTCACCACTCGTGAAGACGGCTCCTAGAATACCAGCTGGTGACGTGGATCCCTAACTGAGAAAAATCTGCTTCAATCAGAAGATGGGATGGTGGTGGGACACAAATGGTTCTTCTATCAGAAGATGGGACGGTGGTGGGACACAAATGGCTCTCCTATCAGGAGATGGGATGGTGGGGGTGACACAAACGATGATCCTACCAGAAGATGGGATGGTGGTGGAACACAAATGGTTCTTCTATCAGACGATGGGATGGTGGTGGGACACAAATGGTTCTTCTATCAGAAGATGGGATGGTGGTGGGACACAAATGGTTCTTCTATCAGAAGATGGGATGGTGGTGGACACAAATGGTTCTTCTATCAGAAGATGGGATGGTGGTGGGACACAAATGGTTCTTCTATCAGAAGATGGGATGGTGGTGGGACACAAATGGTTCTTCTATCAGAAGATGGATGATGGTGGGACACAAATGGTTCTTCTATCAGACGATGGGATGGTGGTGGGACACAAATGGTTCTTCTATCAGACGATGGGATGGTGGGGTGACACAAATGATGATCCTACCAGAAGATGGGATGGCAGTGGGATACAAATGGTGCTCATATAAGATGGGACGGTGGTATGATGCATAACTGGTACTCTTATCAAAAGATGGGATGGTGGTGTGACACCAGTGCTCATATAAGAAGATGAGACCATAGTTGTAGACGTAGTACAGGAGACGGTCAGAGACTGCAAATTGCTATAAGAGTTTGTGAAGACAGGAACATGGACCAGGAGACACTACATAAGACTGCTATCACACCCCCCCCCCTCCCCCCATAATGACGTATCTTTTTTTGTCTTGGTAGGGAAAGGACAGAGAGAGGAAGACCGCGATCAGAACCTAATGAGAGCTCTGGGGGACCCCACAGACACCCCCAGACCACAGCCTGAAGGTACGACAACTAGAAGCCAGAAAAGAACTCCGGCCAATCACAGGGGAGAGACCACCGCAGCTCCGAGAGTGGGAGGAGACTGAACAGGACGCATATATCTTAAGGCCCCATTTTCACCTCCGCTCAAAGCCTCCAACAGGGCCGATTTTCCATAAGCTTCCATTGGTCTCCAGCCAACACAACTGAAATAAAGGGGTAGTAGTCCACTCCCTACATCCGCCATGTAGATCATATTCTTCAGTACCTCGTGGGCGGGTCTACTCCCTCTGCATCTTCCCCCCCCCCCATGTCAGAGATAGTGAGGAGCTTCACAGGTCTGAATAAATGTGGTTGCCAGATTACCAACAACAAGCAGCAGGGAGACTCCTGAGGACAACAAAGTCATTCCAAAGACATCTACTCCACCCTTCACCGACCCAGGCTGGGCGGACGTGGCCGGATCAGAAGAATGTGCCACTTGTGTACATCAAGGCGTTATGGTATATGTATGTGCCATTGCTGCTCATTTCACACATTTCTATGGAGTCAGAGAGGAATACAATCCTCCTGAAGGTGTGTTGACTGTCATCGAACTTTCCTGAATCTCCAGAAACTGGCTGAGCGACGCGTAAGCGGAGTGACACCATATTTTATATATCTAGAGGACAATGTATGGGGGGTGGGGGGAGGTGAGCGGACTGACAGATGTGATATATGGGGCTCCTGGCCCCCACAATGTATGTGTCTTATTTATCAATAAAGAGATCAAGGTGATTATCAATGCGGCCCAAACTCATCAATGGTGGACACTACTACACTCATCATTGTACACCCAATACTACCCCCCCATTATCTTCTCTATGACCAGCCATAAACACACCATCATTCTCTACTACTACCCTCATTATTTCACTTCTTCCACCAACCCTCATCCTACTCCCTCCACTACTAGCACCTCCATCATCCTTCCTCCACTACCACCACCCCCATCATACTCTCTCCACTAATACCACCACCTCCATCATCCTCCCTCCACTACCACCACCTCATCATCCTCCTCCACTACTAACACCACCTTCATCATCCTCCCTCCACTACCACCACCTCCATCATCCTCCCTCCAATACCCCCGCCCCCATCATACTCTCTCCACTACCTCCACCATACTCTCCCCACTACTACCACCACTACTACAACCACATCCTACGCTCACCACTACTACACCTCCATCATCCTCCCTCCAATACCCCCACCCCCCATCATACTCTCTCCACCATACTCTCTCCACTACTACCACCCCCATCATACTCTCACCACTACTACCAACCACATCCTACGCTCACCACTACTACCACCATCCATCATCCTCCCTCCAATACCCCCACCCCCATCATACTCTCTCCACTACCTCCACCATACTCTCACCACTACTACCAACCACATCCTACTCTCACCACTACTACCACCTCCATCATCCTCCCTCCACTACTACCACCCCCATCATACTCTCTCCACTACTACCAACCCTCATCCTACTCCCTCTACTACCACCACCCCTATCATACTCTCTCCACTACTACCACCCCTATCATACTCTCTCCACTACTACCACCCCCATCATACTCTCTCCACTACTACCACCAACCTCCATCATCCTCCCTCCACTACTAACACCACCTCCATCATCCTCCCTCCACTACCCCTGCCCCCATCATACTCTCTCCACTACCCCCATCATACTCTCTCCACTACTACCACTCCCATCATACTCTCACCACAACTACCAACCACATCCTATGCTTACCACTACTACCACCTCCATCATCCTCCATCCACTACTACCACCCCCATCATACTCTCTCCACTACTACCACCCTCATCCTACTCCCTCCACTACCACCACCCCCATCATACTCTCTCCACTACTACCACCCCCATCATACTCGCTCCACTACTACCACCCCCATCATACTCTCTCCACTACTACCACCTCCATCATCCTCCCTCCACTACTAACACCACCTCCATCATCCTCCCTCCACTACCCCCGCCCCCATCATACTCTCTCCACTACCCCCATCATACTCTCTCCACTACTACCACTCCCATCATACTCTCTCCACTACTACCACCCTCATCCTACTCCTCCACTACCACCACCCCTATCATACTCTCTCCACTACTACCAACCCCCATCATACTCTCTCCACTACTACCACCTCCATCATCCTCCCTCCACTACCCCCGCCCCCCATCATACTCTCTCCACTACCCCCATCATACTCTCTCCACTACCCCATCATACTCTCTCCACTACTACCACTCCCATCATACTCTCACCACTACTACCACCTCCATCATTCTCCATCCACTACTACCACCCCCATCATACTCTCTCCACTACTACCAACCTCATCCTACTCCCTCCACTACTACCACCCCCATCATGAGTGTACTCCTTGTCTTCTGCCCCTCATTCCAGTACACAGTGTATGGGGGGTGAATACAGATGTTGGTTCTCGGTGTTCTCCTCCTTATATGGGGGGAGGGGTAGATAATCATCCAAGTTTATGGGTTGGCCCCTCCCACTGTGGGGTGACATGGCCAGATGATGGTCGGGTGTGTGAGGAGTGGAGAGGGTTAAGTGATGGGAGAACAGAAGAGGGTTGTAGGAAAATCCTCCTCAGATCCTCCGAGGTTTGGCAGCTTCACCTTCATTCCACCCTGAACTCCGCCAACTGCCCCATCCCCGGAGAGGAGGGGGTTAACCATTAACCTCCGCACTGCCAGAGGTACCCCTGGGCAGGAATTACCGCCAACACTGCCAGAGGTACCCCCGGGCAGGAATTAACCCCAACACTGCCAGAGGTACCCATGGGCGGGAATTATACCCCAACACTGCCAGCGGTACCCCCGGGCGGGAATTAACCCCCAACACTGCCAGCGGTACCCCGGGCGAGAATTAACCCCCAACACTGCCAGCGGTACCCCCGGGCGAGAATTAACCCCAACACTGCCAGAGGTACCCCCGGGCGGGAATTAACCCCCAACACTGCCAGCGGTTACCACCGGGGCGAGAATTAACCCCCAACACTGCCAGAGGTACCCCCGGGCAGGAATTAACCCCCAACACTGCCAGAGGTACCCCCGGGCGGGAATTAACCCCCAACACTGCCAGAGGTACCCATGGGCGGGAATTAACCCCCAACACTGCCAGCGGTACCCCCCGGGCGGGAATTAACCCCCAACACTGCCAGCGGTACCCCCGGGCGGGAATTAACCCCCAACACTGCCAGCGGTACCCCCGGGCGGAATGTGAGGAGTGGAGAGGGTTAAGTGATGGAGAACAGAAGAGGGTTGTAGGAAAATCCTCCTCAGATCCTCCGAGGTTTGGCAGCTTCACCTTCATTCCACCCTGAACTCGCCAACTGCCCCATCCCCGGGAGAGGAGGGGGTTAACCATTAACCTCCGCACTGCCAGAGGTACCCCTGGGCAGGAATTAACCCCAAACACTGCCAGAGGTACCCCCGGGCAGGAATTAACCCCAACACTGCCAGAGGTACCCATGGGCGGGAATTATACCCCAACACTGCCAGCGGTACCCCCCGGGCGGGAAATTAACCCCCAACACTGCCAGCGGTACCCCCGGGCGAGAATTAACCCCCAACACTGCCAGCGGTACCCCCGGGCGAGAATTAACCCCCAACACTGCCAGAGGTACCCCCGGGCGGGAATTAACCCCCAACACTGCCAGCGGTTACCACCGGGCGAGAATTAACCCCCAACACTGCCAGAGGTACCCCCGGGCAGGAATTAACC
This sequence comes from Rana muscosa, assembly GCA_029206835.1. NCBI lineage: Eukaryota > Metazoa > Chordata > Amphibia > Anura > Ranidae > Rana > Rana muscosa. The sequence continues at coordinate 334,579,500 of CM055122.1, forward strand.
CCCAACACTGCCAGAGGTACCCCCGGGCGGGAATTAACCCCCAACACTGCCAGAGGTACCCATGGGCGGGAATTAACCCCCAACACTGCCAGCGGTACCCCCGGGCGGGAATTAACCCCCAACACTGCCAGCGGTACCCCCGGGCGGGAATTAACCCCCAACACTGCCAGCGGTACCCCCGGGTGGGAATTAACCCCCAAACACTGCCAGCGGTACCCCCCGGGCGAGAATTAACCCCCAACACTGCCAGCGGTACCCCTGGGCGAGAATTAACCCCCAACACTGCCAGATGTACCCCCGGGCGGGAATTAACCCCCAACACTGCCAGCGGTACCCCCGGGCGGGAATTATACCCCAACACTGCCAGAGGTACCCATGGGTGGGAATTAACCCACAACACTGCCAGGAGGTACCCCCCGGGCGAGAATTAACCCCAAACACTGCCAGATGTACCCATGGGCGGGAATTAACCCACAACACTGCCAGAATTAACCCCAAAAAAGTAGTAAAAAGAGCCCCTCCACCCCCATCCTGATGCACATTTAACCCTTGCACTGCCAGTGAAGTGGAGGATGACGTCAGTCAATTCCTTTTTAAGTAAACTGATCTTTAACCCTCGCACACCCAACACCTCAGCGGCTGGGTAGAGGAGTAACATCCGCAAAGTCCCCCCCTTCTCTGCTTGGTGTTTAACCCCCATAGTTCAGCCACCACATTGGATGAACTGCAGTCCTGGAATACAGTAAGACCCCCCCCTCCCCCTCCCATCCACTGATCTCCATACCGCTGTGCTGCAGACAGGACGCAGCAGGAGAAAGGAGACTCATGTGGGTGGGGGCTGAGGAAGTGGGGCAAATATAACCCAATATTTGGGGAGGTTTTATAGGGGAGAGATGGGGGGGGGTTATTTTTATAGAGCAGAGGTCGCCAAACTACAGTCCACACCCCCCCTCCCCCCAACTAGATTGTATCCGGAACAAAGCCGAGGTCACAATTCACATCAACACAGCCTGCCTATGACCTCCG
>CM055122.1:334580625-334623125 GCA_029206835.1 Rana muscosa
CTTCCAGCGAGCACTGCACACAGGTCTGCACACTGACCGATACTTGGCCGCTCACAGACAATCATTGACAGCCCCCCTTCCCCCCTCCCTCTCCGAGGCTGGAAGACGGCCAGACCGCTACTAGTGTAGAACATTACACCCCCCAACACAGCAAATTATATCCATGTGTGAGCGCCGGGATCGCCTTTCACAGCCGGGAGAGGAGAGAATATGGAAAATATATGGGGGAGCGTCAATGACAAGGAGGACAGCCCCCCCAACACCGCTATAGATCTACAGAGAAGGGGGGGGGAAACGAGGATAGCCCCCCCCAACACCCCTATAGATCTACACAGAGGAGGACAATCCCCCAACACCCCTATAAATCTACAGAGAGGACACCCCCCTATAGATCTACAGAGGAGGAGGAAAATGAGGACAGTCCCCCCCCCCCCAACACCCCTATAGATCTACAGAGAGGACGACAACCCCCCTATAGATCTACAGAGAGGAGGAAAACAACAAGGACAGACCCCACCAACACCCCTATAGATCTACACAGAGGAGGACAGTCCCCCAACACCCTATAAATCTACAGAGAGGACACCCCCCTCCCACTATAGACCTACAGAGGAGGAGGACAATGAGGACAGTCCCCCCAACACCCCTATAGATCTACAGAGGAGGAAAACAACGAGGACAGCCCCCCCCCCCCAACACCGCTATAAATCTACAGAGAGGACACCCCCCCCCACTATAGATCTACAGAGGAGGACAATGAGGACAGTCCCCCCCAACACCCCTATAGATCTACAGAGAGGAGGAAAACAACGAGGACAGCCCCCCCAACACCCCTATAGATCTACACAGAGGAGGACAGTCCCCCAACACCCCTATAGATCTACAGAGAGGAGGAAAACAACAAGGACAGTCCCCACCAACACCCCTATAAATCTACAGAGAGGAGGACAAATCTACAGAGAGGAGGACAACGAGGACAGCTCCCCCCCCTCCCAACACCCCTATATATCTACACAGAAGAGGAGGACAGCCCCCAACACCCCTATATATCTACACAGAAGGACAACGAGGACAGCCTCCCAACACCCCTATAAATCTACAGAGTGGACAACACCCATATAGATGTACAGAGAGGAGGACAGTCCCCCAACACCCCTATAGATCTACAGAGTGGACAACCCCAACACCCATATAGATCTACAGAGAGGACAACACCCCTATAGATCTACAGAGGATACCCCAACACCCCTATAGATCTACAGAGGATACCCCCAACACCCTATAGATCTACAGAGAGGAGGGCAAGTACAGCCCCCCAACACCCCTATAGATCTACACAGGGAGGACAGCCCACCAACACCCCTATAGATCTACACAGAGGAGGACAACGAGGACACCCCTATAGATCTACACAGAGGAGGAAAACAACAAGGACAGTCCCCCACCAACACCCCTATAGATCTACACAGAGGACGACAACGAGGACAGCCCCCCAACACCCCTATAGATCTACACAGAGAGGAAAACAACAAGGACAGTCCCCACCAACACCCCTATAGATCTACACAGGAGGAGGACCATGAGAACTGTCCCCCCAACACCCCTTTAGATCTACAGAGAGGACAACCCCCCCTAGAGATCTACAGAGGAGGACGATGAGGACAGCCCCCCCCAACACCTCTATAGAGGAGGAGGACAATGAGGACAGCCCCCCCCCCCAACATCCCTATAGACCTACACAGAGGACAACACCCCTATAGATCTACACAGAGGATGACGACAGCAAGGACATCCCCCCCAACACCCCTATAGATCTACAGAGGGGATGGCGACAACGAGGACAGTCCCCCAACACCCTATAGATATACACAGAGGGAGGAGGTCAACGAGGACAGCCCAACAACTCTATAGAACTACACAGAGGAGGACAATGAGGACAGCCCCCCAACACCCCTATAGATCTACACAGGAGGAAAACGAGGACAGCCCCCGAAAACTCTATAGATCTACAGAGAGGTCAACCCCCCCAAAACCCCTATAGATCTACAGAGAGGACGACAACTATGACAGCCCCCCAACACCCCTATAGATCTACAGAGAGGAGGACAACCCTGAACACCCCTATAGATCTAAGGACGACAACGAGGACAGCCCACCCCCAATACCCCTATAGATCTACAGAGGGGATGGCGACAATGAGGACAGCCCCCCAACACCCCTATAGATCTACACAGAGGAAGGAGGACAACGAGGACAGCCCCCCAACACCCCTATAGATCTACACAGAGGAAGGAGGACAACGAGGACAGCCCCCCAACACCCCTATAGATCTACACAGAGGACAACACCCCTATAGATCTACACAGAGGATGACGACAACGAGGACATCCCCCCCCCAACACCCCTATAGATCTACACAGAGGGAGGACAACGAGGACAGCCCTCCCCCAATACCCCTAAAGATCTACACATAGGACTACCCCCCGAATACCCCTATAGATCTACAGAGGGGATGGCGACAACGAGGACAGCCCCCCAACATCCCTATAGATCTACACAGAGGGAGGAGGACAACGAGGACAGCCCAACAACTCTATAGATATACACAGAGGACAATGAGGACAGCCCCCCCAACACCCCTATAGATCTACAGAGAGGTCAACCCCCCAAAACCCCTATAGATCTACAGAGAGGACGACAACTAGGACAGCCCCCCAACACCCCTATAGATCTACAGAGAGGACGACAACCCTGAACATCCATATAGATCTACAGAGAGGAGGACAACCTCCCAACACCCCTATAGATCTACAGAGAGGAGGAAAACAACAAGGACAGTCCCCACCAACACCCCTATAAATCTACACAGAAGAGGAGGACAGCCCCCAACACCCCTATATATCTACACAGAAGGACAACGAGGACAGCCTCCCCAACACCCCTATAAATCTACAGAGTGGACAACACCCATATAGATGTACAGAGAGGACTGTCCCCCAACACCCCTATAGATCTACAGAGTGGACAACCCCAACACCCATATAGATCTACAGAGAGGACAACACCCCTATAGATCTACAGAGGATACCCCCCAACACCCCTATAGATCTACACAGGGGAGGACAGCCCACCAACACCCCTATAGATCTACACAGAGGAGGACAACGAGGACAGCCCCCAACACCCCTATAGATCTACACAGAGGAGGAAAACAACAAGGACAGTCCCCCACCAACACCCCTATAGATCCACACAGGAGGAGGACCATGAGAACTGTCCCCCCAACACCCCTTTAGATCTACAGAGAGGACAACCCCCCCTAGAGATCTACAGAGGACGACGATGAGGACAGCCCCCCCCCCCAACACCTCTATAGAGGGAGGAGGACAATGAGGACAGCCCCCCCCAACATCCCTATAGACCTACACAGAGGACAACACCCCTATAGATCTACACAGAGGATGACGACAGCAAGGACATCCCCCCCCCAACACCCCTATAGATCTACAGAGGGGATGGCGACAACGAGGACAGTCCCCCAACACCCCTATAGATATACACAGAGGGAGGAGGTCAACGAGGACAGCCCAACAACTCTATAGAACTACACAGAGGAGGACAATGAGGACAGCCCCCCCAACACCCCTATAGATCTACACAGGAGGAAAACGAGGACAGCCCCCGAAAACTCTATAGATCTACAGAGAGGTCAACCCCCCCAAAACCCCTATAGATCTACAGAGAGGACGACAACTATGACAGCCCCCCAACACCCCTATAGATCTACAGAGAGGACGACAACTAGGACAGCCCCCAACACCCCTATAGATCTACAGAGAGGAGGACAACCCTGAACACCCCTATAGATCTACACAGAGGGAGGACGACAACGAGGACAGCCCACCCCCAATACCCCTATAGATCTACAGAGGGGATGGCGACAATGAGGACAGCCCCCCAACACCCCTATAGATCTACACAGAGGAAGGAGGACAACGAGGACAGCCCCCCAACACCCCTATAGATCTACACAGAGGAAGGAGGACAACGAGGACAGCCCCCCCAACACCCCTATAGATCTACACAGAGGAAGGAGGACAACGAGGACAGCCCCCCCAACACCCCCTATAGAACTGCACAGAGGACAACACCCCTATAGATCTACACAGAGGATGACGACAACGAGGACATCCCCCCCCCCCAACACCCCTATAGATCTACACAGAGGGAGGACAACGAGGACAGCCCTCCCCCAATACCCCTAAAGATCTACACATAGGACTACCCCCCGAATACCCCTATAGATCTACAGAGGGGATGGCGACAACGAGGACAGCCCCCCAACATCCCTATAGATCTACACAGAGGGAGGACGACAACGAGGACAGCCCAACAACTCTATAGATATACACAGAGGAGGACAATGAGGACAGCCCCCCCAACACCCCTATACATCTACAGAGAGGTCAACCCCCCAAAACCCCTATAGATCTACAGAGAGGACGACAACTAGGACAGCCCCCCAACACCCCTATAGATCTACAGAGAGGACGACAACCCTGAACATCCATATAGATCTACAGAGAGGAGGACAACCTCCCAACACCCCTATAGATCTACAGAGAGGAGGACAACCCCCCCAGCACCCCTATAGATCTACAGAGATGAGGGGGCAAGGACAGCCCCCCAACACCTCTATAGATCTACAGAGAGGAGGGGGGACAACGAGGACAGCCCAACACCCCTTTAGATCTCCAAAGAGGCGGGGGAAAATGAGGCTAGCCCCCGAAACCCCTATAGATCTACAGAGAGGAGGGGGGGACAATGAGGCCATCCCACCAACACCCCTGTGATGGAATTCACTGTGGGCAGGGGCCCCCTGGAACCAAGCTCACCTTAGAAAGCTTCCCAGGCCCCTCTTATGTGCACTTCACCCTGTGTCTATTAGAGGCACAGGGTGACCTGAGAACCCCAGTCAGGTCTGTCCTAACCAGACTCCCAGTACAACCACACTGGACTCAGCATTTAGTGTTACCCCTTTTATCCAGGGTTCTATATATATATGTGGTTTGTATTGAAAGAATGAAGGGGCTCTTTCACTTGGGACAGTAATATTTCTGAACAATCTCCCTCAAGAAATATATGAAGACAAATGAAACCCACCTTTCAGACTGCTGGAATATTGTATGAGCTTGGTCTCAGACTGTTGTATACTTTTTACCAGATCGTTTGAGGTGGAGTGGGGGGGTCGCTATGTGTTTATTGTTAAGTGCCTGTATCCCATTGTTCTATTGTTTCTGTTTGCCTTGGAAGCAACCTATTATGGGATGTATAAGTGGATTAGCTGCTAGAGGGGAAGGGGAATTTCTCCTGCAGCCCTTCCTAAAGGGAATGTCTCTTGTTACTGAATGTAGTTTACCCTGCCCTGTGTCATTATGCAATGAGGGGGGGGGGGGGGGTGTCTCGAGTGTATATCTCTTTGTGCCTGTGTTTCAATAAACAGTCTTATGTGTTTTTCCACCCTACACTGATGTCTCAACAAGTGACTGGGTGGGATAAGGGATCTTGGTAGCGGACAAAGGAAGCTTATACGGCGGACATACGCCTCCTGAGTACGGGGGGGGGCCCCATCAGCAGTGGGATTGCGCTTCTTTCTTGTGAACACGTCCAAACCACCACAGGAATCCAAGGTCCGGATAGGAGAAGAAGAGGTACAGATACCAGCCGCCATGGAAGAGGAATTGAAAGGGAGGTTGGGAGAAATGCAAGGACAGCACAGGGGACCAGTATCAGTGCAAGTCTGGCTGGGATGGTATGATTCAGTCTGTGACCAGAGTCACTTTGGGTGGGGGGGCTTGAGGAACCCAGCTTACCTTGGAGAGCTCTGGAAACTCAGAGTCCAGCTCCCCCGGCCCCTCCTATGTGTAAATCACCCTGTGTCCATTAGGGGTACAGGGTGACCGAGAACCCCAGTCTGATCTGTGCTAGTCGGACTTACTGCACAGCCACACTGGAATATTGTATATGTTGTGTGTAGTCTCATGCTGTTGTGGACTGTTTGCTGGGATCGTTTGGGGTGTGGTGGTGTCCCATTGTTCTGTTGTGTCTGTCTGCCTTTGGAGAAATGTATTATGGGATGGATGTTTTGTATTTGTGTTCCTGGCATGTGGACTGGGGGGGGATAGGTGGGGAGGGGTGAATTCCTCCAACAACTCTCCCTGCTGATTGGACAGTTTACCCTGCCCTGAATCATAGGGGGGGGGGGTTGTTCCCTAAGTGTATACCTGTATTTGAATAAACAGTTTAATGTTTTTCACCCTATGTTGAGTCACGGTTAATGACTGGGTGAGCTAAGGGGTCTTGGATAGTGCTGATTCTGGACAAAGGAAGCATTTACGGTGTCCTATTGAGTACAGGGGGTCCGTCACATTGTCCGTCTACAACTCTGGAAGCAAGCACTAGCTCGCGAGCCACGCCACCAGGGAAAATTTCTCCCCTCCGTCCATGTAAAGGTACTGGTCACAGTATGAAGTGCGAGTGCTGTTATTGGGGGGAACAACTAAAACCAAGAGTGGACAGCTGAGTTAAGCAGGCTGATCCGGGCAGAGATGCCGTTGGACGAGAGCTACAGAGCCCTCCAGTGGTATGTATCCCAAGTGTGCCCGTGGACAGCGGACGACAGCCCCCACGGAAGGCTTTGACTATGGCAGCCTGGGAATGTTCCTAAGGCAGACAGACACAATATAACAATGGGATACAGTCACCCAACAATAAACACATAGCAACCCCCACTCCACCTCAAACTATCCGGTAAAAAGTATACAACAGTCTGAGACCAAGCTCATACAATATTCCAGCAGTCTGAAAGGTGGGATTCATTTGTCTTCATATATTTCTTGAGGGAGATTGTTCAGAAATATTAATGTCCCAAGTGAAAGAGCCCCTTCATTCCTTCCATACAAACCACATATATAGAACCCTGCATAACAGGGGTAACACCAAATGCTGAGTCCAGTGTGGTTGTACTGGGAGTCTGGTTAGGACAGACCCAACTGGGGTTCTCAGGTCACTCTGCGCCCCTTTATAGACACAGGGTGAATTACCCATAAGAGGGGCCTGGGAGCTCTCTAAGGCGAGCTTGGTTCCACAGACCCCCCCCACCCCGCACAAAGTGGCCCCTGTCACAACCCCTATATATCTGCAGAAAGGAGGGGGACAATGAGGCTAGCCCCCAACACCCCTATGGTTCTGCAGAGAGGAGGGGGGCAATGAGGCTATCCCTCTAACACACTAATGATCTACAAAAAGGAGGGGACAATGCGGCTAGCCCCCCCAACAATCATATAGAACTGCAGAGAGAAGGGGAACAATGAGGCAAGCCCCCCAACAGCCCTATAGATCTACAGAGAGGAGGGGGACAATGAGGCTAGCCCCCCAACAGCCCTATAGATCTTCAGAGAGAAGGGGAACAATGAGGCTAGCCCCTCCCAACACCCCTATGGATCTGCAGAGAGAAGATGGACAATGAGGCTAGCCCCCCCCCCATACAGAACTGCAGAAAGGAGGGGGACACTGCGGCTAGCCCCCCCAACACCCCTATAGATCTACAGAGAGGAGGGGGACAATGAGGCTAGCCCCCTCCAACACCCCTATAGATCTACAGAGAGGGGGGCAATGAGGCTAGCCCCCCCCACACCCCTATAGATCTACAGAGGAGGAGGGGGACAATGAGGCTAGCCCCTCCCCAACACCCCTACAGAGAGGGGGGCAATGAGGATAGCCCCCCCAACACCCCTACAGATCTACAGAGAGGGGGGCAATGAGGATAGCCCCCCCAACACCCCTATAGATCTCCAGAGAGGAGGGGGAAGATGAGGAATAGCTTCTTATGCACACAGTGTGCAGCGAAATCAGAGAAAGACATTTCAGTCCAGGAGAGGAGCCGGTACACCTGTGCAAGACTGAGGCTGGGTTCACACTATACGACACGACTTTCATCCTACTTTGCTCTGCGACATCTGTCCTACATTGGTCCGACATTGGTCCGACTTTCATGAACAGGATACTACTTTGATCCTACTTCAATGATAGTCAATGGGCTGAAGTAGGATCAAAGTCGGACAGAAGTAGTACAGGGAGCATTTTTAATGTCGGACCGACTTGTGTCGGACCAGTTAAGACGGCTCTCATAGGGATTCATTGATTTTCACACGTCATGCGACATGAGCTCCTAATGTCGGAGCGTTTGTCGCCCCAGTGTGAACCAGGCCTAAAAGGGGAGGACAGGGGTCACATTTTAAGGAATTGCAGGTCTACTCATTCTACCTGCAGCATGTCATATTTCAGTAGCACCCTGCAATGGTCCAAGAGTGCGTCCTCCTAACACAGATGTTAATCTTCCGGCTCTATAAAACTCAGCAGAATGCAGAGAATGTGGAGGGAGCCGCCTTCAGAGAGCAGAGGCCACCCAATCATGGCCACCCGAGGTCCCGCACTGACCGCCACGGGTCCCGCACTAACACAAGGCCCCCCCATACAGGTATGAGGTGAGGAAGGGGCTCCTGGTGGACAGGAAACGTCACATCCTACTGTTGGCGACATCTTGGATGGGTCCCCACTATTCACACTCTCCTATCTCTATTCAGAGGGAAGTGGAGAAAGCTGCTGGGTGCAGAATGTGGCAGGCTATGAGGAATCCTGCAGGGGGTAGGGTGAGGGGGGGGGCACAGCGGGCACCGGACAGCTGATTCGGATCCATCGCCTATTTCCAGACACAGGGATTACTCCACAGTCCAGAGAGATCATCGCCAAGGACACAGGAAATATACCCAGTGTGCACCCCCAATCCTCATTCACCACCCCCCCCCCCCGATCCTCTCCTCACCCAGGGGGCGCTCACAGTGTCAGGACGGCTCTGACATTCAATACATCAGAAACAAAAATGTCCTCAGCAACACAATGTTCTCCTGCAGCCACTTCCTGTCTGCACGCTCTCCACCAATGGCTGCACAGCATTTCTCAGGGTGGGTTTCCTGATGGTGACAACATTGAATCATGTGTGCTTGTAGTCTCCATCAGAAGCCTGTGTAATGGTGACAACGCAGGAGAACAGGAGACTGAGCAGCTCAGCACACCCTGCTTTCCCCCAGCTTTCCCCCAGCAGCCCAGCTCCCCCCTCCCAGCAGTAACACGACAGCCCGGCTCCACCCCCCCACCCCCTCCCAGCAGTGACACGACAGCCCGGCTCCCCCCTCCCTCCCAGCAGTGACACGACAGCCCAGCTCTCACCCCTCCCAGCAGTGGCACGACAGCCCAGCTCTCACCCCTCCCAGCAGTGGCACGACAGCCCAGCTCTCACCCCTCCCAGCAGTGGCACGACAGCCCGGCCCCCCCCCCCCTCCCAGCAGTGACACGACAGCCCGGCTCCCCCCCCCTCCCAGCAGTGACACGACAGCCCGGCTCCCCCCCCCTCCCAGCAGTGACACGACAGCCCGGCTCCCCCCCCCCTCCCAGCAGTGACACGACAGCCCGGCTCCCCCCCCCTCCCAGCAGTGACACGACAGCCCGGCTCCCCCCCCCTCCCAGCAGTGACACGACAGCCCGGCTCCCCCCCCCTCCCAGCAGTGACACGACAGCCCGGCTCCCCCCCCTCCCAGCAGTGACACGACAGCCCGGCTCCCCCCCCCTCCCAGCAGTGACACGACAGCCCGGCTCCCCCCCCCTCCCAGCAGTGACACGACAGCCCGGCTCCCCCCCCCTCCCAGCAGTGACACGACAGCCCGGCTCCCCCCCCCTCCCAGCAGTGACACGACAGCCCGGCTCCCCCCCCCTCCCAGCAGTGACACGACAGCCCGGCTCCCCCCCTCTCAGCAGTGACACGACAGCCCGGCTCCCCCCCCTCCCAGCAGTGACACGACAGCCCGGCTCCCCCCCCTCCCAGCAGTGACACGACAGCCCGGCTCCCCCCTCCCAGCAGTGACACGACAGCCCGGCTCCCCCCCCTCCCAGCAGTGACACGACAGCCCGGCTCCCCCCCCCCCTCCCAGCAGTGACTCGACAGCCCGGCTCCCCCCCCCCCTCCCAGCAGTGACTCGGCAGCCCGGCTCCCCCCCCCTCCCAGCAGTGACTCGGCAGCCCGGCTCCCCCCCCTCCCAGCAGTGACTCGGCAGCCCGGCTCCCCCCCCTCCCAGCAGTGACTCGGCAGCCCGGCTCCCCCCCCTCCCAGCAGTGACTCGGCAGCCCGGCTCCCCCCCCTCCCAGCAGTGACTCGGCAGCCCGGCTCCCCCCCTCCCCAGCAGTGACTCGGCAGCCCGGCTCCCCCCCTCCCCAGCAGTGACTCGGCAGCCCGGCTCCCCCCCTCCCAGCAGTGACTCGGCAGCCCGGCTCCCCCCCTCCCAGCAGTGACTCGGCAGCCCGGCTCCCCCCCTCCCAGCAGTGACTCGGCAGCCCGGCTCCCCCCCTCCCAGCAGTGACTCGGCAGCCCGGCTCCCCCCCTCCCAGCAGTGACTCGGCAGCCCGGCTCCCCCCCTCCCAGCAGTGACTCGGCAGCCCGGCTCCCCCCCTCCCAGCAGTGACTCGGCAGCCCGGCTCCCCCCCTCCCAGCAGTGACTCGGCAGCCCGGCTCCCCCCCTCCCAGCAGTGACTCGGCAGCCCGGCTCCCCCCCTCCCAGCAGTGACTCGGCAGCACGGCTCCCCCCCTCCCAGCAGTGACTCGGCAGCACGGCTCCCCCCCTCCCAGCAGTGACTCGGCAGCACGGCTCCCCCCCTCCCAGCAGTGACTCGGCAGCCAGGCTCCCCCCCCTCCCAGCAGTGACTCGGCAGCCCGGCTCCCCCCCTCCCAGCAGTGACTCGGCAGCCCGGCTCCCCCCCTCCCAGCAGTGACTCGGCAGCCCGGCTCCCCCCCTCCCAGCAGTGACTCGGCAGCCCGGCTCCCCCCCTCCCAGCAGTGACTCGGCAGCCCGGCTCCCCCCCTCTCAGCAGTGACTCGGCAGCCCGGCTCCCCCCCTCCCAGCAGTGACTCGGCAGCCCGGCTCCCCCCTCCCAGCAGTGACTCGGCAGCCCGGCTCCCCCCCTCCCAGCAGTGACTCGGCAGCCCGGCTCCCCCCCTCCCAGCAGTGACTCGGCAGCCCGGCTCCCCCCCTCCCAGCAGTGACTCGGCAGCTCGGCTCCCCCCTCCCAGCAGTGACTCTGCAGCTCGGCTCCCCCCTCCCAGCAGTGACTCGGCAGCTCGGCTCCCCCCTCCCAGCAGTGACTCGGCAGCTCGGCTCCCCCCTCCCAGCAGTTGGGGGTAATGAGGGGTAACACAGGTCATGTATTACACTCAGTAGCGTGCTCTTACCGGGCTCCAGCATATGAGGGGATCGGTCTCTGGGTCCTCCACCAGACTCCACAGCTTGGCCAGGAAGGCGGGAACATTACTGCCCCCAGGGGCACCATGGGAGTCCATCACAAGGGGGCGGAAATACTGCAGAGAAATCAGATATGAGAGGAAAATGTTCAGTTTACATAGGAGGGGGAGGGGGGTATATACTCTCAGGTGGGGGGGATGGGTTTATACTCTCAGGTGGGGGGGATGGGTTTATACTCTCAGGTGGGGGGGATGGGTTTATACTCTCAGGTGGGGGGGATGGGTTTATACTCTCAGGTGGGGGGGATGGGTTTATACTCTCAGGTGGGGGGGATGGGTTTATACTCTCAGGTGGGGGGGATGGGTTTATACTCTCAGGTGGGGGGGGATGGGTTTATACTCTCAGGTGGGGGGGGATGGGTTTATACTCTCAGGTGGGGGGGGGTATATACTCTAAGGGGGGGGGGTATATACTCTAAGGGGGGGGGTATATACTCTCAGGGGGGGGGTATATACTCTCAGGGGGGGGGTATATACTCTCAGGGGGGGGGTATATACTCTCAGGGGGGGGGGTATATACTCTCAGGGGGGGGGGTATATACTCTCAGGGGGGGGATGGGTTTATACTCTCAGGTGGGGGGGGATGGGTTTATACTCTCAGGTGGGGGGGTATATACTCTCAGGGGGGGGGATGGGTTTATACTCTCAGGTGGGGGGGGATGGGTTTATACTCTCAGGTGGGGGGGTCTCGGAGATATTGCAAACACCTACAGGTAAGCCTTAATCTAGGCTTACCTGTAGGTGTTTGTTGTCAAAGTGGGTTTACAACCACTGTAAGCAGGCTGGTCTGGGCAGAGATGCGGCTCAATGAGAGCTACAGAGCCCTTCGGTGGCATGTATCACCAAGCATGTCCCTGGATAGCGGATGACAGCCCAACGGAAGGCTTAAGTTACGGCGTCCTGGGACTGTTGTATGTGAAGCTGACAGGGGACTCTAACTTTGGGAGTGATTTGGAGTGGCGGTTGGACGAAATCATGGATTTCAGAGAAGGGCTACTGAACGCCTCGGAAGGGCACTGGAAGATACGGAGTTTCTGGCCGTTCAGGAATGAGAGCTGGAGATCACCTACAGACGGCTGCTAGACTCTGCTCAGCGCCAGGGCTGGGCTCCCGTCGCCTGGGACTATCCAGAAGTACCAGCCGAAATCACGGCTGAAGAGTCAGCAATGGAGCAGAGTAACAGTGTGCTTTGCCACCCTTCCCCCGCAGCTATGGAAGCGGAGGTCTTATGGCAGATGCAGTTAGAGCTGCACAATTAATCGTTAAAAAATCGTGATCTCGATTCAACCCCCCTGACGATCTCCAATGCAGTTTGCTGATTCTTTCATATAACAAGTGGAGAGACTTTATCTGCTCATTTTCTGTCAAAAGAAAATATCGGGCAGTCTGCCAAGTTCTTAACAGGAAACATTGTAACTAACACTTCCTTCTAAGATCAAAGGGATAAACGTGTGTGTGTTAGGCCCCATGCACACGAGACGCCGATGCAAACTCTGCTGAACACACGTTTTTCAAGGCTAAAAACGCCAGTTTTGCCACGTTTGCGTCTATAGGCGTTTAGTTAAGAAACATCATAAGACCCTCCCTAAGCTCAAAAAACTGTATTTAACCATTTCAGCCATTTTGGGAGACCAGCAGTGTACTTGTATTTAGCGCATCACTTGCCACATCATCTGCCACAAGCTGTGGATTGTCCACCCGCCACGTCACCCGATACGTCACCTGGCCACAAGTTGTGAATTGTCCACTTGCCACGTCACCTGGCCACAAGTTGTGGAATGTTCACTTGCCACGTCACCTGGCCACAAGTTGTGGAATGTTCACTTGCCACGTCACCTGCCACAAGTTGTGGAATGTTCACTTGCCACGTCACCTGGCCACAAGTTGTGGAATGTTCACTTGCCACGTCACCTGGCCACAAGTTGTGAATTGTCCACTTGCCACGTCACCTGGCCACAAGTTGTGAATTGTCCACTTGCCACGTCACCTGGCCACAAGTTGTGGATTGTCCACTTGCCACGTCACCTGGCCACAAGTTGTGGATTGTCCACTTGCCAGGTCACCTGCCACAAGTTGTGGATTGTCCACTTGCCAGGTCACCTGCCACAAGTTGTGGATTGTCCACTTGCCACGTCACCTGCCACAAGTTGTGGAATGTTCACTTGCCACGTCACCTGGCCACAAGTTGTGAATTGTCCACTTGCCAAATCACCTGGCCACAAGTTGTGGAATGTTCACTTGCCACAAGTTGTGAATTGTCCACTTGCCACGTCACCTGGCCACAAGTTGTGGAATGTTCACTTGCCACAAGTTGTGAATTGTCCACTTGCCACGTCACCTGGCCACAAGTTGTGGAATGTTCACTTGCCACGTCACCTGCCACAAGTTGTGGAATGTTCACTTGCCACAAGTTGTGAATTGTCCACTTGCCACGTCACCTGGCCACAAGTTGTGGAATGTTCACTTGCCACGTCACCTGCCACAAGTTGTGGAATGTTCACTTGCCACGTCACCTGCCACAAGTTGTGGAATGTTCACTTGCCACGTCACCTGCCACAAGTTGTGGAATGTTCACTTGCCACGTCACCTGGCCACAAGTTGTGAATTGTCCACTTGCCACGTCACCTGGCCACAAGTTGTGAATTGTCCACTTGCCACGTCACCTGGCCACAAGTTGTGAATTGTCCACTTGCCACGTCACCTGGCCACAAGTTGTGGAATGTTCACTTGCCACGTCACCTGCCACAAGTTGTGGATTGTCCACTTGCCACGTCACCTGGCCACAAGTTGTGGAATGTTCACTTGCCACGTCACCTGCCACAAGTTGTGGATTGTCCACTTGCCACGTCACCTGCCACAAGTTGTGGATTGTCCACTTGCCACGTCACCTGCCACAAGTTGTGGAATGTTCACTTGCCACGTCACCTGGCCACAAGTTGTGGAATGTTCACTTGCCACGTCACCTGGCCACAAGTTGTGAATTGTCCACTTGCCACATCACCTGGCCACAAGTTGTGGAATGTTCACTTGCCACATCACCTGGCCACAAGTTGTGGAATGTTCACTTGCCACGTCACCTGCCACAAGTTGTGGAATGTTCACTTGCCACAAGTTGTGAATTGTCCACTTGCCACGTCACCTGGCCACAAGTTGTGGAATGTTCACTTGCCACGTCACCTGCCACAAGTTGTGGAATGTTCACTTGCCACAAGTTGTGAATTGTCCACTTGCCACGTCACCTGGCCACAAGTTGTGGAATGTTCACTTGCCACGTCACCTGCCACAAGTTGTGGAATGTTCACTTGCCACGTCACCTGCCACAAGTTGTGGAATGTTCACTTGCCACGTCACCTGCCACAAGTTGTGGAATGTTCACTTGCCACGTCACCTGCCACAAGTTGTGGAATGTTCACTTGCAACGTCACCTGGCCACGTCACCTGCCACAATTTGTGGAATGTCCACTTGCCACGTCACCTGCCACAATTTGTGGATTGCCATGTCACCTGGCAACATCAACAGCCACAAGTTGTGGATTGTCCACTTGCCACAAGTTGTGGATTGTCTACAGTGCAATGCAAGCAATTACAGTTTTTTTAAATATTTTTTTTAATGGTTTTTCATCATTTGCCATAATTTTTGAGATTTCTAATGTAAAAAAATAGGTCACCTTTAAAAGCGCTTATAAACGAAAAACGCAGCAAGACGCCGGTGCCGCGTTTTGCGTCTGAACCCATTTTTTTGCTTCTGGAAAAACTAGGTTAAACGCAACTGCCTAAAAACGGCAATAAACGAGAGTGTGTACATGGGTCACATAGGATGACATTGAATGTGTTCAGGAGCAGTTGAAAAAAAGTGTCCAACTGCCTCTGAACACGCGTTTAACAACATCTCGTGTGAGTCTGCCAAGTTTGTAACAACATGAAACATTGTAACCAACTTCCTTCTTAGATCAAACTTCTGTGTGTAAATGCAGGAGGTTTAAAGCGGAGCTCCACCCTACAGTGGAACTTCCGCTCATCGGAACCCTCCCCCCCTCCGGTGTCAAAATTGACACCTTTCAGGGGGGAGAGGGGTGCAGATACCGGTCTAAGACAGGTATTTGCACCCACTTCCAGGAGTCCTCTCTACGGGTATTCTACGAGTAGTACGTCACTTCCCGCAGATTCCCTGTTGTGTTCTGGGAGACACTCGGCTCCCAGAACACACGGGGACCAGTGAGAACGGCGCAGCGCGACTCACGCATGCGTCGTAGGGAACCGGGCAGTGAAGCCGCAAGGCTTCACTTCCTGATTCCCTCACCAAGGATGGCGGTGGGGGAAGCAGAGTGACGAGCGATTGCTCGTGTTCTGCTGCCGACGTTGCTGGACTCCAGGACAGGTAAGTGTCCTAATATTAAAAGTCAGCAGCTGCTGTATGTGAAGCTGCTGGCTTTTAATATTTTTTTTTCGGCGGAGCTCCACTTTAACCGCCTAAAGGGGTTGTAAAGGTTTCATGTTTTTTCACCTTACAGTGGTTGTAAACCCTTCTGGGGAAGTTACACCTACAGGTAAGTCTAGATTAAGGCTTACCTGTAGGTGTTTGCAATATCTCCTCAACCTACACAGTTTAGGAGATATTTGCCAAAGGGATTACACTGTTGTCTACGGCGCATGCGCACTGAGAGTCCCATTCATAAAACCGGCCGAGCTGGCTTTTATGGCTCCCGCGTGCATGGGCGGAGTGACGTTTTCACCACTACGGCCAATCACAGCGCCGGAGCGGCAATACCCGGAAGTAACCTTCCGGAGCGATGTCTGCGGCCGGAGGGGGAGACGAGGACGGCTGCGATCTAAGGTAAGTAATGCATAATGAGCTAGTATGCTAGTCATACTAGCTCATTATGGCTTTGTCTTGCAGGTTTTTTTTTTTGTTTTTGTTTTTTTAAATCGGGGTTTACAACCACTTTAAAGCGGAGGTTCACCCCAATAACAATATTAACCTATATGCATTATAGTACAACGTAGAGATACAATTGCCCCAAGATTTTTTTTGTCGTCATTTAAATACCTTTATATTGCACTCTTCCGTGTTTCCCCTCCCGCGGGAGTAGGCGTCTCCCCCAGGCGCCGCACTGTATACTGGGAGCACCGTCTCACGCTTCCCACGATACAATGTGGAACACCGTCCATTGAAATCCCATGAGATTTTCAAGCAGGAATTGACAAGTGACGCTGGTCGCGTGACGAGGGCGTATCTGATAGCGCCATTTTAGAAAAGGGCATACACGTTCTGAGCAGTCACAGTTGTGAATGCCATCACAACGGGGCGTGAACTTTCAGTGACGCCGCCCGTTGTGATGGCAACCAGGAAGTTTACGGCGCTGGACGCCGTAAACACTGCTCATGCACGGGAGAGAGCGGTGGATGCCGGGAGATGAGCATTCACCGCTTCCCGGAAGGCAGTGCTTGTGGGCTTCACAATGCCCACAAGCAAAATGAAAACTCGCTTAATCCATTTTTATAAATGATTATTTTCAACGGAAATGGACAGGGGACGTTTGAAGTCGCCGAATAAGTGAGTTTTACGTTTTGATCTAAAAAAATATTGCATGCACCGAAAAAATAAAAAAAACGATCGGCCATGGAACCTCCGCTTGAATGCATCCTATGCATGGAGGTGAAAAAACATCCGACAATACCGCAACCCCCGTTTTACTTACCTGAGCCCGTTCACCTGCTGCACTCACCCCCCGACGTCCTCTTCGCCGCTCAGCCTGGCCATTGATTGGCTAGAGTGGATGGATTGAAAGCAGCGAATCCATTGGCTTGCGCTGCCGTCAATCACATCCAATGATGCCGGGGGTCGGGGCGATACAGTGAACGGCTATAGCCGCCGGCTTTATCACGGGAGCGAGCCCGCAAGAACTAGCCACCATGCGAGCTCGCTCCCAGGAAGGGGGTTAATTCTTGCGGGGAGGAGCCGAGATAAACGCAGAGGGACCCCAGAAGACAAGGTTTGGGGCCACTCTGTGCAAAACGAGCTGCACAGTGGGAGATAAAGTATAACATGTTTGTTATTAAAAAAATAAATAAAATTGCCTTTACAACCCCTTTAAAGTCTAAATCTTTTTCTGACACTTGTTTGTCAAGTTAAAATCTGTATTTTTTGCTAGGAAATTACTTGGAACCCCCAAACATTATATATATTTTAGCAGAGACCCTAGAGAATAAAATGTCAATCGCTGCAATATTTTATGTCACACTGTATTTTTCCAGCGGTCTTTCAAATGCATTTTTTTGATAAAAAATACACTCCAATGAATAAAAAAAAAAAAAAAAAAAAAAAAAACAAACAGTAAAGTTAGCCTATTTTTTTTTTTTTTAGTTTTCATGTGAAAGAAGATGTTACGCCGCGAGAATCATGAGAGAATCACGAGAAAATCGTGATCTATCTTCCAAGCAAAAAAAAAATCACGATTCTCATTTTAGCCAGAAATCGTGCAGCAAGTGTTTACTGACCTGGAGGAACCCGTCTCTCCACAGGATGATCTAGGATGGAGGAATGGGTCTGTCCAATGGCAGTTCAAGGACTCAGGAGAAGATGAAGCCGTCCTCATTCCCCAGACATGGATCAAAGAAAGCATGGATTTACATGCGGAGGATGTTATTGATGATGAGTCACCTGCCAAAGTGTTGGCACTGGGCCCAAGGGCCACGACCCGTGCCCTTGACTTTTTTGTAGAGGAGCCACCTAGCGAACCCCCAGCAGAAGGGATGGGGGGGGTCTTCTTCCCCAGTGGATTTTAGAGATGCAGGGAGGAGAATCAGCCATTCCCCCTCCCCAACAAGGATTTGTGCACCTGGGAGACAATAACAGAGAAAGGGTGTCCCAGCAGGAGACGGCGCCCCAGAATTATGACACCAACACAGCTGAAGTGCTGGCAACTGGACAGAGGATCCAAGACCTCTGCCCCACACCTGCGGAAGTTCTGGAGGCCCAGGGTGAGGAGGTCCCTCCTGAGCAGCAGATCAGGATCCAGGGGGAGAAGGGAGAGGAGGTTGTCGTCTTTCCTCCCCAACAGTCAGCCAGAGTGGATGATGTGAGCGCTAAGAGGGAACAACACTACTGGCCTCTGCGCACAACAATCCACAATGGCAGCTTGAGCTGGTGTCAGTAGAAGAGGAGTGGCCGTTGGGTTTCCTCTAGGGCCCTCCCCCAGAGGAGTGGCCGTTGGGTTTCCTCTAGGGCCCTCCCCCAGAGGAGTGGCCGTTGGGTTTCCTCTAGGGCCCCCCCCCGGAGGAGTGGCCGTTGGGTTTCCTCTAGGGCCCCCCCCCGGAGGAGTGGCCGTTGGGTTTCCTCTAGGGCCCCCCCCGGAGGAGTGGCCGTTGGGTTTCCTCTAGGGCCCCCCCCGGAGGAGTGGCCGTTGGGTTTCCTCTAGGGCCCCCCCCCCGGAGGAGTGGCCGTTGGGTTTCCTCTAGGGCCCCCCCCCCCCGGAGGAGTGGCCGTTGGGTTTCCTCTAGGGCCCTCCCCCAGAGGAGTGGCCGTTGGGTTTCCTCTAGGGCCCCCCCCGGAGGAGTGGCCGTTGGGTTTCCTCTAGGGCCCCCCCCGGAGGAGTGGCCGTTGGGTTTCCTCTAGGGCCCCCCCCGGAGGAGTGGCCGTTGGGTTTCCTCTAGGGCCCCCCCCCCGGAGGAGTGGCCGTTGGGTTTCCTCTAGGGCCCCCCCCCGGAGGAGTGGCCGTTGGGTTTCCTCTAGGGCCCCCCCCCGGAGGAGTGGCCGTTGGGTTTCCTCTAGGGCCCCCCCCGGAGGAGTGGCCGTTGGGTTTCCTCTAGGGCCCCCCCCGGAGGAGTGGCCGTTGGGTTTCCTCTAGGGCCCCCCCCCGGAGGAGTGGCCGTTGGGTTTCCTCTAGGGCCCCCCCCCCGGAGGAGTGGCCGTTGGGTTTCCTTTAGGGCCCCCCCCCGAGGAGTGGCCGTTGGGTTTCCTCTAGGGCCCCCCCCCCCGGAGGAGTGGCCGTTGGGTTTCCTCTAGGGCCCCCCCCCGGAGGAGTGGCCGTTGGGTTTCCTTTAGGGCCCCCCCCGAGGAGTGGCCGTTGGGTTTCCTCTAGGGCCCCCCCCCCCAGGAGTGGCCGTTGGGTTTCCTCTAGGGCCCCCCCCCCCAGGAGTGGCCGTTGGGTTTCCTCTAGGGCCCCCCCCCGAGGAGTGGCCGTTGGGTTTCCTCTAGGGCCCCCCCCCGAGGAGTGGCCGTTGGGTTTCCTCTAGGGCCCCCCCCCCGAGGAGTGGCCGTTGGGTTTCCTCTAGGGCCCCCCCCCCGAGGAGTGGCCGTTGGGTTTCCTCTAGGGCCCCCCCCGGAGGAGTGGCCGTTGGATTTCCTCTAGGGCACCCCCCCTCGGAGTAGTGGCCCTTCGGTTTCCTCTAGGGTCCCCCCCCTCGGAGGAGTGGCCGTTGGGTTTCCTCTAGGGCCCTCCCCCTCAGAGTGGCCGTTGGATTTCCTCTAGGGCACCCCCCCTCGGAGGAGTGGCCGTTGGGTTTCCTCTAGGGCCCCCCCCCTCGGAGGAGTGGCCGTTGGGTTTCCTCTAGGGCCCCCCCGTCGGAGGAGTGGCCGTTGGGTTTCCTCTAGGGCCCCCCCGTCGGAGGAGTGGCCGTTGGGTTTCCTCTAGGGTCCCCCCCGTCGGAGGAGTGGCCGTTGGGTTTCCTCTAGGGTCCCCCCCGTCGGAGGAGTGGCCGTTGGGTTTCCTCTAGGCCCCCCCCCGTCGGAGGAGTGGCCGTTGGGTTTCCTCTAGGCCCCCCTCGTCGGAGGAGTGGCCGTTGGGTTTCCTCTAGGCCCCCCCTCGGAGGAGTGGCCGTTGGGTTTCCTCTAGGGCCCCCCCTCGGAGGAGTGGCCGTTGGGTTTCCTCTAGGGCCCCCCCCCTCGGAGGAGTGGCCGTTGGGTTTCCTCTAGGGCCCCCCCCTCGGAGGAGTGGCCGTTGGGTTTCCTCTAGGGCCCCCCTCGGAGGAGTGGCCGTTGGGTTTCCTCTAGGCCCCCCCTCGGAGGAGTGGCCGTTGGATTTCCTCTAGGCCCCCCCCCGGAGGAGTGGCCGTTGGATTTCCTCTAGGCCCCCCCCCGAAGGAGTGGCCGTTGGATTTCCTCTAGGCCCCCCCCAGGAGGAGTGGCCGTTGGGATTCCTCTAGGGGCCCCCCCCCAGGAGGAGTGGCCGTTGGGATTCCTCTAGGGCCCCCCCCAGGAGGAGTGGCCGTTGGGGTTCCTCTAGGGCCCCCCCCCAGGAGGAGTGGCCGTTGGGGTTCCTCTAGGGCCCCCCCCCCGGAGGAGTGGCCGTTGGGGTTCCTCTAGGGCCCCCCCCGGAGGAGTGGCCGTTGGGTTTCCTCTAGGGCCCCCCCCGGAGGAGTGGCCGTTGGGTTTCCTCTAGGGCCCCCCCCGGAGGAGTGGCCGTTGGGTTTCCTCTAGGGCCCCCCCCGGAGGAGTGGCCGTTGGGTTTCCTCTAGGGCCCCCCCCGGAGGAGTGGCTGTTTGGCTCTTGGAGTAATTTGGTTGGCCACTCTTAGGAAGGGTCACTGATGGTCCAGGTTTTCTCTAATGGGTGATAATGGCGCTGAATGTGATTGGCTGGAGTCCCAAAGCCTTAGAAAATAACAGTTACATTGTTTATAAACATTGATCAGACGGGAGATACAAAGTAACAGGTGGGGGATGGGAGGGGGTATATAGTGTCAGGTGGGGGATGGGAGGGGTATATAGTGTCAGGTGGGAGAGGGGGTAATATTGGAGGGTATATAGTGTCAGGTGGGGGATGGGAGGGGGGTATATAGTGTCAGGTGGGTAATGGGAGGGGGGTATATAGTGTCGGTGGAGGATGGGGGGGGTATATAGTGTCAGGTGGGAGAGGGGGTAATATTGGAGGGTATATAGTGTCAGGTGGGGGATGGGAGGGGTATATAGTGTCAGGTGGGGGATGGAAGGGGGTATATAGTGTCGGTGGGGGATGGCAGGGGGTATATAGTGTCAGGTGGGGGGTATATAGTGTCAGGTGGGGGGAGGGGATATATAGTGTCAGGTGGGGGATGGGAGGGGGTATATAGTGTCGGTGGGGGATGGGAGGGGGTATATAGTGTCAAGTGGGAGAGGGGGTAATATTGGAGGGTATATAGTGTCAGGTGGGGGATGGGAGGGGGTATATAGTGTCGGTGGAGGATGGGAGGGGGTATATAGTGTCGGTGGAGGATGGGAGGGGGTATATAGTGTCGGTGGAGGATGGGGGGGTATATAGTGTCAGGTGGGAGAGGGGGTAATATTGGAGGGTATATAGTGTCAGGTGGGGGATGGGAGGGGTATATAGTGTCAGGTGGGGGATGGAAGGGGGTATATAGTGTCGGTGGGGGATGGCAGGGGGTATATAGTGTCAGGTGGGGGGTATATAGTGTCAGGTGGGGGGAGGGGATATATAGTGTCAGGTGGGGGATGGGAGGGGGTATATAGTGTCGGTGGGGGATGGGAGGGGGTATATAGTGTCAAGTGGGAGAGGGGGTAATATTGGAGGGTATATAGTGTCAGGTGGGGGATGGGAGGGGGTATATAGTGTCGGTGGAGGATGGGAGGGGGTATATAGTGTCGGTGGAGGATGGGAGGGGGTATATAGTGTCGGTGGAGGATGGGAGGGGGTAGTGTCAGGTGGGAGAGGGGGTAATATTGGAGGGTATATAGTGTCAGGTGGGGGATGGGAGGGGGTATATAGTGTCGGTGGGGGATGGGAGGGGGTATATAGTGTCAGGTGGGGGGTAGGGATATATAGTGTCAGGTGGGGGATGGGAGGGGGTATATAGTGTCAGGTGGGGGGATGGGAGGGGGTATATAGTGTCAGGTGGGGGGATGGGAGGGGGTATATAGTGTCAAGTGGGAGAGGGGGGTAATATTGGAGGGTATATAGTGTCAGGTGGGGGATGGGAGGGGTATATAGTGTCAGGTGGGGGATGGGAGGGGGTATATAGTGTCGGTGGAGGATGGGAGGGGGTATATAGTGTCAGGTGGGAGAGGGGGTAATATTGGAGGGTATATAGTGTCAGGTGGGGGATGGGAGGGGGTATATAGTGTCGGTGGGGGATGGCAGGGGGTATATAGTGTCAGGTGGGGGGGTATATAATGTCAGGTGGGGGGAGGGGATATATAGTGTCAGGTGGGGGATGGGAGGGGGTATATAGTGTCAGGTGGGGGATGGGAGGGGGTATATAGTGTCAAGTGGGAGAGGGGGTAATATTGGAGGGTATATAGTGTCAGGTGGGGGATGGGGGGGGTATATAGTGTCAGGTGGGAGAGGGGGTAATATTGGAGGGTATATAGTGTCAGGTGGGGGATGGGGGGGTATATAGTGTCAGGTGGGGGATGGGAGGGGGTTTATAGTGTCGGTGGGGGATGGGAGGGGGTATATAGTGTCAGGTGGGGGGTATATAATGTCAGGTGAGGGGAGGGGATATATAGTGTCAGGTGGGGGATGGGGGGGGGTATATAGTGTCAGGTGGGGGATGGGAGGGGGTTAGGTATATGGTGTCAAGTGGGGGTATATGTCAGGTGGGGGGAGGGGATATATAGTGTCAGGTAGGGGTGGTATATAGTGTGAGAAGTGATAAATACCCCGGTAGGGGCAGTAGAAAGGGTTATTGGTGAGAATGGGGCGGTAGTTACCCGTTCCGGGTGTGTCGGGTGTCTCCTCAGGGCTCTCGGGTGAGTGGCGCACAGGGAGAGGCCTGCACTGCTCTGGTGGCCGCCATGTTGTTACGTCTCAGTCTGAGTTCTCTGCGCCTGCGCACCCGCCATCTTTCTACACCCTCTCCCCATCAGACCTATGAAGCCGCCATCTTTCTACACCCTCTCCCCATCAGACCTACGAAGCCGCCATCTTGCTACACCCGCCGCACATGGGACGCGTCCATGCTGCCACCAGAATCATGGCGGACGATGACTTCCGGCGGACTTGTGGGCGGGGCTGGGGATCTCTTCCGGTCCATGCTGATACTCTGAAGCACAACGTGTTCAGCGTCCGATCTTCTCCTCCCCGAACCGGGTCACCGACACCCGACATCACCCGACACAGGCAACATGAAGAGGAAGGGCGAGGCCGGAGGGGCGGAGACGGTGAGCAACCAATCAGATTCCTCTGTGTGATATCTATGGGGGGAGGGGGTCAGTATGGGGGGGCCTCTCCATCATTCACCTCCCCCCCCCCCTCCATATTACAGTAAGGTGGGGGGAGGGGCTCCTCAGGATGCAGTGGGGGGTTGGTTATAACTTCTGCCAGGTGTCCCCATTTGGGGAGATTTCCCCTCACTTCCTGTCCTGGTGACACCCTTTCCTTTCACCAGACAGGAAGTGAGGAGACATCTGTGATAATGAAACCGACGACATAAATCTGACCCCCTTCATGTACTGGAGGCGGAGCTCTTCTCTTCATTGTGGATGGATGTCCCCATAGAGGAGATTTCCTGTCCCAAATACACAACAGGAAGTGACAGGAAATCCCTCCATAGTGACTGGTGTCCCCGATTGGAAGATTTTCCCTCTATTCCTGTTCTGGTGACAAAACATCTGGGATTTTCTTTCACTTTTGGTGATGATAAAGAGGAATCTCCTTACCGGGGACACAGACACCCCTCCCCCCCCCTCCAATCACCCAAGGATTTCCTGCTGCTCAGCACTGCCCTTCCTCCGCACATCTCATCCTCTCTGTCCTTTTTATTATTTGTAATATAAACAAAAAAAGACATAAAATAAAAAATAAATTCCCGGCTAAAATGAGAATCACGATTTTTTCCGCTCAGAACATAGATCACGATTCTCGCGGTGTAACATCTTCTTTCACATTATACAAAAAAAATTGGGCGAACTTTACTGTTTCTTTTTTTTATTTAATTTTTTTAAATCATTAAAGTGTATTTAAAAAAAAAAAAAAAAAATTGTGATTGAAAAACCTCTTCGCAAATACAGTGCAACATAAAATATTGCAACAACCACCATTTTATTCTCTAGGGTCTCTGCTAAAAAAAAAAAAAAAAAGAAAGAGATATCATGTTTGGGGGTTCCAAGTCATTTTCTAGCAGAAAATAATTATTTTTAATTGTGAGCAAAAAAAAAATATCAGAAAAGGTCTTTAACCACTTCAGCCCCCCGGACCATTTCACTGGCCAAAGACCAGGACACTTTTTTTGCGATTCGGCACTGCGTCGCTTTAACTGACAATTGCGCGGTCGTGCGACGTGGCTCCCAAACAACATTGACGTCTTTTTTTCCCCACAAATAGAGCTTTACTTTGGTGGTATTTGATCACCTCTGCGGTTTTTATGTTTTGCGCTATAAACAAAAATAGAGCGACAATTTCGAGAAAAAAAATCAATATTTTTTATTATTATATATACAGGTCCTTCTCCAAAAATGAGCATATTGTGATAAAGTTCATTATTTTCTGTAATGTACTGATAAACATTAGACTTTCATATATTTTAGATTCATTACACACAACTGAAGTAGTTCAAGGCTTTTCTTGTTTTAATATTGATGATTTTGGCATACAGCTCATGACAACCCAAAATTCCTATCTCAAAAAATTAGCATATTTCATCCGACCAATAAAAGAAAAGTGTTTTTAATACAAAAAAAGTCAACCTTCAAATAATTCTGTTCAGTTATGCACTTAATACTTGGTCGGGAATCCTTTTGCAGAAATGACTGCTTCAATGCGGCGTGGCATGGAGGCAACCAGCCTGTGGCACTGCTGAGGTGTTATGGAGGCCCAGGATGCTTCGATAGCGGCCTTAAGCTCATCCAGAGTGTTGGGTCTTGCGTCTCTCAACTTTCTCTTCCCAATATCCCACAGATTCTCTATGGGGTTCAGGTCAGGAGAGTTGGCAGGCCAATTGAGCACAGTAATACCATGGTCAGTAAACCATTTACCAGTGGTTTTGGCACTGTGAGCAGATGCCAGGTCGTGCTGAAAAATGAAATCTTCATCTCCATAAAGCTTTTCAGCAGATGGAAGCATGAAGTGCTCCAAAATCTCCTGATAGCTAGCTGCATTGACCCTGCCCTTGATAAAACACAGTGGACCAACACCAGCAGCTGACATGGCACCCCAGACCATCACTGACTGTGGGTACTTGACACTGGACTTCAGGCATTTTGGCATTTCCCTCTCCCCAGTCTTCCTCCAGACTCTGGCACCTTGATTTCCGAATGACATGCAAAATTTGCTTTCATCCGGAAAAAGTACTTTGGACCACTGAGCAACAGTCCAGTGCTGCTTCTCTGTAGCCCAGGTCAGGCGCTTCTGCCGCTGTTTCTGGTTCAAAAGTGGCTTGACCTGGGGAATGCGGCACCTGTAGCCCATTTCCTGCACACGCCTGTTCACGGTGGCTCTGGATGTTTCTACTCCAGACTCAGTCCACTGCTTCCGCAGGTCCTCCAAGGTCTGGAATCGGTCCTTCTCCACAATCTTCTTCAGGGTCCGGTCACCTCTTCTCGTTGTGCAGCGTTTTCTGCCACACTTTTTCCTTCCCACAGACTTCCCACTGAGGTGCCTTGATACAGCACTCTGGGAACAGCCTATTCGTTCAGAAATTTCTTTCTGTGTCTTACCCTCTTGCTTGAGGGTGTCAATGATGGCCTTCTGGTCGGCAGTCTTACCCATGATTGCGGTTTTGAGTAATGAACCAGGCTGGGAGTTTTTAAAAGCCTCAGGAATCTTTTGCAGGTGTTTAGAGTTAATTAGTTGATTCAGATGATTAGGTTAATAGCTCGTTTAGAGAACCTTTTCCTGATATGCTAATTTTTTGAGATAGGAATTTTGGGTTGTCATGAGCTGTATGCCAAAATCATCAATATTAAAACAAGAAAAGGCTTGAACTACTTCAGTTGTGTGTAATAAATCTAAAATATATGAAAGTCTAATGTTTATCAGTACATTACAGAAAATAATGAACTTTATCACAATATGCTAATTTTTTGAGAAGGACCTGTATAAAAAATTTTTTTATTTTCCCCTCAGTTTAGGCCGATACGTATTCTTCTACATATTTTTGGTAAAAAAAAAATCGCAATAAGCGTTTATTGATTGGTTTGCGCAAAAGTTATAGCGTCTACAAAATAGGGGATAGATTTATGGCGTTTTTATTAATATTATTATTATTTTTTTTTACTAGTAATGGCGGTGATCAGCGATTTTTATCGTGACTGCGACATTATAGCGGACACATCGGACACTTTTGACACCATTTTTGGGACCATTGTCCTTTTTACAGCGATCAGTGCTATAAAAATACACTGATTACTGTGAAAATGACACTGGCAGTGAAGGGGTTAACCAGGAGGGGGCGCTGAATGGGTTAAAGGGGAGTTCCACCCTTTTTTTTATGTTTATTAAAAGTCAGCAGCTACAAAAAGTGTATCTTCTGGCTTTTAAAAAACACACTTACCTGTTCCACTGTCCAGCGCCGCGCCGCCTGGAGCTCCGCTCCTCTCCCCCCCTTCTCTGCTGGCGCGTCCATTCATAGTGTGGGCACCCGGCCGTGACAGCTTTCGGCTTCACGGCCGGGCACTCACTGCGCATGCGCGAACGGCGCAGCGCTCTCTGAATGGACAGGCGATCGCTTGGGACCTGTCACGTCCCAGGTGATCGCCTACAGGGAGGGGCCGCCACAAGGCGATATGACGTATCGCCTAGGCGACCCCAGGGCAGGAGGAGGAAGTGGGACAGGCAGTCCCACCCCCCCCCCCCCCCCCAAAAAAAAATGACATGGCATGTAAGGGGGCGAGGAGTGGATAAAGCGGAAGTTCCAAATTTGGGTGGAACTCGGCTTTAAGGCGCCTTTCACACTGAGGCGTAAATATTTTCTACTTTCTGATATAAAACATCCAATAAAAAAACAATCAGATTTCTCCATTAATTTCGGCCAAAATGTCTTCTGTTCCGTGTGTGAATTCCAACAATAGTGTATTGATTGGTGAGTGAAAGTTCTGCACTACGGGATATACACAATCCATCCGACACCAATACTACTATACACTGTCACTGTACTAATGACACGGGGGGGGGGGGGGGGGGGAGGGTAACAATGTGCGACTTTCACTAACCAATCTCTCACTTTCTCATTATGAGGAACTGACGGATCGTTCACTGTGCACACGCCTCTGCGCTGTGATTGGACATAGCAGATCCCGGCTGTGAATCATTGGCCAGAACTTGCTTAAAGAATCCCGCTGTGTGCAGGAGGGGCCCCTCCATCCCTCTCCTCCCCGAAGGGCCCCCACACCCTGGGAGTAGGCAGAACTATACAGGGATTATAAACATTGATCAGACGGGAGATGGAGAGATACAAAGTAACATTGTTTATAAACATTGATCAGACGGGAGATGGAGAGATACAAAGTAACATTGTTTATAAACATTGATCAGACGGAAGATAGAGAGATACAAAGTAACATTGTTTATAAACATTGATCAGACAGGAAATAGAGATACAAAGTAACATTGTTTATAAACATTGATCAGACAGGAGATAGAGATACAAAGTAACATTGTTTATAAACATTGATCAGACGGGAGCTAGAGAGATACAAAGTAACATTGTTTATAAACATTGATCAGACTGGAGATGGAGAGATACAAATTAACATTGTTTATAAACATTGATCAGACGGGAGATACAAAGTAACATTGTTTATAAACATTGATCAGACGGGAGATGGAGAGATACAAAGTAACATTGTTTATAAACATTGATCAGACGGGAGATGGAGAGATACAAAGTAACATTGTTTATAAACATTGATCAGATGGGAGATGGAGAGATATAAAGTACCATTGTTTATAAACATTGATTAGACGGGAGATACAAAGTAACATTGTTTATAAACTATGATCAGATGGGAGATGGAGAGATACAAAGTAACATTGTTTATAAACATTGATCAGACGGGAGATGGAGAGATACAAAGTAACATACTTGCATGATTGTGTCTAATCTCCCTTTGTCCCCCCAAAACCTCCTTATCGCCCCTCCCCCATGGTGTCCCCCAATGACGCTCTCTCTCCCCCCATGTAGGCGGAGCCTCTGATCGGTGAGGAGGTCGGAGGTCGCAGTGATGAGTTGGATGTGACGGACAGCGAGGAGAGCGTGTTCTCTGGTCTGGAGGATTCTGGGAGTGACAGCAGCGAGGAGGATAAAGATGATGACGAGGAGGAGGAGGTAATCCCTGAACATTTCCCATCATTCCTCTGTGTGACCAGATCTGACTGCGGCCCCCTCGGAGTGTGAGGTGTAGGGGCGCACACAGGTGCACACACTCCCAGATCACATTCTATGTGAATGATGAGGAGAGGATTGAGGTGACAGCGCCCCCCGCAGGCCTGGACCCCCCAACAATCCCCTCCTCTCACTTCCTGCCTCTCTATCTGGTAAATATCCCATTATAGTGTTCTGTGGATCCCGCCAGAAGTCTTGTGGGCCAACCCCTTCCTGTCCTGTATTCCTATCAGCTACAGACTCTGAGGGCTACAGAACACCTCCCCCACTACAGGGAGGGAAAAAAAGGTATTTGATCGGCTGCTGATTTTGTGACAAAGAAACGATCAGACTATAATTTTATTGGTCGGTTTATTAGAACAGTGAGAGAGACAGAATAACAAAAATATCCAGAAAACACATTTCAGTTATAAATGAATTTTCATTTTAATGAGTGAAATAAGTATTTGATCCCCCGGTCAATCAGCGAGATTTCTGTCTCCCAGATGTCTTCTATACAGGTAACGAGCTGAGATTAGGAGAATTCTCTCTCAGGCCGGGTTCACACTGGGGCGACAAACGCTCCGACATTGGGAGCTCATGTCGCATGACGTGTGAAAATCAATGTTTCCCTATGGGAGCCGTCTTAACTGGTCCGACACATGTCGGTCCGACTTTGAAAATGCTCCCTGTACTACTTTGGTCCGACTTTGATCCGACTTCAGCCCATTGACTATCATTGAAGTCGGATCAAAGTCGGACCGCAGTCTTGCATGATTCGACTTTGGCATGCGACTTGTGCTTTACTGCTCTTGAGGGGGAACTCCAGGCCAAATTTTAAATAAAAAAAACCGGCATGGGTTCCCCCTCCAGGAGCATACCAGGCCCTTGGGTCTGGTCTGGTCTGGATTTGAAGGGGAACCCCTACGCCGAAAAAAACGGCGTGGGGGTCCCCCCAAAATCCAAACCAGACCCTTATCCGAGCACGCAACCTGGCAGGCCGCAGGGGAAGAGGGGGGACGAGAGAGTGGCCCCCCCTCCCTCCTGAACCGTAACCAGGCCGCATGCCCTCAACATGGGGGGTTTGGTGCTCTGGGGCAGGGGGGGCGACCTGCGGCCCCCCCCACCCCAGAGCACCCTGCCCCCATGTTGATGAGGACAGGGCCTCTTCCCGACAACCCTGGCCGTTGGTTGTTGGGGTCTGTGGGCGGGGGGCTTATCGGAATCCGGGAGCCCCCCCTTTAATAAGGGGGCCCCCAGATCCCGGCCCCCCACCCTATGTGAATGAGTATGGGGTACATCGTACCCCTACCCATTCACCTGGTGGAAAAAAATGTCAATAAAAAACACATACAGCTTTTTAAATTAATTTATTGCACAGCTCCGGGGGTCTCCGCGCTCTCCGGTTCTTTCTTCTGCCGGGCCTCCGCTATCTTCTTCCAGCTCTTTTGCTAGCGGGGCCCGGTCTTCTCCGTCGCCTTCTTCTTCTCCCGCTCTCTGGTTCTTCTCTCGCTCTCCGGTTCTTTCTTCTGCCGGGCCTCCGCTATCTTCTTCCAGCTCTTTTGCTAGCGGAGAGGCCCGGTCGTCTCGTCCGGCTCTCCGTTGTCCTTCTGCCGGCCCCTCCACTATCTTCTTACAGCTCTTTTGCTAGTGGAGGGGCCGGTCTTCCCCTCGCCGTCTTCTTCTCTCTTCTCCTCAATGTTGACTCGTCGCTTCATCCCGCTGTAATACTGGCTGTTCGCTCCGCTCCGAATTAATATAGGCTTCTCATGACGTCACAGTCACATGCTCCGGGTGTTTCCGGAGCATGGGAGCATGTGACTGTGACGTCATGAGAAGCCTGGCCGTTGGTTGTCGGGGTCTGCGGGCGGGGGGCTTATCGAAATCCGGGAGCCCCCCTTTTATAAGGGGGCCCGAGATCCAGGCCCCCCACCCTATGTGAATGAGTATGGGGTACATCGTACCCCTACCCATTCACCTGGTGGGAAAAAAATGTCAAGAAAAAAAAAACACAACACAGGTTTTTAAAGTAATTTATTGCACAGCTCCGGGGGTCTTCTTCCGACTTCGGGGGGTCTCCGGTGTCGCCTCCGCGCTCTCCAGTTCTTTCTTCCTTCCGCTGGGCGCCTCCGCTATCTTCTTCCAGCTCTTTTGCTAGCGGGGCCCGGTCTTCTCTGTCGCCTTCTTCTTCTCCGGTTCTTTCTTCCTTCTGCCGGGCCTCCGCTATCTTCTTCCAGCTCTTTTGCTAGCGGGGCCTGGTCTTCTTCGTCGCCTTCTTCTCCTCTTCGATGTTGACACGTCGCTTTCCCTCCCGCTGTAATGCTGGCTGTGCGGGGCGCTCCGAATTATAGAGGTCCTTAATGACGTCAGTCACATGCTCTGGGTGGCCACATGCTCCCATGACGCAACAGTCACATGCTCCGGGGCCACCCGGAGCTTGTGACTGTGACGTCATAAGAGACCTATATAAATCGGAGCGCACCGCACAGACAGCATTACAGCGGGAGAAAGCGACGTGTCAACATCGAAGAGGAGAAGAAGAGGGAAGAAGGCGACGGAGAAGACCGGGCCCCACTAGCAAAAGAGCTGGAAGAAGATAGCGGAGGCCCGGCAGAAGGAAGAAAGAACCGGAGAGCGCGGAGACCCCCGAAGTCGGAAGAAGACCCCCGGAGCTGTGCAATAAATTACTTTAAAAACCTGTGTTGTGTTTTTTATTGACTTTTTTTTTTCCACCAGGTGAATGGGTAGGGGTACGATGTACCCCATACTTATTCACATAGGGTGGGGGGCCGGGATCTGGGGGCCCCCTTATTAAAGGGGGGCTCCCGGATTCTGATAAGCCCCCTGCCCGCAGACCCCGACAACCAACGGCCAGGGTTGTCGGGAAGAGGCCCTGTCCTCATCAACATATGGGGGCAGAGTGCTTTGGGGTGGGGGGGCAGCAGGTCGCCCCAAAGCACCAAACCCCCCCATGTTGAGGGCATGCGGCCTGGTACGGTTCAGAAGGGAGGGGTGGCTGCTCTCTCGTCCCCCCCCCTCTTCCCCTGCGGCCTGCCAGGTTGCGTGCTCGGATAAGGGTCTGGTTTGGATTTTGGGGGGGACCCCCACACCGTTTTTTCGGCGTAGGAGTTCCCCTTAAAATCCATACCAGACTGAAGGGCCTGGTATGCTCCTGGAGGGGAAACCCATGCCGGTTTTTTATTTAAAATTTGGCGTGGAGTTCCCGCTCAGGATTCATACCAAACAGTGCCTGGTATTGGCGGGGATCCAAGTCGGACATATGTCGGCTTCATGTAGCAGGGCAAAGTCGGATCCAAAGTAGGACGGCTGTCGTGTCGCACAAGTGTGAACCCAGCACTAATCTCAGCTTGTTACCTGTATAAAAGACACCTGTCCACAGAAGGAATCAATCAGATTCCAATCTCTCCCCCATGGCCAAGACCAAAGATCTGTCCAAGGATGTCGGGGAGAAGATTGGAGATCTACACAAGGCTGGAATGGGCTACAAGACCATCGCCAAGCAGCTTGGTGAGAGGAGACAACAGTTGGGGGGATTATTATTCACAAATGGAAGAAACACAAAATAACTGTCACTCTCCTCGGTCTGGGGCTCCATACAAGATCTCCCCTCGTGGAGGTTCAATGATCAGGAGAACGGTGAGGAATCCGCCCAGAACTACACGGGAGAATCTTGTCACTGATCTCAGCCGGGACCATCGTCACCAAGAAAACAATCGGTAACACACTACACCGCGAGGGACTGAAATCCTGCAGCCCCAGCAAGGTCCTCCTGCTTAGGAAATCACATGTACAGCCCGTCTGAAGTCTGATAATGAAGATCTGAATGATTCCGAGGAGAACTGGGGGAAAGTGTTGTGATTAGAGGAGACCAAAATCCATCTCTTTGGCATCAACTCAACTCGCCGTGTTTGGTGGAGGAGGAATGCTGACTATGACCCCAAGAACCCCATCCCCCACCGTCATCCGTGGAGAACCCCATCCCCCACCGTCATCCGTGGAGAACCCCACCCCCCACCGTCATCCGTGGAGAACCCCATCCCCCCTACCGTCATCCGTGGAGAACCCCATCCCCCCCCACCGTCATCCGTGGAGAACCCCATCCCCCCCCCACCGTCATCCGTGGAGAACCCCATCCCCCCCCACCGTCATCCGTGGAGAACCCCATCCCCCACCGTCATCCGTGGAGAACCCCATCCCCCCCACCGTCATCCGTGGAGAACCCCATCCCCCCCACCGTCATCCGTGGAGAACCCCATCCCCCCCCACCGTCATCCGTGGAGAACCCCATCCCCCCCACCGTCATCCGTGGAGAACCCCATCCCCCCCACCGTCATCCGTGGAGAACCCCATCCCCCCCACCGGCATCCGTGGAGAACCCCATCCCCCCCACCGTCATCCGTGGAGAACCCCATCCCCCCCCACCGTCATCCGTGGAGAACCCCATCCCCCCACCGTCATCCGTGGAGAACACCATCCCCCTCACCGTCATCCGTGGAGAACCCCATCCCCCCCACCGTCATCCGTGGAGAACCCCATTCCCCCCCACCGTCATCCGTGGAGAACCCCATCCCCCCCACCGTCATCCGTGGAGAACCCCATCCCCCCCCACCGTCATCCGTGGAGAACCCCATCCCCCCCACCGTCATCCGTGGAGAACCCCATCCCCCACCGTCATCCGTGGAGAACCCCATCCCCCACCGTCATCCGTGGAGAACACCATCCCCCTCACCGTTATCCGTGGAGAACCCCATCCCCCACCTCCCGATGACAGGGAACAGACGATCAGTGACATGTCACTAGGAAGAACGGGGGGATGTTGTGTTTACACTTACCTCTCCCCGTTCTTCAACTCTGTGACCCGATCGTGGGACACCGGCGGACATCGAGTCCACAGGTCCTGCGGGCATGGTCAAATTAAAGGGGACGTGTATATATACACCCATTTGCGCAGCCGTGCCATTCTGTATCCATTCGTAAATACTCTTGCAAGCGGTTAAAGGGGTTGTAAAGGTTCAATTTTTTCACCTTAACCGTTTACTTACCTGAGCCCTCGAAAGTCCCGCGTCGTGAATGCACTGGCTTCTCGGCTCTTCATTGGATAGATTGATAGCGGCGCAGCCATTGGCTCCCGCTGCCGTCAATCAATTCCAATGACGCGGGGGGGGCGAGGCCGAGTCCTGTAGTTGGCGGCTATGGACGCCAGATACAGGACTCGGGAGCGCGCCCGCAAGGTAACCCCCTTGGGAGAGCGCTTCCCAGAAGGGGGTTATCAGAAACGGGGAGGGGCCGAGGGACCCCAGAAGAGGAGGATCGGGGCCACTCTGTGCAAAACGAGCTGCGCAGTGGAGGTAATTATAACATGTTTGTTATTTTAAAAAAAAACGTGAAGCTTTAGTATCACATTAAGGTCCTGGAGTGGCCTAGCTAGTCTCCAGACCTTAATCCCATAGAAAATATGTGGAGGGAGCTGAGGGTCAGAGTTACCAAACGTCAGCCTGGAAACCTTAATGACTTGGAGAGGATCTGCAAAGAGGACAAAATCCCTCCTGAGATGTGTGAGAACCTGGAGGCCAACTCCAAGAAACATCTGACCTCTGTGATCGCCAACAAGGGATTCTCCACCAACTACTAATTCACGTTTTGTGAAGGGTTCACATACTTATTTCACTCATTAAAATGCAAATCAATTTCATAACTTTTTTTTTAAATGCGTTTTTCTGGATATTTTTGTTGCTATTCCGTCTCTAACTGTTCTAATAAACCGACCAATAAAATTATAGACTGATCGTTTCTTTGTCACAAAATCAGCAGCCGATCAAATATCTTTGTTCCCCTCACTGTTTTGTATGGAGGGGAGGGGGATGGGTTTCCTCCACTGTCCCAACATGTGAGGCGGGTTCTGTACAAACTCCATGTTGCTGTCCTATCCTCCATTAGGGATGAGCTCCGGCGTGTTCGCATTTAACACGTGCAGAGCCCGCCAGGAAGTTGGCACCGCGCTAATTACAGCCAGGGAGACATTTATCGATCTCTGCAGCCGAGCATTGGGAAATATCTCCCTGCCTGTTTATTAGCGCAGTGCGGTGCCGACATCCTGGCGGGCTCTGCACGTGTTCAATGCGAACACGCCGGAGCTCATCCCTATCCTCCATCTGAACAGCTTACTTGCTGAGAAGTGACCCGCTCCAAAGTTCCTGATTAAATAGTGACTGGAGGTGTGTTCATGTGAAATACCGGATAGTGATCTGAGATGCAGCTCTGGGATTGGGCTGCCTCTGCGATCCCGGATTGGGATTGGGCTGCCTCTGCGATCCCGGATTGGGATTGGGCTGCCTCTGCGATCCCGGATTGGGATTGGGCTGCCTCTGCGATCCCGGATTGGGATTGGGCTGCCTCTGCGATCCCGGATTGGGCTGCCTCTGGGATCCCGGATTGGGCTGCCTCTGGGATCCCGGATTGGGCTGCCTCTGGGATCCCGGATTGGGCTGCCTCTGGGATCCCGGATTGGGATTGGGCTGCCTCTGGGATCCCGGATTGGGCTGCCTCTGGGATCCCGGATTGGGCTGCCTCTGGGATCCCGGATTGGGCTGCCTCTGGGATCCCGGATTGGGCTGCCTCTGGGATCCCGGATTGGGCTGCCTCTGGGATCCCGGATTGGGCTGCCTCTGGGATCCCGGATTGGGCTGCCTCTGGGATCCCGGATTGGGATTGGGCTGCCTCTGGGATTAAAGGATTGCGCATGTTCCTCACTGCTGGCCAGTGGGCGCTGCAGGTTTTAAAGCGGAGTTCCGTTTTTTTAGTTTATTAAATGTCCGCAGCTACAAAAAGTGTATCTTCTGACTTTTAATAATCAGACACTTACCTGTCCCATGGTCCGGCGATGCGGCCGCACGAAGCCTCGCTCCCCCCCCCCTCCTCTCTGCAGCGCCGTCATAGCAACTGTGGGCACCCGGCCATAACAGCTTGCGGCTTCACAGCCGGGTGTGTACTGTGCATTCGCGAGTCGCGATGTGCTCTGCTATTGGCCAGCCAATTTTCTGGGATCTGTGACGTGACCCAGAAGATTGCAGGGAGGGAGGGAGGGGAGGGAAAAAAAAAAAGAAGACATACCAAATGTGGCATGTAAGGGGGTGAGGAGTGCTTAAAATGGCAGTTCCACTTTTGGGGGGAACTCTGCTTTAACTGTACAATCTGCTGATCACTTTATTATAGTGTAATTAAGCAACTGATCGGCAGATTGCACAAATAGTCTGCAACATCCAATAGCCAACCGAGAGGTGTGTGTGTGTGTGTGTGTGGTTGGGATGGTGTGGTTTGCAGTAGGGTTGGGGTGTTGTGGGATGGGGCAGGGTTGGGATGGTGTTGTGTGCGGTAGGGTAGGGTTGGGGTGGTGGCATGTGCGGTTTGGGTGATGTGGTTGGAGTTGTGGTGTGTAGGGTTGGGATTGTGGGGTAGGGTTGGGTTGGGATGGTGGGCTGTGCGGTTTGGGTGGTGGGGTAGGGTTGGGTTGGGGTGGGGTGGTAGGCTGTGCGGTTTGGGTGCTGTGGTTGGGTTGTGGGGTGGGGTAGGATTGGGTTGGGGTGGGGTGGTAGGCTGTGCGGTTTGGGTGATGTGGTTGGAGTTGTGGTGTGTAGGGTTGGGGTTGTGGGGTAGGGTTGGGTTGGGATGGTGGGCTGTGCGGTTTGGGTGGTGTGGTTGGGTTGTGGGGTGGGGTAGGGTTGGGTTGGGGTGGGGTGGTAGGCTGTGCGGTTTGGGTGCTGTGGTTGGGTTGTGGGGTGGGGTAGGGTTGGGTTTGGGTGGGGTGGTAGGCTGTGCGGTTTGGGTGATGTGGTTGGAGTTGTGGTGTGTAGGGTTGGGGTTGTGGGGTAGGGTTGGGTTGGGATGGTGGGCTGTGCGGTTTGGGTGGTGTGGTTGGGTTGTGGGGTAGGGTTGGGTTGGGATGGTGGGCTGTGCGGTTTGGGTGGTGTGGTTGGGTTGTGGGGTGGGGTAGGGGTGGGGTGGTAGGCTGTGCGGTTTGGGTGCTGTGGTTGGGTTGTGGGGTGGGGTAGGGTTGGGTTGGGGTGGGGTGGTAGGCTGTGCGGTTTGGGTGCTGTGGTTGGGTTGTGGGGTGGGGTAGGGTTGGGTTGGGGTGGGGTGGTAGGCTGTGCGGTTTGGGTGATGTGGTTGGAGTTGTGGTGTGTAGGGTTGGGGTTGTGGGGTAGGGTTGGGTTGGGATGGTGGGCTGTGCGGTTTGGGTGGTGTGGTTGGGTTGTGGGGTAGGGTTGGGTTGGGGTGGGGTGGTAGGCTGTGCGGTTTGGGTGCTGTGGTTGGGTTGTGGGGTGGGGTAGGATTGGGTTGGGGTGGGGTGGTAGGCTGTGCGGTTTGGGTGATGTGGTTGGAGTTGTGGTGTGTAGGGTTGGGGTTGTGGGGTAGGGTGGGTTGGGATGGTGGGCTGTGCGGTTTGGGTGGTGTGGTTGGGTTGTGGGGTGGGGTAGGGTTGGGTTGGGGTGGGGTGGTAGGCTGTGCGGTTTGGGTGCTGTGGTTGGGTTGTGGGGTGGGGTAGGGTTGGGTTTGGGTGGGGTGGTAGGCTGTGCGGTTTGGGTGATGTGGTTGGAGTTGTGGTGTGTAGGGTTGGGGTTGTGGGGTAGGGTTGGGTTGGGATGGTGGGCTGTGCGGTTTGGGTGGTGTGGTTGGGTTGTGGGGTAGGGTTGGGTTGGGATGGTGGGCTGTGCGGTTTGGGTGGTGTGGTTGGGTTGTGGGGTGGGGTAGGGGTGGGGTGGTAGGCTGTGCGGTTTGGGTGCTGTGGTTGGGTTGTGGGGTGGGGTAGGGTTGGGGTTGGGTGGGTGGTAGGCTGTGCGGTTTGGGTGATGTGGTTGGAGTTGTGGTGTGTAGGGTTGGGGTTGTGGGGTAGGGTTGGGTTGGGATGGTGGGCTGTGCGGTTTGGGGTGGTGTGGTTGGGGTGGGGTGGGGTGGTAGGCTGTGCGGTTTGGGTGGTAGGGTTGGGGTAGTGTTGGGTTTGGTTAGGGTAGTGTTGTGTGGGGTGTTCTGAGGTGGTGGTCTCATGGCGTTCTCTTGTGTTGCAGAAGACGGGTAAGAAGACTGAACATGAAGATGAATATGTCCAGGATTCCTCCGATGAAGAGGTAAGAACCCGGTACTGTGGAATGCTGGGGGAGGGGCGGTGCAGGGTTCTGGGGGTACAGGAGACGGCGTTCCCTCCGCAATGCCCAGAATTTGATGATGAAAAGGTAAGGACAGAACGTGGCACACCCAGTAATGCAGAATACATGGTGGGGGAAGGGTCTTGGGGGTACAAGAGATGACGGCTTGGTGTTTAGACCCCTATAATGTTCAAGAATCTTCTGAAGGAGGTGGGGGGTTGGTGCTCAGACTCCTCACATTGGTATCTTGTCATGAGATTGGTTGGCTTATCAGTCAACTTTTTCACTCATCATGGATTCTCTCTCTCTCTCCCCCCCCCCCCTTTCTTTCTTTCTCTGCGCTCTCTCTGCGCCCTCGCAGCTCTCTCTGCGCCCTCGCAGCTCTCTCTGCACCCTCGCAGCTCTCTCTGCGCCCTCGCAGCTCTCTCTGCGCCCTCGCAGCTCTCTCTGTTCTCTCTCTCTCTGCGCTCTCTCTCTCTCTCTGCGCTCTCTCTCTGTGCGCTCTCTCTCTGCGCTCTCTCTCTGCGCTCTCTCTCTCTGCGCTCTCTCTCTCTGCGCTCTCTCTCTCTGCGCTCTCTCTCTCTGCGCTCTCTCTCTCTCTCTGCGCCTCTCTCTCTCTCTGCGCTCTCTCTCTACGCTCTCGCTCTGCGCTCTCGCTCTCTCTGCGCTCTTCGCTCTCTCTGCGCTCTCGCTCTCTCTGCGCTCTCGCTCTCTCTGCGCTCTCTCTGCTCTCTCTCTCTGCGCTCGCTCTCTCTCTGCGCTCGCGCTCTCTCTCTCTGCGCGCTCTCTCTCTCTGCGCGCTCTCGCTCTCTCTGCGCGCTCTCGCTCTCTCTGCGCGCTCTCGCTCTCTCTGCGCGCTCTCGCTCTCTCTGCGCGCTCTCGCTCTCTCTGCGCGCTCTCGCTCTCTCTGCGCTCTCTCTCTCTGCGCTCTCTCTCTCTGCGCTCTCTCTCTCTCTGCGCTCTTGCGCTCTCTCTGCGCTCTCGCGCTCTCTCTGCGCGCTCTCTCTCTGCGCTCTCTCTCTGCGCTCTCTCTCTCTGCGCTCTCTCTCTCTGCGCTCTCTCTCTCTGCGCCCTCGCTGCTCTCTCTGTTCTCTCTCTCTGTTCTCTCTCTCTGTTCTCTCTCTCTGCGCTCTCTCTGCGCTCTCTCTCTCTGCTTTCTCTCTGCGCTCTTTCTCTCTGCGCTCTTTCTCTCTGCGCTCTTTCTCTCTGCTCTCTCTCTCTCTGCGCTCTCTCTCTCTGCGCTCTCTCTCTCTGCGCTCTCTCTCTCTGCGCTCTCTCTCTCTCTCTGCGCTCTCTCCCTGCGCTCTCTCTCTCCCTGCGCTCTCTCTCTCTCTCTCTCTGCGCTCTCTCTCTCTGCGCTCTCTCTCTCTCTGCGCTCTCTCTCTCTCTGCGCTCTCGCTCTCTCTGCGCTCTCTGCTCTCTCTCTCTGCGCTCGCTCTCTCTCTGCGCTCGCTCTCTCTGCGCTCGCTCTCTCTGCGCTCGCTCTCTCTGCGCTCTCTCTCTGCGCTCTCTCTCTGCGCTCTCTCTCTGCGCTCTCTCTCTCTGCGCTCTCTCTCTCTCTGTGCGCTCTCTCTCTCTCTGTGCGCTCTCTCTCTCTCTGCGCGCTCTCTCTCTCTCGCTCTCGCTCTCTCTCTCGCTCTCTCTCTGCGCTCTCTCTCTGCGCTCTCTCTCTCTGCGCTCTCGCTCTCT
The DNA here is from genome assembly GCA_029206835.1 of Rana muscosa. Classification (NCBI taxonomy): domain Eukaryota; kingdom Metazoa; phylum Chordata; class Amphibia; order Anura; family Ranidae; genus Rana; species Rana muscosa. The sequence continues at coordinate 334,620,117 of CM055122.1, forward strand.
CTCTGCGCTCTCGCGCTCTCTCTGCGCTCTCGCGCTCTCTCTGCGCGCTCTCTCTCTGTGCGCTCTCTCTCTGCGCGCTCTCTCTCTGCGCGCTCTCTCTGCGCGCTCTCTCTCTGCGCGCTCTCTCTCTGCGCGCTCTCTCTCTGCGCGCTCTCTCTCTCTGCGCTCTCTCTCTGCGCCCTCGCTGCTCTCTCTGTTCTCTCTCTCTGTTCTCTCTCTCTGCGCTCTTTCTCTCTGCGCTCTCTCTCTCTGCGCTCTCTCTCTCTGCGCTCTTTCTCTCTGCGCTCTTTCTCTCTGCGCTCTTTCTCTCTGCGCTCTTTCTCTCTGCGCTCTTTCTCTCTGCGCTCTTTCTCTCTGCGCTCTTTCTCTCTGCGCTCTTTCTCTCCGCGCTCTCGCTCTCTTTCTCTCCGCTCTCTCCCCTTTCGCTCTCTCCGCCCCTCGCGCTCTCTCTCCTCACCAGCACGCTCCCTCCCCCGCTCTCTCTCTCTCTCTCTCCTCTCTCTCCCTCCCCCTCTCTCTCCTCTCTCTCTCTCTCTCTCTCTCTCCCTCCCCCCCTCTCTCTCTCTTCTCTCTCTCTCTCTCCCCTCTCTCTCTCTCTCTCTCCCTCCCCTCTCTCTCTCCCTCTCTACCCGCGCACTCTCCCTCCCCGCTCTCTCTCCTCTCTGCGCGCGTTGCCGCTCCCTCTCTCTCGCTCCACTCTCTTTCTTGCCGCTCCCTCTCTCTGCGCGCGCTCTCCGCTCTCTCTCTCTCCACTCTCTTTCTCTCCGCGCTCTCTCTCTCTCTTTCTCTCCGCGCTCTCTCTCTCTCTTTCTCTCCGCGCTCTCTCTCTTTCTCTCCGCGCTCTCTCTCTCTCTTTCTCTCTGCGCTCTCTCTCTCTCTCTCTGCGCTCTCTCTCTCTCTTTCTCTCTGCGCTCTCTCTCTTTCTCTCCGCGCTCTCTCTCTCTCTTTCTCTCCGCGCTCTCTCTCTCTTTCTCTCCGCGCTCTCTCTCTCTCTTTCTCTCCGCGCTCTCTCTCTCTTTCTCTCCGCGCTCTCTCTCTCTCTTTCTCTCCGCGCTCTCTTTCTCTCCGCGCTCTTTCTCTTTCTCTCCGCGCTCTCTTTCTCTCCGCGCTCTTTCTCTTTCTCTCCGCGCTCTCTTTCTCTCCGCGCTCTCTTTCTCTCCGCGCTCTCTTTCTCTCCGTGCTCTCTTTCTCTCCGCGCTCTCTTTCTCTTTCTCTCTGTGCTCTCTCTCTGCGCTCTCTCTCTGCGCTCTCTCTCTCTTTCTCTCTGCGCTCTCTCTCTCGTTTTCTCTCCGCGCTCTCTCTTTCTCTCCGCGCTCGCTCTCTCTTTCTCTCCGCGCTCGCTCTCTCTTTCTCTCCGCGCTCTCTCTCTTTCTCTCCGCGCTCTCTCTCTCTTTCTCTCCGCGCTCTCTCTCTTTCTCTCCGCGCTCTCTCTTTCTCTCCGCGCTCTCTCTCTCTTTCTCTCCGCGCTCTCTCTCTCTCTCTCTTTCTCTCCGCGCTCTCTCTCTCTTTCTCTCCGCGCTCTCTCTCTCTTTCTCTCTGCGCTCTCTTTCTCTCTGCGCTCTCTCTCTCTCTTTCTCTCTGCGCTCTCTCTCTCTCTCTTTCTCTCTGCGCGCGCTCTCTCTTTCTCTCCGCGCGCTCTCTCTTTCTCTCCGCGCGCTCTCTCTTTCTCTCCGCGCTCTCTCTCTTTCTCTCCGCGCTCTCTCTCTTTCTCTCCGCGCTCTCTCTCTTTCTCTCCGCGCTCTCTCTCTTTCTCTCCGCGCTCTCTCTCTTTCTCTCCGCGCTCTCTTTCTCTCCGCGCTCTCTTTCTCTCCGCGCTCTCTTTCTCTCCGCGCTCTCTCTTTCTCTCTGTGCTCTCTCTCTCTCTGCGCTCTCTCTCTCTTTCTCTCTGCGCTCTCTCTCTTTCTCTCCGCGCTCTCTCTCTTTCTCTCCGCGCTCTCTCTCTTTCTCTCTGCGCTCTCTCTCTTTCTCTCCGCGCTCTCTCTCTTTCTCTCCGCGCTCTCTCTCTTTCTCTCCGCGCGCTCTCTCTCTTTCTCTCCGCGCGCTCTCTCTCTTTCTCTCCGCGCTCTCTCTTTCTCTCCGCGCTCTCTCTTTCTCTCCGCGCTCTCTCTTTCTCTCCGCGCTCTCTCTTTCTCTCCGCGCTCTCTGTCTCTTTCTCTCCGCTCTCTCTCTCTGCGCTCTCTCTCTGCGCTCTCTCTCTGCGCTCTCTCTCTCTCTGCGCTCTCTCTCCGCGCTCTCTCTCTTTCTCTCCGCGCTCTCTCTCTTTCTCTCCGCGCTCTCTCTCTTTCTCTCCGCGCTCTCTTTCTCTCTGCGCTCTCTTTCTCTCTCTGTGCTCTCTCTCTCTCTGCGCTCTCTCTCTCTTTCTCTCCGCGCTCTCTCTTTCTCTCCGCGCGCTCTCTCTTTCTCTCCGCTCTCTCTCTCTCTCTTTCTCTCCGCTCTCTCTCTCTCTCTCGTTCTCTCCGCGCTCTCTCTCTTTCTCTCCGCGCTCTCTCTCTTTCTCTCCGCGCTCTCTCTCTTTCTCTCCGCGCTCTCTCTCTTTCTCTCCGCGCTCTCTCTCTTTCTCTCCGCGCTCTCTCTTTCTCTCCGCGCTCTCTCTTTCTCTCCGCGCTCTCTCTCTTTCTCTCCGCGCGCTCTCTCTCTCTGCGCTCTCTCTCTCTCTCTGCGCTCTCTCTCTTTCTCTCCGCGCTCTCTCTCTTTCTCTCCGCGCTCTCTCTCTTTCTCTCCGCGCTCTTTCTCTCCGCGCTCTCTCTCTTTCTCTCCGCGCTCTCTCTCTTTCTCTCCGCGCTCTCTCTCTTTCTCTCCGCTCTCTTTCTCTCCGCTCTCTCTCTCTCTTTCTCTCCGCTCTCTCTCTCTTTCTCTCCGCTCTCTCTCCGGCTCTCTCTCGCTCTCTCTCTCTCTCCGCTCTCTCTCTTTCTCTCCGCTCTCTCTCTTTCTCTCCGCTCTCTCTCTCTTTCTCTCCGCTCTCTCTCTCTTTCTCTCCGCTCTCTCTCTCTTTCTCTTTCTCTCCGCTCT
>CM055122.1:334628919-334661144 GCA_029206835.1 Rana muscosa
GTAATTCCCCCCCCCCCCCCCGTGGAGGGTCGGTGTAATTCCCCCCCCCCCCCCCGTGGAGGGTCGGTGTAATTCCCCCCCCCCCCCCCAGTGGAGGGTCGGTGTAATTCCCCCCCCCCCCCAGTGGAGGGTCGGTGTAATTCCCCCCCCCCCCCCAGTGGAGGGTCGGTGTAATTCCCCCCCCCCCAGTGGAAGGGTCGGTGTAATTCCCCCCCCCCCAGTGGAGGGTCGGTGTAATTCCCCCCCCCCCCAGTGGAGGGTCGGTGTAATTCCCCCCCCCCCCAGTGGAGGGTCGGTGTAATTCCCCCCCCCCCAGTGGAGGGTCGGCGTAATTCTCCCCCCCCCCCCCCTAGTGAAGGGTGGTGTAATTCCCCCCCCCCGTGGAGGGTCGGTGTAATTTCCCCCCCCCCCCCCCAGTGGAGGGTCAGTGTAATTCACCATCCCCTTATTTCTGTAAGGTTTATCTTAGTCCCCATGGCTCTTGAGCTTTCCTATTGGTCCGTTTATACTGCCAGTTTCATCATCCAACCGATTGGCAGGAGGCCGGTAGTTATGACCTTTCTTTGGAAATTGGAGGCCCACATACAGATTGGGCAGTCCTTATCTCCGAAGTGTGTGAGTGATATGTCGTTCCTGCATGTGCTCAGTCTGAGTTTTCTGCTCTGTCATGGAAGTCTTGTCAGAATTGGGATCCGGCAGTTTGGAAGTCTTGTTCCGTCAATCCGTTTCCCTTCACCTACCTTTTGGTTCTTATTGTCCTTCCCTGTGAACCATCTTCTTTGGCTTCTCACTGACCACTGTCTCATCTTCCTCCCCATATGGAACGTTTGATATGTAGAAGGTTGTGTGAATCTGGTTCAGCTCCTTGTTCAACAGGTTTTTAATGGGAATACATTTACCTGTATTTGATGTAGTGAGAATAAAGGAAAATTGCCCTTCACCATACAGGTCATATGACCCAACCCTTCACCATACACAACGTATGGGCCAACTTATCGCCATACGTATTGTATGAGCCACCTCTTCACCATCCACGTTGTGTGGGCCAACGCTTCACCATCCACGTTGTGTGGGCCAATCGTTCACCATACCTGTCGTTTGGGCCAATCATTCACCATACACGTCGTATAGGCAAACCGTTCACTGGGCACGTCGTGTGGGCCGACCGTTCACTGGGCACGTCGTGTGGGCCGACCGTTCACTGGGCACGTCGTGTGGGCCGACCGTTCACTGGGCACGTCGTGTGGGCCGACCGTTCACAGGGCACGTCGTGTGGGCCGACCGTTCACCGGGCACGTCGTGTGGGCCGACCGTTCACCGGGCACGTCGTGTGGGCCGACCGTTCACCGGGCACGTCGTGTGGGCCGACCGTTCACCGGGCACGTCGTGTGAGCCCGGCCTTTCACCGCGCACGTCGTGTGGGCCTACCCTTGCCCTCACGGTACACACTGTATGAGCCGCACCTTCATCCCACCCTTTTCTGCACAATCTTTGCTTGGTTTCTAACTTGGCAGGGGATGTGTCCAACCTCTGCAGAGAGACCACTGCTTTCACACACAGAACAAGGATGCTTCTCTGCAGCATGCTGGCGGGAACCAGGCTTTTCTACTCTGAATGTGGCTCATTCCTGAAGGAAAAATTTAACAAGAAAATTGCATAATGTATAAACAGCCTAAAGCCTCGTACACACGGCCGGTTTTCTCGTCCAAACGACAAGAAAACTGCTGGCAGAGCTTTCTTGCCGAGAAAACCGGTCGTGTGTACGCGGCTTTCAGGTTTTTCGTCAAGAAAACTGTCCAGAATCTCGACAAGAAAAATGGAGAACCTGCTCTCTATTTTCTCATCGAGATTCTCGTCGGCCTATTTCCCGACGAGAAACCCGAGAGTGCGTACACTTACCTGTCGCCGTGGAAACCCGTGCATGCTCGAAATGACTGACGCATGCGCAGTAGCTTCCTAGGCATAGGTAGGGTGTAGCAAGATGGCGGCGGCGGCAGCATCGAATGTGACGAGCGCATGCTCGTCGTAGTCGATGACGTCACCCGCGTTCGTTCCATTCAAAAGAACGGCGGTTCTTTTGAATGGAGCGTGCGTACACTCGGCCGGGACAAGAATCTGGTCAAGAATCTCGTCAGGAAAAACTACGTGTTTTTTTCCTGACGAGAATCTCGGCCGTGTGTACGAGGCTTCAGTCTTTGCACACCGTTTATTGTGATGTACCACAAATGTATTAGTCAAATAGAAAGTTCAGTAGGACTTGAGGAGTGATATTTTGTAATTGGTGAATTGACTTTTCACTGATTTTAATATACTTTTAGTAAAGTTGTCCTCCTATGGAGAAATCTTCCAATGGGGACACCTGTTCTGGTGACAACTATCCAAGAGGACCACTCACCTCACTTTGCGGAGATTTCCTTTCCATGAGAAGTGAAGGGAAATCTGGTGTCACAAATGTGGGAAAAGTATCCTGGGCAGAAGTTTGGACTTATTCCTGGTTAGGAACTTGATGGATAGTGATGCCAGTATCAGGATGACGGCCCTGGAGCGCCATTACTACTTTGTCCCCGTCCCCCCTAAGTGTCCTCTGTATCTCCTCTTCTTCTTCATGTCATGTCCATCCTCTGCTTCACATGCTGCATGTCCTTGTGGAGGTGGTCCTCCTCACCTGTTGTCATCTCTACACTAGGATCTGTCCCTGAAGCTGTGCTTCATACGCACTATCTCCATGATTGGCCTCGCCATCTGTAACAGCTCGCAGGCCGGATTCTTCAATTTCAGCCGCAAGTCAGAGCTCATTTCACAGCTGGTGGTAAGTGGAGAGGGCGGTGAGCCGGGCGGGGCGGGGTGCGAGGTCCATATTGTGTCTCATGTCTGTCCTTCTTTCCTCTGACAGGAGTTTCTGAAGATGGAGCCAACGGACGAGCTGAAGTCTGCATTACGCCATCGCGCCCTCCTGGCTTGCACATACCTGGTGTATCCTGCTGAGCACACTCTGGGCTGGGAGACACATGGCAGGCTCAATTAAATTATGACCGACCCCTAGATTAGGTACACTTCACTGATGTGCACGGATGGGCGGCACGGATGGGCGCTGATGGGCGGCACAGATGGGCACTGATGGGCGGCACTGTAATGTGTTTTACTAATGGATGCCAATCAGTGCCAAACAATAATGCCTGCCAATCAGTGATGCCCATTGTGGGCACTGATTGGTATCCATTGTGGGCACTGATTGGCATCCCTGGTGGTCTAGGGTGGCATACCTGGTGGTGGGCATCCCTGGTGGTCTGGTGGCATCCCTGGTGGCCCAGTGTGGGCATCCTGGGGGGGGCTGCGCTGATAATGGATCAGCACAAACCCCCCTGTCAGTGGAGCAGCCGATCGGCTCTCCTCTACTCGCGTCTGACAGATGCGAGTAAGGAAAAGCCGATCACCGGCTTTTGCTGTTTACATCGTGATCAGCCGTGATTACCTATATCGGTGTTGCGGGGTGTCAGACTGCCATTCCTTTAACAACGATCGCCGCAATGCGTGCCCCCGGGGCTCGCAGCGGCTCAAAATCCTGAGGACGTCATATGACGTCCAGTCAGGATTTTGAAACCACTTTGCCGCCGTCAATCCGCTATAGGGCGGGCGGCAAGTGGTTAAGCTTCTCCTATAAGCAAATAATTTAAAAGCACAAATATAGCTCTCTTGTATAATGCTGGGAAAAGCGCGCTGGTTTATCTCCAAGTAACACAGACACAGATGCTGGTATCACGTTGAGCTTAGCAGAATCCTGTCTTGGGATGGTCAGCTCCATTTATTTATGCTGTCAACATGAATAACAAAAGAAGGTGGTGGCTTCAAATCAGCCAATCACAGACATTGTATATATTAAAATAGAATATCAGTAGTGATGTGTGCAGACGGTTGTGTGCAGAGCCATGCGGCATGAGTGTCTCACAGAGTGTCTCACAATTTGAACACTACAAAGATGGCTCTAAACATGACCGTGTGCACACCATCCTACGTCTACCAATGATGTGAACCGTACTCCATTATGGCTCAGCGGGCCATAATTTTCCTATAGTTGTGCTATAGTTCCCATGTATGCAGATCTGTTCGCTCCAAATCATTAAATGCAGTCGCCAAGAAGTGGCCAGTCTCTTGGTGAGGCATAAACAAACATCCCTAAAAGAGCAAACATATCTGCCGTGTCCACTGGAAGGTTTTCGCGGCCAAGGGTCTTCCACCAACGTCTGTATGTGTGAATACGCTCACATGAGCGCATTACAGCAAAACCGACACTGGGGGACATCTGACAACATACATTAATACAATTTTCACAACACTATGACAAGCAGAATACGAGAGGGGGCTTACTAAGAGAAATATGGAGACTACCTGGTTGTGATGTTGATCCCCTGCCTTCAGTATTTGAGTCTCTGCCCAGAACAAGGTCTTACTTTGCTAGCTGCAGGATTGCTCCAGGTCGGTGACTCAAAGTATTGAAACCAGAGGCCCAGCATGACTGAATGGGGCCCTAGTTTTCCTCTACCATCACAAGTTAATATACAACTTGGCCATACAGGAATGGGTGGATCAGTTTTACCAGATTGCAGCCAGGTAGACTCGTCCTTCGTACCCTCTAGCACAGGGGTGCCCAACATGTGGCCCGCGGAGCTCTCTAACGTGGCCCGCGACCTCCTGCTCTGGGATGGAATAGAGTTAATAAAGTGTAATAAAGGTAAGTGTATTACTATAATCACAGTGTATATATGTGCATATCTGTTCTGCAGTGGTTACTATTAATACAATAGTGTTAATAAAGGTAAGTTTATTACTATAATCACAGTGTATATATGTGCATATCTGTTCTGCAGTGGTTACTATTAATACAATAGTGTTAATAAAGGTAAGTTTATTACTATAATCACAGTGTATATATGTGCATATCTGTTCTGCAGTGGTTACTGGGCTGCTTTTAAACTGATCCACAGGTGCAGGGGCAGTGCACCTGCGGGTTACCTGCACTGAGCCATAGACCTCTATTACCTGCGAGTTTGGTGTGCTTTCTGAAAGTGCACAACATCTACAGGATTTAATAGAAGCCTATGGCAAAGTTCAGCTAACCTGCAGGAAAGCCACAGGTGAACTGTGCTGCACTCGTGGTGCAGGTAAACAACAGCATCAGAGTGAAAGCAGCCTTAGGCCAATTCCACACAGTCAGACCGACCCAATCGGACCCTCCATTCACCTCTAAGGAGTGGCAGATGTAAATGGACTTGTGTCCGTTTTACAAACGCCTACCTCCAATCCGATCCACTAAAAAAAAAAAAAAAAAAAAAAAAAGTAGAGAGTTCTATAGAGTAGAGTGGGCTGCCATCCACTCGCTCCGCTCATTGTGGCCCACGACCGGTTACCAAGTCGCTAAAGTGGCCCTCGCTCTTCAAAAGGTTTGGGCACCTCTGCTCTAGCAGTTCTCCGCCGTCCATAGACATCAGATATAAAGGTGTGTGCCTTAGAGGAACTCTGCATCGCTGTGACATCTGGACTGTGCTTTACCAGCGACCTCCCATGCTGGAGGTCAGGTGACTGCGGAGATCATGGGGTCAGATTTGTCTGGTGGAGGGTAGGTCCCCTTTGCTGTGTCCTGGGACATTCTTCCCAAATCAGGTTTATTGGGTGAGATTTTATGTTCTCGGTAAAGTGATGAAGATTCCTTAACATTGGTCAGCAAGCTGGAGCCGCCTCTGAATGACACCAGCAGATTGGAGCTGATTAATACGGCCCTCGGGAGCGTCTTCCCTCTTCCGCCCATTGGCTCGGGGACACCAGGGGAGCTGCATAAAGAGGTGGGTGCACAGCTCTACCATCGGTACTGCAACTCCGTGTGCTGGGTCCATCAACTGTACTCACCTGTCCCTTTACCTGTACCCACCCCTCAGTGTTCATATTCGCATCCTCTGTACCTCACCCTTGGAGTTCTGGTTCCCATCCTCTGTACTTACCCTGCAGTGTTTCCATTTGCCCCCTCTGTACCCGGCTCTAGATGTTCTGGTTCCCATCCTCTGTACCCGGCTCTAGATGTTCTGGTTCCCATCCTCTGTACTTACCCTGCAGTGTTTCCATTTGCCCCCTCTGTACCCGGCTCTAGATGTTCTGGTTCCCATCCTCTGTACCCGGCTCTAGGTGTTCTGGTTCCCATCCTCTGTACCCGGCTCTAGATGTTCTGGTTCCCATCCTCTGTACTTACCCTGCAGTGTTTCCATTTGCCCCCTCTGTACCCGGCTCTAGATGTTCTGGTTCCCATCCTCTGTACTTACCCTGCAGTGTTTCCATTTGCCCCCTCTGTACCCGGCTCTAGATGTTCTGGTTCCCATCCTCTGTACTTACCCTGCAGTGTTTCCATTTGCCCCCTCTGTACCCGGCTCTAGGTGTTCTGGTTCCCATCCTCTGTACCCGGCTCTAAGTGTTCTGGTTCCCATCCTCTGTACCCCCCGACCCCAGGTGTTCTGGTTCCCATCCTCTGTACCCCCTGGCCCCAGGTGTTCTAGTTCCCATCCTCCTGTACCCCCTGGCCCCAGGTGTTCTGGTTCCCATCCTCTGTACCCCCCGACCTCAGGTGTTCTGGTTCCCATCCTCTGTACCCCCGACCCCAGGTGTTCTGGTTCCCATCCTCTGTACCCCCGACCCCAGGTGTTCTGGTTCCCATCCTCTGTACCCCCGACCCCAGATGTTCTGGTTCCCATCCTCTGTACCCCCCGGCCCCAGATGTTCTGGTTCCCATCCTCTGTACCCCCCGGCCCCAGGTGTTCTGGTTCCCATCCTCTGTACCCCCCGGCCCCAGGTGTTCTGGTTCCCATCCTCTGTACCCCCCGGCCCCAGGTGTTCTGGTTCCCATCCTCTGTACCCCCCGGCCCCAGGTGTTCTGGTTCCCATCCTCTGTACCCCCCCGGCCCCAGGTGTTCTGGTTCCCATCCTCTGTACCCCCCGGCCCCAGGTGTTCTGGTTCCCATCCTCTGTACCCCCCGGCCCCAGATGTTCTGGTTCCCATCCTCTGTACCCCCCGGCCCCTGGTGTTCTGGTTCCCATCCTCTGTACCCCCCCGGCCCCTGGTGTTCTGGTTCCCATCCTCTGTACCCCCCCGGCCCCAGGTGTTCTGGTTCCCATCCTCTGTACCCCCCGGCCCCAGGTGTTCTGGTTCCCATCCTCCTGTACCCCCGGCCCCAGGTGTTCTGGTTCCCATCCTCCTGTACCCCCGGCCCCAGGTGTTCTGGTTCCCATCCTCCTGTACCCCCGGCCCCCAGGTGTTCTGGTTCCCATCCTCCTGTACCCCCGGCCCCAGGTGTTCTGGTTCCCATCCTCCTGTACCCCCGGCCCCAGGTGTTCTGGTTCCCATCCTCCTGTACCCCCGGCCCCAGGTGTTCTGGTTCCCATCCTCTGTACCCGGCCCCAGGTGTTCTGGTTCCCATCCTCCTGTACCCTCAGGGTTCTATCATAGGGACACCAATGAAGGTCATGGCAGTAGTTTATAAGTGATTACAGTGTGTGCTCTCCTGTAGACGCTCTATGGGGACACTCTGGACGCTCTCGTAGAACTGCTGAGGAGCCTCATCCTCTGGAATCTGACTCCGCAGGGACTGCAGGACATTTTCCAGGTCAGTGCTCAGACATTTCATCTCTGAAGGGTTGGTGCCGAGCTCTCGGTCATGCGTTGTGTTGTGTTCTGTAGATACTGAACCCCTGGATCAAATCCACCAAAGAGCATGAACGGGAGAGAGCGCTGGAGGTCAGTGCCCGGATCCTGGAATTTTACTTCCAGAAGCTGAACGTTAATGTAAGTGTCACCGAGTCGCCGCCATACCCTACAATGATAGTCATTATTTGGTGGGGACACCAATCACCATCCTATGTCGGTCTGCTCTATAGTAAACAATGGGAGGGGGGGGGGCGCTCTGCAGACCTGACCCACCCCCAGGAAGGGATCTTCATGGGGTTTCTGAGTTTTTATTAGATTTCAATGTAATTTCCATTCGAAGATCTGAGATCTGAACCTTCTGTGTTTTTTATTTCCCTGTACAGTCAGTTGTCACCTTTCATAATCTGGGGCTCCTGATTGGACGGTTGTCGCCTCGCTGTTCAGACTCTCTGGCCTCCATCCGCCAGCGCACAGTGGATTGTATCTACTACCTCCTAAACATCCAGCTGAGATATGAAGGTGAGTGAACCCACCAACTGGCCCCGGGGGCCCATGGAAGTAGCAAGTGTATCCAAAATGCCTCCACCCAGTATAACTTCTACCCCCTCTCTGTACCCCCCATCACCCCTCCCCCTCTCTCTGTACCCTGATTACCCTTCCGCTATATAACTTCTGCCCCTTCACTGTACCCTGATCACACCTTCCAACCCCCCTTCTCTGTACCCCAATCACACTTCCCCCCCCATATAAATTCTGCCCCTTCTATGTATCCCGATCACACCTCCCCCCTCTCTCTGTACCCCGACCACACTCCCCCCCCCCCCCCCCCCATATAAATTCTGCCCCTTCTCTGTATTCTGATCTCACCTCCCCATATAACCTCTGCCCCCTCTATGTACCCCGATCATACTCTTGTATATTGCCCTCACTGGGTTTCTTCTGTATTTAGGTTTTGCTCCGGATCACAAGGATGAGTCGGTGGAGAAGCTTCTGACTCTCAGACCTGGTCTCCAGAATCCTGACTCCAGCGTCTTATTTCAAACCTGCTATAACATTGCCATGGTGAGTAGGGGGTGTGCTGCACCTATCCCTGCAGTAATGTGGTTACTCGCGTGGGATAATGTGGTCTGGTTTCTCATGTATGGACTGTGGGATGGAGATCTCATCTCCGCCATGTCTCTTCTTTCCCAGATCATTGGAAGACGCCTTCCTCCAGAGCAGCTCACCAGCCTTCTGTTCATCACCTTCGAGAGCCTCTCCGACCCCGACACCAACTGTTCCCCGCGGAGCTACTGTGATGATCAACTCTTTGCTGAAAGACCGGGGTGGCATCTTACTGTCCAAGGTACCTCGTTTTGTCCCCTCTTCAACTGATGTGTCCTTTAGGTGGCTGAAGGGCTCTTCGTTCCCGACCTCCATTCTGTCTGTCCTCTCTAAGTGGAGGGAAAATAATAAATAGTGTTCAATTTTTTTTACAAATAAATGTGAATATATGCAGCATTTGTATTCAGCCCCCTTAACTCTGATACCCCTAACTAAAATCTGGTGGAACCAATTGCCTTCAGAAGTCACCTAATTAGTAAATAGAGTCCACCTGTGTGTCATTTAATCTCAGTATAAATACAGCTGTTCTGTGAAGCCTTCAGAGGTTTGTTAGAGAACCTTAGTGAACAAACAGCATCACGAAGGCCAAGGAACACACCAGACAGGTCAGAGATAAAGTTGTGGAGAAGTATAAAGCAGGTTTAGGTTATAAAAAAAACTCCCAAGCTCTGGAGGAGCTGCAGAGATCCACAGCTCAGGTGGGAGAATCTATCCACAGGACAACTATTAGTCGTGCTTCTCCACAAATCTGCCCTTTATGGAAGAGTGACAAGAAGAAAGACATTGGAGAAAGAAAGTCATAAGAAGTCCTGTTTGTAGTTTGTGAGAAGCCATGTGGGGGACACAGCAAACATGTGGAAGAAGGTGCTCTGGTCATATGAGATCAAAATTTAACGTTTTGGCCTAAAAGTAAAACTCTGTGTGGGGAAAACTAACACTGCACGTCACCCTGAACACACCATCCCCACCGTGAAACATGGTGGTGGCAGCATCATGTGGTGGGGATGCTTTTCTTCAGCAGGGACAGGGAAGCTGGTCGGAGTTGATGGGAAGATGGATGGAGCCAAATACAGGACAATCTTAGAAGAAAACCTGTTAGTCTGCAAAAGACTTGAGACTGGGGCGGAGATTCACCTTCCAGCAGGACAACAACCCTAAACATGCAGCCAGAGATGCAATGGAATGGTTTAGATCAAAGCATATTCATGTGTTAGAATGGCCCCAGTCACAGTCCAGACCTAAATCCCATTGAGAATCTGTGGCAAGACTTGAAAATTGCTGTTCACAGAAGCTCTCCATCCAATCTGATAGAGCTTGAGATATTTTACAAAGAAGAATGGGCAAAAATGTCCCTCTCTAGATGTGCAAAGCTGGTAGAGACATCCCCAAAAAGACTTGCAGCTGTAATTGTAGAGAAAGGGTGTTCTACAAAGTATTGACTCGGGGGGGGGGGGGGGGGGGCGCCATACAAATGCCCCCCCCCCCCCCCACACACACACTTTTCACATCTTTATTTGTATCATTTTTAATTTTCCACTTCACAATTATGTGATACTTTGTGTTGGTCTATCACATAAAATCCCAATAAAATACATTTATGTTTTTGGTTGTAACATGAGAAGGTGTGGGAAAATTTCAAGGGGTATGAATATTTTTTCAAGGCACTGTATGGTCTATTAGAAAAATAAAGCCATGCCTCCTCTTCATCGTCCTCAGACCATCCTCCTCATCTTCTGGGTTGGTTAGCGGGTTTCTGTGTGTCTTCTCAGGTCCCGGAGATTATTGATCGTGTTCGGGAGCAGCTGGAGGCATCCTCTGAGGAACACGTTAAGAAAGCCGCTGTACAGACCATCTATATCCTGGCCACACAACATGTGGCTGCCGTAGTGTCCAGCTTATTGTCCAGCCCTCTTCCATACGACAGGTAATTCACAGCTATACAGCCTGGGACAACCCTCCCGTCACACGGGAGATCCCGGCAATCCAATGTGCTGGGCAACCGAAGAGCAAAGTGATTGAGAAACATTGTACAGAGATGGGGAAGAGCAGAATGAGGGGGTAATGGTGAGACAGTGATTGGACAGCCATAAGGAAGGTTGATGGATCAGTAATAGGGGTGATGTTGGTTGGACAGCAAAGGGGTGATGTTGGTTGGACAGCAAAGGGGTGATGTTGGTTGGACAGCAAAGGGGTGATGTTGGTTGGACAGCAAAGGGGTGATGTTGGTTGGACAGCAAAGGGGTGATGTTGGTTGGACAGCAAAGGGGTGATGTTGGTTGGACAGCAAAGGGGTGATGTTGGTTGGACAGCAAAGGGGTGATGTTGGTTGGACAGCAAAGGGGTGATGTTGGTTGGACAGCAAAGGGGTGATGTTGGTTGGACAGCAAAGGGGTGATGGTTATTGGACAGCAAAGGGGTGATGGTTATTGGACAGCAAAGGGGTGATGGTTATTGGACAGCAAAGGGGTGATGGTTATTGGACAGCAAAGGGGTGATGGTGGTTGGACAGCAAAGGGGTGATGGTTGGTTGGACAGCAAAGGGGTGATGGTTGGTTGGACAGCAAAGGGGTGATGGTTGGTTGGACAGCAAAGGGGTGATGGTTGGTTGGACAGCAAAGGGGTGATGGTTATTGGACTGTAATGGGGTATTTGGATCCTCCCCTTTATCCAATGCCTTTTTTTTTTTTTTTTACCCCTCCAGTGAGACCTGTACCCTGTGGAAGGCGCTGTCATCTGATCCTGCGCTCACTTCTCAGGTGTTGGAGCTTCTGCTGGCCAAGGTGACGGGTGACGTCCCCTATAAGGAAAGTAAGACCTCCATGCTGAGCTCCTGCTGTAATCGTGTGGCCACTCTTCTCCCGCTGGAGGTGAGTAAATCATTGGACTGTGCTCCTCATCTCGCCATGTTCTTCCCCTCACTATACGGCAATAAGTGGTCATGTTATAATCATTGCTGGATCAGATGGGGACACAAAACAAACTGTCATAGCAGTGTGCGCCATCAGACAACAGTTCATCTTAGCAGATATGGCGGACAGAGAAGTCTGCTCCACCCACGACTCCGCCCTCTGTATCCAGTCTAACCTCCCTTCCATCCCCCATATTTTGTTTGATATTCCTCCTCACCCCACACCCCTTGTCTTCTCTGATCCCCCCCCCCCCTATATATATTTGCCCTCCCCCATCCATCCCTCCCTCATTTTTTGGGTTCTCCGACTCGGGCAGGAGCCTCCTTCCAGCCTCAGCAGCTGGCACAGATCCTCATTTCCTCCCCCCAGAATGGAGTCGGCCTCCGGCTCTGCCCCCTGTTCTCCCTCTCCTGTTAATCCCTCCAGGTGTCCATTCCCCTCCCCCATACCACATGAGTGGCAGCATCCTCTGTGCTGCGCTTTGTGTGTCATCCTCATCTGCACTTCCTATAGAAGCCAAGCTCCTCCTACTACCTGTCATTGTTTCCAGCCACCAAAACAGACTCCATGGCCTGTGTGAGCGACATACCGCTCCTAGCCAGCCAAAATAACTGACAGGTCAGGTGTAATAATTTCCTCACTGGAGACAGCTATGTGGCTCGGGCGGTCAGTGAAGGGTTAATGTGGCTCGGGCGGTCAGTCAGTAAAGGGTTAAATGACAAACATGGTATAATTACCTCCTCTGTAATGGTTTTGCACAGAGCAGCCCAGATCCTCCTCCTTCTGGGGTCGCCGGCGCTCATGGTTCTACCCCCCCAACTATGTGACTTCTGCTATGGGGACACTGGTGTGGGCTCAATCCCTAGCCGGGCTGTGTGCATCCATAGACATGCAGAGTGCTGTTTAGCCCCACCCCATGCTGTGATTGAGAGCAGCAGAAGCCAATGGTTCCCTCTGCTGCCTGCATGTCTGGTGAGGAGGGAGAGAGTGGAGAGAGTCGCTGCTCTCATGCACAGCGTCGCTGCTCTCATGCACAGCGTCGCTGCTCTCATGCACAGCGTCGCTGCTCTCATGCACAGCGTCGCTGCTCTCATGCACAGCGTCGCTGCTCTCATGCACAGCGTCGCTGCTCTCATGCACAGCGCTGGTTCAAGATTGGGCTCAGGTAAGTATTAAAAAGAGCCGGGGGAGGGGTGCAGAAGTTTTGTATCTTAAGATGATGGGTGGTTAGTGAGAGGGGTGATGGGTTCTGCTTTTCTCAAAAAATCTGAGATGGAGCAGAGTCGGGAGTTGGGCGAGCCAGGGGCAGGGCGAGTCAGAGCGGTATATGATGAGGCAGGATGAGGTGGGGCAGAGGCGGGGTGGAGTAAGGTGGGGCAGGATGAGTCAGGAGTGGGGTGAGTTGGGGCGTGTTGAGGTGGGGCAGGGTGAGTCAGAAGTGGGGAGATACGGGGCAGAGGCGGGGTGATGGCAGTCAGTACAATTCATAGTGTGTGTGTCTGTGGCAGTAACATGGCAGCTGATGACTTTGTTTCCTTCCTCTATCCAGGCTACGTGTGCAATCCGGGAGGTGTTGTCCCAGCCAGAGTCCGCCCCCGCGGTACAGGAGCTCTTCACCCAGCTGTTTGTGGCCCTCCTCCTGCGGGTCAGTTCCATGGTGGGAGTCCAGCCCCCTAAGAACCTTGGAGCAGCCAAAGAGAGGAAAAGCCCCGGCCCATCCAGGACCCTGGATCCCTGCAGGTACCTCACCCCTCCGTCTGCTAATTCGGACAATCCCGGGAGAGTTACTGAAAGCAAAATGTAATTGCTGTCCAGAAAATCCTGGATTGTCTCTGGAAATTGGAGACAGCCAATCGAATCAGGCAAGATCTCTGTACCTGGAAAATATTGGTGGAGGTCAGAGAATGATCTAGTATATAGATGGGTCAGAGGACGATGCGGTATATTGATAGGAGGTTGGAGGACAATGCGGTGTAGAGAAAGGTCGGAGACGGCTGACTGTTCGCGGTGGGTGGTGCGGCAGTCATATTTTCCAGGCAGTCTCCCCTCCCGGTGTCTGGCTCTCCTCACACTGGCAGGTTGCTGATACTTCCTCGTCTCCCGTCCTCCACACGTCACATCAGACTGAATCCAGTTGTCGGTTATACATCAGATGACAGCCTCATTCCAACATTTCTGATGAGAATAGCAGATAACAATACCACGCTCCACGAAGACCATGCAGTATACAGTGCGGCGCTCTCTCGGAGGGTTGGCGCTGTGTAGATTGCGGCGCTCTCTTGGAGGGCCGGCATGGTGTAGAGTTTTTGTTTCTCGTGTTCTGACAGTCCTTGAGGTGCCTTTTTGGCAAACGACAGGCGGGCCGTCATGTCCTTTTTACCGAGGAGTGCCTTCCGTCTGGCCACTCTACCATACAGGCCTGATTGGTGGAGTTCTGCAGAGTTGGTTGTTCTTCTGGAAGGTTCTCATCTTTCCACATGGAAACGCTGGAGCTCTGTCAGTGACCAGCAGGTTCTTGGTCACCTCCCTGACTAAGGTCTTCTCCTTCCTCTGGACGTACGTCGCTCTCCTTCTTCTCCTTCCTCTGGACGTACGTCGCTCTCCTTCTCCTTCCTCTGGACGTACGTCGCTCTCCTTCTCCTTCCTCTGGACGTACGTCGCTCTCCTTCTCCTTCCTCTGGACGTACGTCGCTCTCCTTCTCCTTCTCCTTCCTCTGGACGTACAACGCTCTCCTTCTCCTGCCTCTGGACGTACGTCGCTCTCCTTCTCCTTCCTCTGGACGTACGACGCTCTCCTTCTCCTGCCTCTGGACGTACGACGCTCTCCTTCTCCTGCCTCTGGACGTACGGCGCTCTCCTTCTCCTGCCTCTGGACGTACGGCGCTCTCCTTCTCCTGCCTCTGGACGTACGGCGCTCTCCTTCTCCTGCCTCTGGACGTACGGCGCTCTCCTTCTCCTGCCTCTGGACGTACGGCGCTCTCCTTCTCCTGCCTCTGGACGTACGGCGCTCTCCTTCTCCTGCCTCTGGACGTACGGCGCTCTCCTTCTCCTGCCTCTGGACGTACGGCGCTCTCCTTCTCCTGCCTCTGGACGTACGGCGCTCTCCTTCTCCTGCCTCTGGACGTACGGCGCTCTCCTTCTCCTGCCTCTGGACGTACGGCGCTCTCCTTCTCCTGCCTCTGGACGTACGGCGCTCTCCTTCTCCTGCCTCTGGACGTACGGCGCTCTCCTTCTCCTGCCTCTGGACGTACGGCGCTCTCCTTCTCCTGCCTCTGGACGTACGGCGCTCTCCTTCTCCTGCCTCTGGACGTACGGCGCTCTCCTTCTCCTGCCTCTGGACGTACGGCGCTCTCCTTCTCCTGCCTCTGGACGTACGGCGCTCTCCTTCTCCTGCCTCTGGACGTACGGCGCTCTCCTTCTCCTGCCTCTGGACGTACGGCGCTCTCCTTCTCCTGCCTCTGGACGTACGGCGCTCTCCTTCTCCTGCCTCTGGACGTACGGCGCTCTCCTTCTCCTGCCTCTGGACGTACGGCGCTCTCCTTCTCCTGCCTCTGGACGTACGGCGCTCTCCTTCTCCTGCCTCTGGACGTACGGCGCTCTCCTTCTCCTGCCTCTGGACGTACGGCGCTCTCCTTCTCCCTCTCCCTCTCCTTCCTCTGGACGTACGGCGCTCTCCCTCTCCCTCTCCCTCTCCTTCCTCTGGACGTACGGCGCTCTCCTTCTCCCTCTCCCTCTCCTTCCTCTGGACGTACGGCGCTCTCCTTCTCCCTCTCCCTCTCCTTCCTCTGGACGTACGTCCCTCTCCTTCTCCCTCTCCCTCTCCTTCCTCTGGACGTACGTCCCTCTCCTTCTCCCTCTCCCTCTCCTTCCTCTGGACGTACGTCGCTCTCCTTCTCCTTCTCCCTCTCCCTCTCCTTCCTCTGGACGTACGTCGCTCTCCTTCTTCTCCTTCCTCTGGACGTACGTCGCTCTTCTTCTTCTTCTCCTTCCTCTGGACGTACGGCGCTCTCCTTCTCCTTCCTCTGGACGTACGGCGCTCTCCTTCTCCCTCTCCTTCCTCTGGACGTATGTCGTTCTCCTTCTCCTTCCTCTGGACGTACGTCGCTCTCCTTCTCCTCCTTCCTCTGGACGTACGTCGCTCTCCTTCTCCTCCTTCCTCTGGACGTACGTCGCTCTCCTTCTCCTCCTTCCTCTGGACGTACGTCGCTCTCGACGTACGTCGCTCTCCTTCTCCTCCTTCCTCTGGACGTACGTCGCTCTCCTTCTCCTCCTTCCTCTGGACGTACGTCGCTCTCCTTCTCCTCCTTCCTCTGGACGTACGTCGCTCTCCTTCTTCTCCTCCTTCCTCTGGACGTACGTCGCTCTCCTTCTTCTCCTCCTTCCTCTGGACGTACGTCGCTCTCCTTCTTCTCCTCCTTCCTCTGGACGTACGTCGCTCTCCTTCTTCTCCTCCTTCCTCTGGACGTACGTCGCTCTCCTTCTCCTCCTTCTCCTTCCTCTGGACATACGTCGCTCTCCTTCTCCTTCTCCTCCTCTCTCTGGACGTACGTCGCTCTCCTTCTCCTTTCTCTGGACGTACGTCGTTCTCCTTTCTCTGGACGTACGTCGCTCTCCTTCTCCTTCTCCTTTCTCTGGACGTACGTCGCTCTCCTTCTCCTTTCTCTGGACGTACGTCGCTCTCCTTCTCCTTTCTCTGGACGTACGTCGCTCTCCTTCTCCTTTCTCTGGACGTACGTCGCTCTCCTTCTCCTTTCTCTGGACGTACGTCGCTCTCCTTCTCCTTCTCCTTCTTTCTCTGGACGTACGTCGCTCTCCTTCTCCTTTCTCTGGACGTACGTCGTTCTCCTTTCTCTGGACGTACGTCGCTCTCCTTCTTCTCCTTCCTCTGGACGTACGTCGCTCTTCTCCTTCTCCTTCCTCTGGACGTACGGCGCTCTCCTTCTCCCTCTCCTTCCTCTGGACGTATGTCGTTCTCCTTCTCCTTCCTCTGGACGTACGTCGCTCTCCTTCTCCTCCTTCCTCTGGACGTACGTCGCTCTCCTTCTCCTCCTTCCTCTGGACGTACGTCGCTCTCCTTCTCCTCCTTCCTCTGGACGTACGTCGCTCTCCTTCTCCTCCTTCCGCTGGACGTACGTCGCTCTCCTTCTCCTCCTTCCTCTGGACGTACGTCGCTCTCCTTCTCCTCCTTCCTCTGGACGTACGTCGCTCTCCTTCTCCTCCTTCCTCTGGACGTACGTCGCTCTCCTTCTCCTCCTTCCTCTGGACGTACGTCGCTCTCCTTCTTCTTCTCCTCCTTCCTCTGGACGTACGTCGCTCTCCTTCTTCTTCTCCTCCTTCCTCTGGACGTACGTCGCTCTCCTTCTCTTTCTTCCTCTGGACGTACGTCGCTCTCCTTCTTCCTCTGGACGTACGTCGCTCTCCTTCTCCTCCTTCCTCTGGACGTACGTCGCTCTCCTTCTCCTCCTTCCTCTGGACGTACGTCGCTCTCCTTCTCCTCCTTCCTCTGGACGTACGTCGCTCTCCTTCTCCTTCTTCCTCTGGACGTACGTCGCTCTCCTTCTCCTTCTTCCTCTGGACGTACGTCGCTCTCCTTCTCCTCCTTCCTCTGGACGTACGTCGCTCTCCTTCTCCTCCTTCCTCTGGACGTACGTCGCTCTCCTTCTCCTCCTTCCTCTGGACGTACGTCGCTCTCCTTCTCCTCCTTCCTCTGGACGTACGTCGCTCTCCTTCTCCTCCTTCCTCTGGACGTACGTCGCTCTCCTTCTCCTCCTTCCTCTGGACGTACGTCGCTCTCCTTCTCCTCCTTCCTCTGGACGTACGTCGCTCTCCTTCTCCTCCTTCCTCTGGACGTACGTCGCTCTCCTTCTCCTCCTTCCTCTGGACGTACGTCGCTCTCCTTCTCCTCCTTCCTCTGGACGTACGTCGCTCTCCTTCTCCTCCTTCCTCTGGACGTACGTCGCTCTCCTTCTCCTCCTTCCTCTGGACGTATGTCGCTCTCCTTCTCCTCCTTCCTCTGGACGTACGTCGCTCTCCTTCTCCTCCTTCCTCTGGACGTACGTCGCTCTCCTTCTCCTCCTTCCTCTGGACGTACGTCGCTCTCCTTCTCCTTCTCCTTCTCCTCCTTTCTCTGGACGTACGTCGCTCTCCTTCTCCTTCTCCTTCTCCTCCTTTCTCTGGACGTACGTCGCTCTCCTTCTCCTTCTCCTCCTTCCTCTGGACGTACGGCGCTCTCCTTCTCCTTCCTCTGGACGTACGGCGCTCTCCTTCTCCTTCCTCTGGACGTACGGCGCTCTCCTTCTCCTTCCTCTGGACGTACGGCGCTCTCCTTCTCCTTCCTCTGGACGTACGGCGCTCTCCTCCTTCTCCTTCCTCTGGACGTACGGCGCTCTCCTCCTTCTCCTTCCTCTGGACGTACGGCGCTCTCCTCCTTCTCCTTCCTCTGGACGTACGGCGCTCTCCTCCTTCTCCTCCTTCCTCTGGACGTACGGCGCTCTCCTCCTTCTCCTCCTTCCTCTGGACGTACGGCGCTCTCCTCCTTCTCCTCCTTCCTCTGGACGTACGGCGCTCTCCTCCTTCTCCTCCTTCCTCTGGACGTACGGCGCTCTCCTCCTTCTCCTCCTTCCTCTGGACGTACGGCGCTCTCCTCCTTCTCCTTCCTCTGGACGTACGGCGCTCTCCTCCTTCTCCTTCCTCTGGACGTACGGCGCTCTCCTCCCTCTCCTTCTCCTTCTCCCTCTCCCTCTCCTTCTCCCTCTCCTTCTCCCTCTCCCTCTCCCTCTCCTTCTCCCTCTCCTTCTCCTTCTCCTCCTTCTCCTTTCTCCTCCTTCTCCTTCTCCTTCTCCTCCTTCTCCTTTCTCCTCCTTCTCCTTCTCCTCCTTCTCCTTCTCCTCCTTCTCCTTTCTCTGGACGTACGTCGCTCTCCTTCTCCTCCTTCTTCTCCTTCTTCTTCTCCTTTCTCTGGACGTACGTCGCTCTCCTTCTCCTCCTCCTTCTCCTTCTTCTCCCTCTCCTTCTCCCTCTCCTTCTCCTTCTCCTCCTTCTCCTTCTCATTCTCCTTTCTCTGGACGTACGTCGCTCTCCTTCTCCTCCTTCTTCTCCTTCTTCTTCTCCTTCCTCTGGACGTACGGCGCTCTCCTCCCTCTCCTTCTCCCTCTCCTTCTCCCTCTCCTTCTCCTTCTCCTTTCTCCTCCTTCTCCTTTCTCCTCCTTCTCCTTTCTCCTCCTTCTCCTTTCTCCTCCTTCTCCTTTCTCCTCCTTCTCCTTTCTCCTCCTTCTCCTTTCTCCTCCTTCTCCTTTCTCCTCCTTCTCCTTTCTCCTCCTTCTCCTTTCTCCTCCTTCTCCTTTCTCCTCCTTCTCCTTTCTCCTCCTTCTCCTTTCTCCTGGACGTACATCGCTCTCCTTCTCCTTCTCCTTCTCCTTCTTCTTCTCCTTACTCTGGACGTACGTCGCTCTCCTTCTCCTCCTCCTTCTCCTTCTCCTCCTTCTCCTTTCTCTGGACGTACGTCGCTCTCCTTCTCCTCCTTCTCCTCCTTCTCCTCCTCCTTCTCCTTCTTCTCCTTCTCCTTCTCCTTTCTCTGGACGTACGTTGCTCTCCTTCTCCTTCTCCTTCTCCTTCTCCTCCTTTCTCTGGACGTACGTCGTTCTCCTTCTCCTTCTCCTTTCTCTGGACGTACGTCGCTCTCCTTCTCCTTTCTCTGGATGTACGTCGTTCTCCTTTCTCTGGACGTACGTCGCTCTCCTTCTCCTTCTCCTTTCTCTGGACGTACGTCGCTCTCCTTCTCCTTCTCCTTTCTCTGGACGTACGTCGCTCTCCTTCTCCTTCTCCTTTCTCTGGACGTACGTCGCTCTCCTTCTCCTTTCTCTGGACGTACGTCGCTCTCCTTCTCCTTCTCCTTTCTCTGGACGTACGTCGCTCTCCTTCTCCTCCTTCTCCTCCTCCTTTCTCTGGACGTACGTTGCTCTCCTCCTCCTTCTCCTTTCTCTGGACGTACATCGCTCTCCTTCTCCTTCTCCTTTCTCTGGACGTACGTCGCTCTCCTTCTCCTCCTTTCTCTGGACGTACGTCGCTCTCCTTCTCCTCCTCCTTTCTCTGGACGTACGTCGCTCTCCTTCTCCTTCTCCTTCTCCTTCTCCTTTCTCTGGACGTACGTCGCTCTCCTCCTTCTCCTTCTCTTTCTTCTCCTTCTCCTTCCTCTGGACGTACGTCGCTCTTCTCCTTCTCCTTCCTCTGGACGTACGTCGCTCTCCTCCTTCTCCTTCCTCTGGACGTACGTCGCTCTCCTGCTTCTCCTTCCTCTGGACGTACGGCGCTCTCCTTCTCCTTCCTCTGGACGTACGGCGCTCTCCTTCTCCTTCTCCCTCTCCCTCTCCTTCCTCTGGACGTACGGCGCTCTCCTTCTCCCTCTCCCTCTCCTTCCTCTGGACGTACGTCGCTCTCCTCCTTCTCCCTCTCCTTCTCCCTCTCCTTCTCCCTCTCCTTCTCCCTCTCCCTCTCCCTCTCCCTCTCCCTCTCCCTCTCCCTCTCCCTCTCCCTCTCCTTCTCCCTCTCCTTCTCCCTCTCCTTCTCCCTCTCCTTCTCCCTCTCCTTCTTTCTCTGGACGTACGTCGCTCTCCTTCTCCCTCTCCTTCTTTCTCTGGACGTACGTCGCTCTCCTTCTCCTCCTTCTCCTTCTTTCTCTGGACGTACGTCGCTCTCCTTCTCCTCCTTCTCCTTCTTTCTCTGGACGTACGTCGCTCTCCTTCTCCTCCTTCTCCTTTCTCCTGGACGTACATCGCTCTCCTTCTCCTCCTTCTCCTTTCTCCTGGACGTACATCGCTCTCCTTCTCCTCCTTCTCCTTTCTCTGGACGTACGTCGCTCTCCTTCTCCTTCTTCTCCTTCTCCTTTCTCCTGGACGTACATCGCTCTCCTTCTCCTTCTCCTTTCTCTGGACGTACGTCGCTCTCCTTCTCCTTCTCCTTTCTCTGGACGTACGTCGCTCTCCTTCTCCTCCTTCTCCTCCTTCTTCTCCTTCTCCTTCTCCTTTCTCTGGACGTACGTCGCTCTCCTCCTCCTTTCTCTGGACGTACGTCGCTCTCCTTCTCCTTTCTCTGGACGTACGTCGCTCTCCTTCTCCTTTCTCTGGACGTACGTCGCTCTCCTTCTCCTTTCTCTGGACGTACGTCGCTCTCCTTCTCCTTCTCCCTCTCCCTCTCCTTCCTCTGGACGTACGTCGCTCTCCTTCTCCTTCTCCTTTCTCTGGACGTACGTCGCTCTCCTTCTCCTCCTTCTCCTTTCTCTGGACGTACGTTGCTCTCCTTCTCCTCATTCTCCTTCTTCTCCTTTCTCTGGACGTACGTTGCTCTCCTTCTTCTCCTTTCTCTGGACGTACATCGCTCTCCTTCTCCTTCTTTCTCTGGACGTACGTCGCTCTCCTTCTCCTCCTCCTCCTTTCTCTGGACGTACGTCGCTCTCCTCCTTCTCCTCCTTCTCCTCCTTCTCCTTCTTCTCCTTCTCCTTCTCCTTTCTCTGGACGTACGTCGCTCCCCTTCTCCTTCTACTTCTCCTTCCTCTGGACGTACGTCGCTCTTTTTCCTTTTCCTTCTCCTTCCTCTGGACGTACGTCGCTCTTTTTCCTTTTCCTTCTCCTTCCTCTGGACGTATGTTGCTTGCGCTCTGACTTCTTTCTTTGATCCCCCAGCTGTGCGGTTGAAGCTCTGAAGTTCATGCTGACTTACGGAGGGAATGACGAGGTAATGCAGAGCGTGGAGGCTGATGGGGGATGGGAGAACATGAAAAAGGAGGAGACTCATTATGTGGGCGTGTCATCACTGAGCAGGTGAGTCGGTGCAGAGTGACGTCATCACGTCTGTGGTGTATTGTGAGAACGGAATTCTGTATTTGTTGTCTCTTCCTGCAGTGCCATGGGTCGCCATGCGGCTCCCAAAGTGCCGGTGATTATAAAGGATCTGCAGGCCGCTCAGGGCAGCGTGTACGACGGCCAGCGAATCACAGCCACGGCATTTCTTGCACAGGTGAGTGGCGGCTGTACCTGGGATGGGGGTCAGTGTGGGAGGGGACACTTATGTGACACCAGGATGGTGGTACGACCTCCAGAGCCACACCGCTGCGCTGGCACAGGAAGTGGAGATCTTCCAGAGTTTGGGGTGGAGTTCCACTTAATAACATGGTGGTCTTTTCTGCCGGTGTGAGCGTGGGACTTTCCGACTCCCTATAGAAAGGTGCTGGAAATTGTCCTCAGGTGTCCCACCGATGAGAAGGCGCTGCACTGGGGCGCTGGATGCATCTGTAGAAGAACGCGCTCAACCCTCATAGAATCCAGCCTGCTGGTAAGTGACCCGTGTGAGACCGGCAGCAGTGAGGGTGTTATCTCCCCCCTCCCCCTCTGATCTCTGACAGTGAAGGGGTTATCTCCCCCCCCCCAGTGGTCTCTGGCAGTGAAGGGGTTATCTCCCCCCCCCCCCAGTGGTCTCTGGCAGTGAAGGGGTTACTCCCCCCCCCCCCGTGGTCTCTGGCAGTGAAGGGGTCACTACCCCCCCCCCCGTGGTCTCTGGCAGTGAAGGGGTTACTCCCCCCCTGTGGTCTCTGGCGGTGAAGGGGTTACTCCCCCCCCCGTGGTCTCTGGCAGTGAAGTGGTTACTCCCCCACCCCCCTCCCCAGTGGTCTCTGGCAGTGAAGGGGTTACTCTTCCCCCCCCCCTAGTGGTCTCTGGCAGTGGAGGGGTTACTCCCCCACCCCCCTCCCCAGTGGTCTCTGGCAGTGAAGGGGTTACTCTTCCCCCCCCCCTAGTGGTCTCTGGCAGTGGAGGGGTTATTCCTCCCCCCAGTTGTCTCTGGCAGTGAAGTGGTTACTCCCCCACCCCCCTCCCCAGTGGTCTCTGGCAGTGAAGGGGTTACTCTTCCCCCCCCTAGTGGTCTCTGGCAGTGGAGGGGTTACTCCCCCACCCCCCTCCCCAGTGGTCTCTGGCAGTGAAGGGGTTACTCTTTCCCCCCCCCCCCAGTGGTCTCTGGCAGTGAAGGGGTTACTCCCCCCCCCTCCAGTGGTCGCTGGCAGTGAAGGGGTTACTCCCCCCCCAGTAGTCTCTGGCAGTGAAGGGGTTACTCTCCCCCCCCCCCCCGTTGTCTCTGGCAGTGAAGGGGTTACTCTCCCCCCCCCCCCCCGTCTCTGGCAGTGAAGGGGTTACTCTCCCCCCCCCCGTTGTCTCTGGCAGTGAAGGGGTTACTCCCCCCCCCGTTGTCTCTGGCAGTGAAGGGGTTACTCCCCCCCCTGTGGTCTCTGGCAGTGAAGGGGTTACTCCCCCCCCTGTGGTCTCTGGCAGTGAAGGGGTTACTCCCCCCCCTGTGGTCTCTGGCAGTGAAGGGGTTACTCCCCCCCCTGTGGTCTCTGGCAGTGAAGAGGTTATCTCCCCCCCCCCCAGTGATCTCTGGCAGTGAAGGGGTTATCCCCCCCCCTCCCAGTGGTCCCTGGTAGTGAAGGGGTTCTCCCCCCCCCCCCCCCAAGTGGTCTCTGGCAGTGAAGAGGTTATCTCCTCCCCCCCCCCCCAGTGATCTCTGGCAGTGAAGGGGTTATTCCCCCCCCCCCAGTGGTCTCTGGCAGTGAAGGGGTCCACCCTCCCCCGCAGTAATCGGAGGCTCTGGCACGGTCGACGGTGATGTCAGTCGGTGGTCGGCGGTTTCATTTGGAATTCTCGGCTTCCTCTGTATTATCCTCATTATCTGGGGGGGGGGCTCGTATGAGGCGGAATTTGATTTGCGGGGAAATGTGATTGGTCACCGACTGCGTTCTACATATGAAGAGCGAGCGCGGGATTCTTCACCGATTGTCATCTCCTGGTCTGTCCCCTTTGATGTCGGGGGAAAGCACGCTGACTACGGCTGCATTAAGGAGACCTTATTGCAGTGGCCCCGGGCCCCGCTCTGCACTCTGGAACTTTCCGGCGTGACATGGGAGTTGCATCAGCCCAATCCTGGCAGGCGATCTGCGTGATGGAAAAATGCGTCCGGACGGCTGGAAGCCGATGTGTAACCTGAGCAGCTGAGCGGTTATCTGGTGCCGGAGCGTGCGGCCCGCCGCCTCGTCCGTCACTGACATCGCCCCTGCCATTACACACACCACCCCCCCCAGTACACACACCACTCCCCCCAGTACACCCCCCCTCCCCAAGTACACAACACCGCCCCTTCCTAAGAAAAGACCCAAAATGTCACAACGAAGAATGACGCCAAATCTCCTCCAACCGCCACCAGTTCCCGACTCTGCTCTGTGTACTTCACACCTCACCGCCACTATTATATAGAGCGGGGCCCAGAAATATCCACCCATTCCCCTACCACTAATAGAGCAGGGCCCCATAATAGAGCAGGGCCCCAAAATATCCAACCAATTCCCCCACCACTAATAGAGCGGGCCCCGAAATATCCAACCAATTCCCCCACCACTAATAGAGCGGGCCCCGAAATATCCAACCATTCCCCTACCACTAATAGAGCGGGCCCCGAAATATCCACCCATTCTCCCACCAGTATTAGAGCGGGGCCCCGAAATATCCACCCATTCTCCCACCAGTATTAGAGCGGGGCCCCGCAATATCCACCCATTCCCCTACCACTAATAGAGCGGGCCCTGAAATCTCCACCCATTCTCCCACCAGTAATAGAGCGGGGCCCCAAAATACCCAACCAATTCCCCTACCACTAATAGAGCGGGCCCCGAAATATCCACCCATTCTCCCACCAGTAATAGATCGGGGCCCCATAATATCCACCCATTCCCCTACCACTAATAGAGCGGGCCCCAAAATACCCAACCAATTCCCCCACCACTAATAGAGCGGGGCCCCGAAATATCCACCCATTCTCCCACCAGTAATAGAGCGGGGCCCCGAAATATCCAACCATTCCCCCACCACTAATAGATGCTTGCAGTCTGCGATCACGGCAACATAGCGAGCGGTTACCCGGTCAGGTGATGGAGGGGGGGCTCATATGAGGCGGAATTTGATTTGCGGGGAAATGTGATTGGTCACCGACCGCGTTTTACATATGAAAAGCGAGCGCGGGATTCTTCACCGATTTTGTCATCTCCTGGTCTGTCCCCTTTGATGGCGGGGGGAGCACGCTGACTATGGCTGCATTGAGGAGACATTATGGCTGTGGCCCCGGGCCCCGCTCTGCACTCTGGAACTTTCCGCCGTGACATGGGAGTTGCATCAGCCCAATCCTGGCAGGCGATCTGCGTGATGGAAAAATGCATCCGGACGGCTGGAAGCCGATCTGTAACCTGAGCAGCTATCTGGTGCCGGAGCGTGCGGCCTGCCGCCTCGTCCATCACTGTCATTGCCCCCGCCCCCCCCCTCCCCCCGCCATTACACACACCACCCCCCAGTACACCGCCTCCCTCTCCAAGTACACAACACCGCCCCTTCCTAAGAAAAGACACAAAATGACACAACGAAGAATGACGCCAAATCCCCTCCAACCGCCACCGCTTCCCGACTCTGCTCTGTGTACTTCACACCTCACCGCCACTATTGTATAGAGCGGGGCCCCAAAATATCCACCCATTCCCCTACCACTAATAGAGCGGGGCCCCGAAATATCCAACCATTCACCCACCACTAATTGGGCATGGTCCCAAAATATCCCACCCATTCCCCCACCACTAATACAGGTCCTTCTCAAAAAATTTGCATATTGTGATAAAGTTCATTATTTTCTGTAATGTACTGATAAACATTAGACTTTCATATATTTTAGATTCGTTAAACACAACTTGAAGTAGTTCAAGCCTTTTCTTGTTTTAATATTGATGATTTTGGCATACAGCTCATGACAACCCAAAATTCCTATCTCAAAAAATTAGCATATCATGAAAAGGTTCTCTAAACGAGCTATTAACCTAATCATCTGAATCAACTAATTAACTCTAAACACCTGCAAAAGATTCCTGAGGCTTTTAAAAACTCCCAGCCTGGTTCATTACTCAAAACCGCAATCATGGGTAAGACTGCCGACCTGACTGCTGTCCAGAAGGCCATCATTGACACCCTCAAGCAAGAGGGTAAGACACAGAAAGAAATTTCTGAACGAATAGGCTGTTCCCAGAGTGCTGTATCAAGGTACCTCAGTGGGAAGTCTGTGGGAAGGAAAAAGTGTGGCAGAAAACGCTGCACAACGAGAAGAGGTGACCGGACCCTGAAGAAGATTGTGGAGAAGGACCGATTCCAGACCTTGGAGGACCTGCGGAAGCAGTGGACTGAGTCTGGAGTAGAAACATCCAGAGCCACTGTGAACAGGCGTGTGCAGGAAATGGGCTACAGGTGCCGCATTCCCCAGGTCAAGCCACTTTTGAACCAGAAACAGCGGCAGAAGCGCCTGACCTGGGCTACAGAGAAGCAGCACTGGACTGTTGCTCAGTGGTCCAAAGTACATTCAGAAATCAAGGTGCCAGAGTCTGGAGGAAGACTGGGGAGAGGGAAATGCCAAAATGCCTGAAGTCCAGTGTCAAGTACCCACAGTCAGTGATGGTCTGGGGTGCCATGTCAGCTGCTGGTATTGGTCCACTGTGTTTTATCAAGGGCAGGGTCAATGCAGCTAGCTATCAGGAGATTTTGGAGCACTTCATGCTTCCATCTGCTGAAAAGCTTTATGGAGATGAAGATTTCATTTTTCAGCACGACCTGGCACCTGCTCACAGTGCCAAAACCACTGGTAAATGGTTTACTGACCATGGTATTACTGTGCTCAATTGGCCTGCCAACTCTCCTGACCTGAACCCCATAGAGAATCTGTGGGATATTGGGAAGAGAAAGTTGAGAGACGCAAGACCCAACACTCTGGATGAGCTTAAGGCCGCTATCGAAGCATCCTGGGCCTCCATAACACCTCAGCAGTGCCACAGGCTGGTTGCCTCCATGCCACGCCGCATTGAAGCAGTCATTTCTGCAAAAGGATTCCCGACCAAGTATTGAGTGCATAACTGAACAGAATTATTTGAAGGTTGACTTTTTTTGTATTAAAAACACTTTTCTTTTATTGGTCGGATGAAATATGCTAATTTTTTGAGATAGGATTTTTGGGTTTTCATGAGCTGTATGCCAAAATCATCAATATTAAAACAAGAAAAGGCTTGAACTACTTCAGTTGTGTGTAATGAATCTAAAATATATGAAAGTCTAATGTTTATCAGTACATTACAGAAAATAATGAACTTTATCACAATATGCTAATTTTTTGAGAAGGACCTGTAGAGCGGGGCCACAAAATATCCAACCATTCCCCCAGCACTAATGGAGCGGGGTCCCGAAATACCGAACTATTCCCCCCACCGCACCACTAATAGAGCGGGGCCCTAAAATATCCACCCATTCCCCCACCACTATTGGGGCGTGGTCCCAAAATATCCCACTCATTCCCCCACCACTAATAGAGCGGGGCCCCAAAAAATCCAACCATTCCCCCAGCACTAATGGAGCGGGGTCCCGAAATACCCAACTATTCCCCCCACTGTACCACTGATAGAGCGGGCCACCAAAATACCCAACCATTCCCCACCGCACCACTAATGGAGCAGGGCCCCGAAATATCCAACCATTCCCTCACCACTAATGGAGCGGGGCCACGAAATATCCCACAAATATCCATATCAAAATATCCAACTCCCGGCCTGTAGAGGACGTCTCCTCTCCCGGCCTGTAGAGGACGTCTCCTCTCCCGGCCTGTAGAGGACGTCTCCTCTCCCGGCCTGTAGAGGACGTCTCCTCTCCCGGCCTGTAGAGGACGTCTCCTCTCCCGGCCTGTAGAGGACGTCTCCTCTCCCGGCCTGTAGAGGACGTCTCCTCTCCCGGCCTGTAGAGGACGTCTCCTCTCCCGGCCTGTAGAGGACGTCTCCTCTCCCGGCCTGTAGAGGACGTCTCCTCTCCCGGCCTGTAGAGGACGTCTTCTCTCCCGGCCTGTAGAGGACGTCTTCTCTCCCGGCCTGTAGAGGACGTCTCCTCTCCCGGCCTGTAGAGGACGTCTCCTCTCCCGGCCTGTAGAGGACGTCTCCTCTCCCGGCCTGTAGAGGACGTCTCCTCTCCCGGCCTGTAGAGGACGTCTCCTCTCCCGGCCTGTAGAGGACGTCTCCTCTCCCGGCCTGTAGAGGACGTCTCCTCTCCCGGCCTGTAGAGGACGTCTCCCGACCTACTCACCCCGTTCTGTCTTTGCAGCTGCTGCTCAGCAGTGACCTCAGTGGCCTCGTCCTCCTGGACCCTCTGATGGAGAACATGACAAGCCGGCTGAAGGACGGCAGTGTCACAGTGCGTATGCTCGCAGTCCGCGGTCTCGGCAACATAGCGATCGGTTACCCGGAGAAGGTGAGTCACCCCACGTGTCGGGGAAGGGCTGGGTGTCCCTGGTGTTTTGATCTACAAATCTTATGGCCTTTCAGGTGCGCAAACACGGGACCCACCTACTGACCGCCATGATCAACGCAATGGACGATCGCGACGACTCCGAGCACATCGTCACCCAGGAGGCCATGTCCAGCCTGTGCCGGCTCCTCCCCCATATACCGGACACCGACCTTCAGTCCCTCCTCATCCACACCGCCATCCGGATCCGCCCCTTCTTTGACCACGTGAGTGCTGGGCCGCCACCCCCCCCCCCTTCTCCCCGTATTCTGATCACCTGTGGAGGGCAGTGTGGTGTTTTCAGGAGGTAAGGCAGCCATTCTTGTCTTCTGATTGGTTCTCAGGAGCGGACAGACCTGCGCACCGCCTCCATCATGCTCTTCGGGACTCTCAGTAAATTTGTGTCTGGACAAGAAGAGGTTCTCTCCGAGCAAATCCTCAACGGTTTGGTGACGTTACTTCTCCACCTGCAAGACCCCAAACCGGACGTGGTGAAGGTAAGTGATTCACTGTGCCGAGACCACCACCGAGGCGTCATGTGACCCACAAGACATGCCCATCTTTCTCTCGTCCAGGCGTGCAAGTTTGCCCTGCAGATGTGCGCCCCGGGTCTCCACAACCAGAACCTGGCCGAGATGTTCACCGCGCACCTCCACCCCGACCGCAGCCTCCACTATGGGGAGTTCATCAACAACGTCGGCAAACACATGGTGAGGAGCATCTAAACCCCCCCCCCCCCCCATACACCCTTCCCCCCCCCCCCATACACCCTTCCCTCCCTCCCCATACACCCTTCCCTCCCTCCCCATACACCCTTCCCTCCCTCCCCCCCATACACCCTTCCCTCCCCCCCCCCCATACACCCTTCTCTCCCTCCCTCCCCCCACATACACCCTCCCCCCCCCTCACCCCCCCCCCTCTTCATACACTCTTACCCCCCCCCCTCTTTATACACTCTTACCCCCCCCCTCTTTATACACTCTTACCCCCCCCCTCCATACTCCCTTCCCCCATACTGGGGTGTACACAGAACACTGTGGTGTGTGTGAATACTGCTGGGATGACTCTGATGTCCTCTTCTCTCCCCTGCCCCCCTCCAGGTATTGGGCTATCCTGATGTCATCGCCCGTCTCATCCAGACCAACGTCAGTTACTTTAAGAGCATCTGGCCTGAAATCCGAGCCGCCGCCCCAATGTTTATAGGTATGATATGGTGAAGACATGCCCACTGCAGGGTGACACAGACTGATCAGGGGTCTGCCCCTCCCACTGCGGGGTGACACAGACTGATAAGGGTGGGGGGTCTGCCCCTCCCACTGCGGGGTGACAGACTGATGGGGAGGTCTGCTCCTCCCACTGCGGGGTGACAGACTGATGGGGGTCTGTCTGCCCCTCCCACTGCAGGGTGACAGACAGAAGGGTGTTAGCCCCTCCCCTCTGGGGGTGAGCAGTGTTGTGATGTGATGTGTTCCCGCAGGTTTCCTGGTGCTGCACATGCAGAAGGATCAATCCAAGTTGGTGGATCTGGACCATCTGGTGACGTGTAAGTGTCTTCTCCATACTCCATTACCCACAATCCCTTCTTCTGTCCTAGAGGGTTATTACCCGCCCCAAAATGTGACCCCCCCACCCTCTGACTCCTCCAAATGTGACTGCCTCCCTCCACCCTCTGACTCCTCCCCCCACCCTCCTCCAAATGTGACTGCCTCCCTCCACCCTGACTCCTCCCCACCCCTCCAAATGTGACCGCCTCCTCCCCTCCCGACACCTCCAAATGTGACCGCCTCCTCCCCTCCCGACACCTCCAAATGTGACCGCCTCCCTCCACCCCCGACTCCTCCCCAATCGGCATATATTGCTGAATGTAACAGTGAAAAGAAAAAGGGGCGGGGCAGAATTACTTCTGGTAAAGATTTTAAAGGGGACATGAAAGAAAACAATCTGGTGTCCTCCAAGGTTTTTTCTTTTGCTGGGCGTTTTGCCGCTGTTGGTTTCCATTCACCGGACAGACGAGAATCTGGCTCCCTGACAACCGGGAGGAAGAATCCGTCTATAGATAGTGCTGAGCTCTCCTGGGGGCGCGCGGCGTGTATTTGGGGGTGACCTCTCCTGGGGGTGCACGGCGTGTATTTGGGGGTGACCTCTCCTGGGGGCGCGCGGCGTGTATTTGGGGGTGACCTCTCCTGGGGGTGCACGGCGTGTATTTGGGGGTGACCTCTCCTGGGGGTGCACGGCGTGTATTTGGGGGTGACCTCTCCTGGGGGTGCACGGCGTGTATTTGGGGTGTCTCCGTCTGGGTATATAGACGAGTATTCTCTGTATTGGAAGGCGGCGGCTCTGTAGTTGGGAGTTGATGAGGATAAGGAGATTTACAGCTGTGTAACCTGTTCTGCCCCCCCGGGGACCCTGCACAGGACTGTGGGGGTGGAGGGGGGGGGCAGCAGACGGATCTCGGCGAGTTCCCTGCAGAATCCGAATAAACAGCTACTGGAAGTGGAGCGATCCGGAGAGGATGAGTCCGGGAGCCGCGCCAGCAATTGGGGGGGGGGGGGGGGGAAGCGTGCCGCCAAGTCCGACATCAGCAGAAGCTGGAGAGAGTGCGGTGCGATTATAGGACGGGGGGGGGGGGGGGGGAAACCTATAAATACAACCTCAGATCACTCCACTCCATATCCTGGAGATCTGGACTACAGAAAATGACCATTGATGCTTCTTACATTTTATTGTTGCTCTTCTGCGTTTATAGAACTGCCGCCCTGGGTCATAGAACCACTGCCCTGGGTCATAGAACCGCATCATAGAACCCCCGTCCTGCATCTGCCCCTCTATAGATAAGCCTTCTTCCTTCATTATTCCTGAACTATGGAAGCGTCACCCCCGGCAACCTGAATTCCCAGCGGATTCTCTAATCTGGACTAGATACATAATGGGGAGAATCTGATTGGTTACTGTAGACAACACGGACAGTACATCATGCATGCGTTGGCCATTCTCATGGTTTATGGGGTGTGAAGTCAGAGGAATTCTAGATGCATTTTGTGGGTCACCATCCCGGTGTACAGATCACGCTATGGTGGGGACTCTGACTTTCTAGGCCCAGGACCTGAAGTACTGAAGTCGGGATTAGTATGACAGTCAGGAGAGGAGACCAGTGATGGCGGCTTCCATGTCCCTGTAATGATATGTCCCCTTTACTGGTTTCCAGACACTTAACCAGTTTACACTCCAAAGCTAATTTAGAAGAAAGTCCACCAAAGAGTCGAACAGGAAATTAGGGCCCTGCTCGTTAAAGCTTACAATATAGAAATCAGATGTAGATTGGGTTATACTGCCACCTACAGGAGGTTAGGACACTGGCAAACAGGAAAATTGTAGGCCTGCCTCCATAGAACGCCTCCTTTACCCAGCATCCCTCAGTTTTTTTTGCTTGTGTCCTAGGAGGATGGACTCCTTTTCTTCACCTCATAGTTTTGCAGGACTCGATGACATCACTGCCTGATCTGGTCTCTGTATAGCAAGTCCCGGGATTGGTGTTTCCTCAGCTCAGGTCGACGCACCCAGACGCACAGGGCAAGCCAGTGTCCTGTTGAGAAATGCCCCCTGTCGAATAATGCCCGCCCGGTACTGCGCATGAGCAGCGCTTGCGCAGTACGGAGCCACCGAACATCGGAATTTACGATCATGTGTAGACAGCGCCTGCGCACAATAGCCGACATTGTGCCACACGCTCCCGATGCTTGTGCAAGTCTGCAAGGGGCGGATTTCTTCATGATGGGTGCGTGTGAGGGGCGGATGCCTACAGAAGGGTGCGTATTTTGTAATGAAGGGCAGTGCCATTGCTTGTGTTGGCTAATATTTGTTTACTAGATGGGGCGGAATTTTGGACGAAACTTAAACACATCTTAACAGCACTGCCCATCATTACAAAATACGCCCCCTTCTGTAGGCATCCGCCCCTCCCACGCGGCCATCATGAAGAAATCTGCCCCTTGCAGACTTGCACGAGCATCGGGAGCGTGTGGCACAATGTCGGCTATTGTGCGCAGGCGCTGTCTACACATGATCGTAAATTCCGATGTTCGGAGGCTTTCAGCGACTCCATACTGCGCAAGCGGGCATTATTCGACGGGGCATTTCTCGTCG